>JBBMOC010000084.1:1101372-1128946 GCA_037975185.1 Centropyge bicolor
CAGAGTGGGTCGTGAAGGTGGAATACATGTTCGGAATCAAACGCTGGAGATCTGACAGTGGCATTCTTGGAGCGAGACGCTGCATGGTGGGGGGGGGGAGAGAAAGTTCACGTCGCTCCTCATCTGTCTGAGGCTGTCGTAACACATGAGGGTTGACATGTCGTATCGTGTGTGTTCATCAACGCGCCGCGGCTCTGCCCGGAGCGGGGCCGGTTCGGCCTCCGAGGGGGGCGGTTCTGCAGGCGATCCATTATCAGTAATGGGTCGGGGTCACACAATGGGGGCACTTTGTCAGATCTGTCGGGGATGCACTGCGGTAGGCGGGGGGGGCCGGCTTTGATCTGGCTGCGTATGTTCACCGGAGTGTGCCATGTCTGAAAGCTGAGCCGCTCTCTGACATTTCCCTCCCATAACCATCTCAGGATCTGGATCTGCTCCTTGAAAAAAAAAAAAAAATCACATGAAAAAAAAAAGATGAATATTTCAGAGGAACGACTGCGACTTTTTTACAAACCCGAGCTCCGAACAACAGATGCAGATAATATCTTTGTCTGCTTTTGTCTCTTCCATTGTATCAAAGATAAATGGGCTGTTAGCGCTCGGTGTGTGTGTGTGTGTGTGTGTGTATGTGTGTGTGTGTGTGTCAGATCGGAGCCTGGACAGCCCAGTGTTTGTAGTTTTTGTAGTCCTCGGGGCCCCCGGTGGGTGTGCTCACTTTAAAGGGCCCAGTGAACTGTGAGGACTTGAGACATGAGACCGTGCCGCCCAACTGGCCCCGGGACACGGGTTCACCCGGAGAATGTGAGCCGAGCAGGGGAAGTGGGCCGAGACGGGCTCCCACAGCCCCGCGCTCGGCTCCTGGGGCCGGCGGTCCCAGCTGAGAGCCCGGGCTGCGGCTCGTCAGGCTCGTTCTGTGGCGACTGGTTGGGACCTGATTTACATCTAAATCTACCATCTCTGTCACAATCACCGCGTTTTAAAGCTGGTTTCTTCACGTTTCATTTAAAATCCGCTGTCATGAAACTCATCCCACGGTGAAACATATTTAGTCGACAAAAAATGAACGGCAAAATTTATGTCAGCTCATATGTTTCACAGTCAAGCAGTTCAGTGAAGATCTGGAGCTTCTGAGTTGATATTAGTGCAGTGACGTTTTTTTTTTCTTATAGTCAAGACATTTAATGAAATGACCAAAACCAACAATGAACTGATGCTTGTGACAAGTTTTCTGTCAAAGTCTGATGAGTCTTGTTCTTTCATGCAACCTCCACTGTTGCTTAAAACTACTATAAACCATAGACTGTATAAAATATGGACGTAGTGTCCGTGACGTCACCCATAGGTTTCTGAAGAGCAAAAATGAAGCAAATCGTAGTGCGTAGCCATCTTGGTAGCCTACCTCCGGTTACTCCAAATATGGACAAAGAGGTGGAGCGAGGGCGGAGCTGAGGCGGGTCGAATGAACGCTATTGGCTGAAAAAAGCCGCTTTATTCAAAATATTCAAACTAGCTACGGCTAACCAGCTAGGTTAAATGCTAAATATCGTTGCTAGCCGGCTAACCCCACGACGATCTCTTTCCCAAACTCAGTGACTAGAATTAGCCGGGGTGACGCCCTTTAGACCGTCAGTGGCTAGTTGTCAATCAAAGTGGCGCCACTTAGATTGACAGCTATGAATTGTGCATAATGATGTATGCTGTATATTTTAAACGAACGCCTTATAAAAAAATTCATTGTGGACATTTTAACATGGGGCTCAAATGTAATTGACTCCCTTCTGCGGCCTGTCCTAGTGGTTATTCGAGGAACTGCAGCTTTTTTGCACTTCAGCATTGGCTTCATTTTTCAGCGCCGGAGGTTGCCGCTTGCTATAAACATATCAATCAAATGTGAATATTTCCTTGATGAAGTCTTTTTTACTGACACAGAAATTCTAGTTGAAATTGACTAGTTCTACTTATATAAGCTGGATAAATAAACTGTTTCTATTGTTTTTTCTTTTCACTGAACAAATGCATCATCTTCATGTTTCTATTCCAGTCTGTCAGCTAATGACTATAAAATATGCAGACCTGCAAAAAGTCTCACACAGATTTGACATTTCAACGGCAACATTTCCATCGAAACCAGTCAAATCAAAACTAGTTCTGACCTTTCAACGAAAAGCTGATTGTTTCATGTCTTTAACACTGTCTTCATCACTTCTTTGTCTCCATTTTTATTCTGTGAAAGAAGCAGCTCGGCTGAGAAAGGCCCAGCTCATCATCTGTCCTCCTCATATCATAATAACGTCTATACTTTCACCAGATCACTTTCTCAACTCTTGACACCGGCCGTGCCGTATGTCGGATTTATTTTTAGCCGTGGAGATGGTTGGAGGAAGCCCGTATAGATTGCACCCTCCCGGGAGAGAAAAACAGAGCGCGCAGAAGTGAAGCCGACCCCAGCTGAGTGTTGATATCAGGTTATGATGTTTGCTGTTTTAACATGAGCCTCTTTTCTCTTTTCTCCTGTTGTTTCTTCTCCTCTTCAAGGGCAGACAGGCAGACAGGGCCCGGGGGCTGTGTCTCCCCAGCTGGGATCTTAGGTTAAGCTCTGAAGAGAAAAACACCACCGCTGTTGACTTTTTTTGGTGCATTTCCTTCATTGCAACTTTATTCGACATGATCCAGCGGACAGTTCCCCTCGCTTGGGTTTGTTGTTGTAATTCGGACTGAGGTTCCTTTAATTGAAGTTTGATGCCAGTTCATTCTGAGGTCAAAGGTCGTCGAGAGACTGTCGATGCAAACTGATGACCAGTTGGTGTCATTTAAAGGTTTGATCATAGGTGGAGATCGACCTGCAAACAATACTATAACAAAGCAGACACCTTCAATTTGTAGCTATGAATTGTGGTTTTGGATATTTGATCTATGACCTTGGGAAACAGAAAGTACTGAATCACTACAGCAAAACAATGACAGAAAGACAGAAAGAGCATTTTCTCCCCCGTCCAGGTGGAGCCGTGGGGGAGGGCTGACGGGTGACAATTAAAGGGCTATTTAAATATTTAAGCAACAAAGTTTGCAAGTCGTCCCTCGGGTGCAGTTATGGAGGAGGGGGGAGGGCGGGGGAGGGGGGGTTAACGCTGCCTCATCTCTCCAAGGAGCAGCTGAATGCCAGGCAGGCAGCGTGGATAGTTGGGGGGCATCACGGCTTGGGTTACAGCGTGAATTAAAGCTGACACTAAGAAGCGCTCCTCACAATGACCTGCAGAAAACAGCAGACAAAAGAGTCTATTTTGGAGCAGGACAAAGGGGAGGTTAGTGGAGATACCTGAGCCCGGCCGGCCTAGTCAGCGTGTCTGTGGAAGGACGAATGGCTGGGACCACCGCAGCTCGACCCGGCAGGAGAAGAAACACACCGAGAGGCACATTCCTGCACAGCCGTAACACACACACACACACACACACACACACACACACACACACACACACACACACAGAAGAATATCCAAGCTGTAATTTGTAAGACATCATTTTTGGTATTAATATCAGTGTTGTCAGTGGTGTGACTGGTGGTGTTCAGGGTTTGTGGTCACGCACACGCACACACACACACACACACACACACACACACACACACACACACACACACACTACTACATGATTTCATAACAGTTCAAAACACAGAGAGATTGTCAGCAATTTGTTTTGCTCCCTGGAGGACTTTGTCATGTGAAAACCATATTTAACCTTTCAGATCTTTGCAGAAATGTAATTTTCCCCCCGCGGCAAAACTTACTCAATCATTACTATTGACATTTTGTGATGAAATTTACATTAGCAAAAATACTTCAGAGAACGCTCCAGAGATCTCGTAGCAACCTCCCCCCTGCTCATCCCCCCCTCCGACCCCCCAACTCTGCCTATGAATGCTGGTGAATTCCACAAGAGTTTGCGCTATCTCCCTTCATCTGCTGTCACCATGGTCCTCAGCGGCTTTCACCTCCGTCCTAATCCCCCACTTCATCTGAAAGTCAGGATGACAGCTCTGGCTCTTGTCCTCTCTCGCTGCGTGTTTGTGTTCGCTCTTTCGATTTTCAACATCCACCTGTTCTTGAAGTGTGTGTGGGGGGTGGGGGGGCGGCAGGTAGACAGGTAGAACTGACTGTTGGAGGAATCAGGATCTTCATGCTCAGTTAATCAAATCAATTATTTTGTTGAAGCTGCCAATACTCCCCCGGCTTCCAAACTGAGGCGTCTTAATAATTGATAACCAGTTTTTTTTTTTTTCTCATTTGCTTCTAGCCGAGCTGACGGCGTCCTGGTTGAAGTAATTACTTTCTGCAGACATCTCCCAGGGTGCAAAGCGTCCAGACGACGGGAGCATTCTTAAACTGAGGGTCACAACTCGCTCTGGTTCCAAACTGGACTCTTCTGAAAACCAGAAACATTTGTATTCACCGCCTCACTTTCTTCCTGAAACACGGAGGAGGAGCTTTTAAGATTGTTTACAACGAATGCCAAACGCTATCGAGCTAAAACCACTCAGGGCTCGGAGGAAAGTTTGCTCTCGCATTGTGAAAATAACAAGACGAGTGGCCACAATCGAGACGGATAATTAGAGGAAATGTGTCAGTGGAAACTAAAGGAGCCTCCTCATTTTAATGACGTGTTAAAACTACAACAACAGCAATTTTAGGTGTAAATGAGACTTAAGGAAGTTTTGCACAAGAGATTAACAAAACATATTGTTGATTAGTTTTATCAAATAAATTTTTTAAAATCAAAGCTGAGAAAATCTGACAACTAATAATCAGCTACATTACAAAACAAATATAGGACCAGATAAATGTTGTATATTATATAAAAGCAGTTAAGTTTATTTAAAGGGCAAGTTCACATTTTTCAAGTCTGTCTTATATTCACATATTCAGATTTAAATTTAAAGAGTTTTTCCACTCTGGTCATGAACGGATCTCGTCCTAAAGTCATTCCACAATCCTCACTTTGTGTTTTAAAAAAATAACTTGGAAGAGATGTTGAAAAATTATGAAATTGTCCTTTAATTGCTGAACTCTTTGTTTTTGTAATTTACACTTTTTTTATTGATTATCCACAAATATAAGTTAACCCAATAAAAAGAGAACATTTAATTAAATTCAAACATTAGAATTGGGGGAAATGTCAATATGAAGCCTAATAACAGGCCTTTTTCACAGCAGACATTTGGACTAATGGCAGGAGGAGCACAGGTGTTACTAATAACATTAACAATGGCTCAGTTCACTTCAAGTGTCCCAGTGAGCCTGGCTGAGCCGGCGTGCACAATATCAGGACGCTCATTAATTCTGTAATTTACACGTCTGCTTTTCCTGCAATGACAAGTCAAAAAATGTCTTTAGTTCACGATTCGCTCGGCTTTTTTAATTCAGTCACGTTCAACTTCAGTTTTATTTGATAGCTCACTGGTTTACCTAATCATTTCTTAACGACGATGAGTTTTTAATGGCGGGTTCCTATTGACACGTGTTTTAATATTAAAGTCAAAGTGAGCTAACAGAGCGCAGTCAGACGCAGGAGCCCCAGCAGGAAACCAGCAGCTTATATGTCTCCGGTCTCTGCTGATTAACATGGATAAGTTTGACCCACAGAACGGGTGAGGATTCCTGTCTAATTGAATTACTGTCAGTCTCCTAGCCTCCAAATATTGTCTTGAACTTATAGCCCTCTCTGTTGCCACAATCTATTTACATTATATATGTTGGAGGGTTTGTTTTTTTCCTATAGACTTAACTGCAATTTAGTTTTGGGCTCTGGTTCAGGGAGCAGTTGTTGTTCTTCATCAACAAGCAGACAGCTGGGTTACATGTCTGAACTAGTGAATATGAATTAAGATTATTTATTGTAGTTATATATTGGTATGATAGCGTCCTTCATATGTTGCATATGATAAAAACAAATTGCGAGGAAGAAAAGAAGACACAGTGAGTGGTTAAAAAACGAAACACCTGCTGTGTTTTGGCCCCAAATTCTTCAGCTTAAAAAGACTTTTACTCGTCTTCGGCGCAGCTTATCTCACGAGGGCATTGGGAGCTTAAACCTGGAGCTGTGATGGAGCACAGGGAGGACAGAGGTCAAAGGAAAGCTCATCTCTGAGTGTGAGCCTCATTCTTACGTTAAGGCCAGAGTTATGTCACTTATTGCATTGCTCTGGAATGAGGTGCAAAAACATGGCTGCCAGCTCTCTTCCCCCCCTCAGGCCCAGAGAACCCAGAGGCAGGACGTGCAGTATGTGCCATTTCATGCGTGTTATCCACTCTGCATCATAGGAAAACAGCACACGGGCCCCTCGGCCCCCGCAGCAGATAAACAGCTTTGTTCTCACTTGTTAGCATCTAGCAATAGTTCCCTTATTTAAAATGCATTTGACTTGGACATTCAAGTCACACCGACATGAGCGTTCTATTAAATATGCATATCTCAAGTGTCCACGTCCGATTCCAAAGTGGACAGTGGAAGATTTATGGCGCCATTGACCCTCATTGCTTTGCTGCTTCCTCGAGAGAACTTGCCACAGGCTGCGTGCCAAATGCTTTAAAATTTAAAGAGGTGATGAAGAAACTATCCAGAGGAGACAAAAACACATCAGTTCTGCCACAATAAGACTTTTCTCTTCCGTTTTTTTCCCCCAGCCTCTTCGGTCTCATTGGCAGCGATGGCAATCAGTCGACAAGCGTCCGTTGGAAGTTGGAGTCATTTTCCCGTTGGTGGAGAGCCTGGGAAAACCTGACAGAGCTCGTTCTCTAAAATCCCTGCAGGACCCCCGGTTTGAATGAAATGAAGAAACCCCTGGCTTCGCCTCCAGCAGATACGTCTTTGATACAATGACGTGTAAATGACCAACGCATGCCAAGATTGCAAATATTGGAAACTTCATCATGGCGCCTGTTCGGAGGCTGCAGTTTCTGTTTCTTCAGGCTGTTTGCTGCGAGACGAACACCTGCATTTTTCCCGGCTCTGGAGGACTCTGAATGTGACCCCGGCGCACGAGCAAAAGGGTATCCAGCTCCTTCAAAATGTCAGAGAGCCACATAAATCTATTGTTCCTGACATGTTCTCTCCACGGAGGCTCAGATGGAGACACCTCTCTCAAAGTGGCGACATACTTTTCCGAGAGCGATGGAGGAAAGACGAACTCCCACACTCTCACAGCAGCTCTCTGATTTGTCCACGCTCACGGGTAAACTGATAAAGGACTGTGACAATACCTCTGGAGTGTCTCATAAATGCTTCGTATTGACCTTAAAGCATTTGCTGACCACAAACAGAACTACAAATGGGGAGGTTGGGGGGGGGGTCTCTCCTGTGGGTAGGGGATGATTTTCTCCGGCAGGCACACAGGATCATGGTTCTCTGAGCTGACCTTCCACAGATAGCAGCACCCTCCATGGCTCCAGGCCCTCAGTCTGAAAATCTCTCCTCTGCAGGATGGATTGGGTTCCAGGACCCTCTCCTCTCCTGGGACTAACCCAACCCGGGGAACAGGGGGCTTTCATGGGAGATCACAGGTGCTTATATACAAAATGGCAATTTTCTTCTTCCATAATTCCATGTTACTGCATTACCAGATCTTATCGCCAGGCCGGTTTCTCATTCCTGAGGTTTTAGACGTTAATGAAAGATGCTTTGCCTCCGGCCACTGGGGGCTAAATCAACAAGCCCGGGATTCCTGTTGGCCTTTGTAGGGGAATACCAAAGGCAGAGAGCGGACTGAGCCGGGGTCAGAGACGAAGCGCCGAGCTGAAGATGGAAACGTCCAAACAACAGCTTGTATTGAAATCGAGTGTAGAGTCGGATACTGAAAACAAGTAGTGCAGTGACGCCACCTGTCATGTTTCAGATGTTTTCATCCGAACAGGATGTTAATCCTATTAATCATGTACACGTGGATGTTGTTACAGTCGTGTTTTCATACAATAACATTTGAGCAAGAAGCTGGATGTTTGTTTTACTTTTAGCAAACAATTAATTCATGAATTGTGATTTTCCATGTTTAGTTATTTTATCTATTTTAACCATTTATTCTTACCTTTAACTAACCACTTCAGTCTATTTCAATAGGTTACTTTTATCCATTTAAACCTTTATACTCATTTGGACTGTTCATTACTTTCAACTCACTATTTCATGTTATTATTAGTCGACAGTTTGAACAGTTTGCTTCTCACTTTGAACCATTTCTTTGAACTGTTTTGGCCTCTCCGCTCACTTTGCTCACTAGTTTTCATGTAATCTAAATGGATCTGTTTTTTCAGTGGAACATCTCCACCGCCTCGCACCTGCAGAAGTAGAAGAAGTACCCCCTGGGGTACAAGTACCCGTGGTTAGGAATCAGTGAGTCAGTGCACAGTTCATATTCCTGCCTTATCTTTCCCGGGTCACACATGATAATCGTCTGCCGCTGTCACACTGTACACTTACATAAACAGCTAAGTATTGAAATGACTGGTTCTGTGTACACGCTGGTGTAATAATACATAATGATTGCCGTATTATTCTTTGCTCCGGAGGATTGAAACATTTCGATAATTACTTTTTATGCCCTTAGTGTGCCCTGGAATCAGCCTGAAACAACCTCAACAATATGTGTTGAGGATATGTAATTTCAGCCACTTAGGATCATTAAAAAGAGATCATATTGAATATCACTGCGAAGAGAGGGAAAGAGAAAGCGAGAAAGAAATAAAGAAGAGATTTGTTTGTCAGTCAATTGCGACCCACTCAATCTCCTTAGCCTCGTGAAAGAGGGGGAGAGAAAGGGGTCGGGGTCAGCTTTCTGTAAATCTGCTGATGAAATGTTGACAAAACAGCCAATTTTCTGTAATTTTCCTGCGGCCGTCTGTCAGCGGCTTACTCACTCAGAACCCCTTCATTTCAAACAGCAGCGCGCCGCGACCTCTGACATGTATCTCGTCCCTGGCTTCTTTGGCCTGGCAGAGAGACAGTAACAGTTGTGCCTTTTAGGTCAGGTGGATGCCGTTTAAGGAGCCGGCCTCATAAAGGACTCCTTTGTCTCTCAAACAGGCTCTCCTGGGCCCCAGTAAAAGGATAAGAAATGTAGTTAATAGCTCAGGAGTGGCCTAATCATCAGCTGCCATTACTGCTCCAATATCAGCGGAGATGACAGACTTATCAATAACAAAGGCCCAGCTGAAGCCTCCACCGCTCTGTCATTTTGATCTTTGCTCCACTAATCAGAGCTTTCATTTGAGCTAAGCACCAGGCAGCACACCTCTCATTCTCTTCATGCTGTGCCAGATATCACTCATCTTTACAAGCCACTCTGTATTCCCTCAACCCCAGGCCACCATTTCCACAAATTGGCTTAATTTCTCAGGCAAATATATGACACATCTGAGAGCTCATTATCCCTGCAATGCAAGTGATTATTGTACTTACTGCTAAAACTCTCTTAACTTTGGAGGTTTTGTCGTGAACGGCTTTGGTCGGAGTCCAGCTGATTTTTAAATGAAATGAAGATATGTCAAAGTGACTATCATTGTGCTATATAAATATTTCATAAGCTTGTGCTGCGGTTGCTTCAGAGGTGCACTTCTGAAAACACAAAAGGATTTTGGGGGCATTTTAACCGTTTGTTCGCCACAAAGCTCGGACGAAAAGTCAAAGACTGTCACATAGCTTTTGTGTCGTAGAACAAGAACAACACGTAGAATAATAAAATATATCTATAGAGATTAGATAACTGTGTCATTAGCCTCAGAGAGTAAATTGCCTGTCTTTAGAATATATCACATCCTAAATAAGACAATGTATGTTTGATGTTTTTTAGTAGTAATATACATAGTTTAATGTCAATATGTCCATTCTTCCACAGAGAGCTCCTCCACCAAGGAGAAACCTGAGAGGGCCAAAGAGGTGCTCCCGCACCTGGACGAGCTGGCCCTTTCATTTACAGTCATGGTGAGGATCAGGCACTGACTGACTCAGACACCTGCTATTGGGAAATATGTTCTCCATCAGTGAGCTATAGACTATTTCTGGACAGGAGTACTGGGAGACCATTGTTCTCCGCAGCACTGACAGCCAAGGTATTCTGGGACTCTTGGCACACATAGACAACAATGTGTTATTCATGTTAAGCTTAAAAATTGAGCTACTTATTCAACATTACCAAACAAACCGCGGTTAGACTGGTATTTGTTGACTACTGCAGAAGAGTATGATAGATACTGTAATAAAACTGCAAACGTTACATACGCCATAGAAAATACGATGGGATTTGTTTGATGGAGCAAAATCACAGAAACTGATAGATCCGAATTATTAAAATACAAATGAATGCTGTTAGATTTAGAAGAGTGTAGAAGCAGAATCACACAGATGTCCTTTTCAGGCAAAGACTAAATGCCTATCTTTCATATTAAGCATAACCTATGGTCTCAGGCTTAACATAAAACAGTGGAACTCTTATTCCCTCGGTTTGATACATGATATGTGCTCTTTAAACAAATCATCTGGTCTCTGCTCCTATACAGTCTCATACAGGGGCAGAGGGTTTGGGGATTTTGCAATGTCATCTGGGATTAAAAAGGAGCAGCACATCAGAGCCCGGGGCCACACCACCTGGAGCCCCTATACGATCCCTGGCGCTGCACCACTCAAAAGCAGCCCCATTAGCTTACCGCCAAATAATTCCTGGTCAACCAAATGACACCGAGCTAACAAAGCCCCATTTCAGAAAAGATTACAACTTCAACAGGAAACCCTTTGATTATGACTTTGTTTGAAATGTTATCAATACCATGATCATTCCTGCGGATCAACAAAACCATCTCTAATCACCGTACCTTGGCCGGACCTTCAGTTGTGCATCAATCTCCTGGAGAAAAAAAAAAAGAAAAAAAAGAAGCAAATCACAGTCGAGAATAGAGAAGTGATTTGTTTAACAAGGAGCACGTGCAATGACAAAGCGATTCCTTTCTCCCTGCTGATCACCCACCTGCACACAGATTAGGTCAGATATTCACCTGAGCTGCCAACCTGTCACTCACACTCAGCGAGAGAGAGAGAAAAAAAAGAAACACACACACACAGCTCACATTCATTTCATGTTAGTGCTGCTAACAGAAGACAGCAGACAAGAGTTTACCTCTTTTACCAGCAGAGAAACGAACACCATGAAAATGATCACGCTTTCAAACCCAGCATTTAGAGCTATTTTAATGTGAGAGCAAAAATAAAAATCAGTGAAATATGAACATGGTTGGAGTCACAACATTCAGTACAATCTCCCATTTATAGCAAACATAAAGGGTGATAAACAAAAGATTACAAGACTGTGAAATATACAATACAATAAGTCCAGCTCTGGTTTAAGTGCAAAGTACTTTTAAATAATTATACTTGCAGTGCTCAGTTTTTATATTCATATTAACAGTATAGTTAAAAGAAATTACTGCAATAAACAAATCTCTTTGTCCACATTGGGTCCAGCATTATATCCACTAAATTCAAGTTCTGTTTTCTTAACTTATAATTTTTTCCAATGTGTTATTATTGTAGTTTTTTTTTAAATGCAGATGATTAAAAATATTTGTCCACAAAATACTTTAATCTCTCTCATAAAGTTCCTCAATTGATCCTGCAGTGTTTCCATCATTTTCCCAATCAATCATGATGCAAAAAAGAAAATATGCACTGTTGATTTACACAACTGAGACCAGACAACCAAAAACCCTATAACCAGTTATTTATTATTGTAAAAGAAAAATACATTTTAAATTAACAAGTTAATATATTTATTCACCACTTCACTTTATAATTAATAATATAATTTATTCTATATTGCAATGTCATCTGATAGGTCAATAACATATTTCCCTTGCACCACTGATCCACCTTAACCTCTTTAAAGCTGTCGAACAATGAAAGAAAGGAAGCGGCTGCAAAGTCGATGTTCAGTCATCAATTTAGTCTCTGGCGCCCCTTTGTGGCCGATGTGCAGAACTGAATACAATCGTTTTAACTCAATGCGACTCAATCCAAAAGAAAGAAAAACGTGTTTATTCCACTTATTAAACACAACAAATGGCCTTAAAAACTAAAATGTGGGTATGAGAGCTTTTGATCAATGCCTGTGAAATAATATAATGGCGCAACTCAGTTCAATTTTTTTCATGAGGTAGAAAAGCACATTTCTGGTTTAATGACTTCATGATCATTACAACTACAACTTACAACTATGCAAAGCTGCACATCTGCACATTAATTTGAGTTTTAAGTGAGTGAAAGTGAGAACGTGCGTGTTTGTACGTGTGTGTGTGTGTGTGTGTGTGTGTGTGTGTACGTGTGTGTGTGTGTGTATGAGCTGCACAGCTGGACAGATGCCAGTTTAAATAAAGATTAAATACAATAAGTTCACAGTGTACAGAAGTAAGTGAGTGATTGCAGCTTGTCTGTGAGTCAGTGCTGTAAAGTGGAGGCAGATGAAACTAAGCCACCGTTGAATGAGCGCAGTCAGTGAGATAAGACTGTTCATGTTATCCGGTGAATCTGCATTTATTACTGCACCATCACGTCGTTTATTAAGAACATTATGTCTCGGTGCACAACAGTGTCATGAGCTCAGGGAGGGGCTGCTGCAAAACACACTGACAGAATGAACGCAAAGAGCCAAAAAGAAACACTTCCTGTTGATGCAAAAGCTGCAGCAGCAACTGTCTGACACATCTGGAGCGGAGAGGGGGGGAGGCCCGGCTGCTGTGAGCGAGCTGCTGAGGGGAATGGACCGCAATTCATGCTAATCTGGAAGACGGTGAGTTTGGAGGACTTTGTCTTGAACCGGAGATCACGGTCTTTATCTAATGTCGACCTGTCTTCGCCCTCACGGTGAAAGCTGCGCGGAAATAAACGCCCGCACGTTAGCAACCGAATGCTAGCTAGCGTTAGCCGCTAATGGCTACTCGGCTAATGGAACGGGTGCTAACTATTAGCATAAGCTAGCTTGGTAGCATAGCAGCTTTTTCATATGACAGCCGACATAGTTTGGATCCGCATTCGACGTAGTGATTTAGCTACGAAACCAGACAGGTTGACAAGCTTTCAAATAGTCAAGAGAAGCTTATATTAGTCCACAATATGCGACAGAGTGAAGTCTGTGTAAAAGTTACGCATTTTTCTGAAATAATTGCTCGACTCTATGCTAGCGAACACGGCTAGTTAGCTAATGCCTGTTAGCTGCTTGTTAGCTGGGTGGTTCGGCCCTGTGCCGATGCAGTTCTTTTAAACTAGCCTGAATTTGACCAATGAAGTTGCGATAAAAGTAAGAAATAGGCATAGACAATAGTAAAAAGCAGGTGGGTGTGACGGTCAAGCTAACGCTAACGTTAGCAGCTCTGCAAGCTAGCTCGCCTCATCAGTAGCAAACTACTGACAGGCTGGTTTGCAGTAAAGTTTGAGACGTTTGCTCCCAAATTTTATCGGCACCGTGTTCATGTAGGCTGGGATCAACAGTACAGGCTAATGTCCCCCTGTGTGCTTTCGCAAAGAAGCTAACACAGCTAAACCTGACTCTTAATGAGTGAGTTGTTTAACGAAGTCCTGCAATAATTTACCTGACTTGAGTTATTTTAACACCACTGACATCGGGCCCTTATGTTTCCGGTGTGTCTGAACTGAACCTGTAACTTTACATTTGTTCAGCCCAAAGACTGCTAACAGTGTTAGTGTAGCTGTAAATTAATTGTAAATGATGTTATGGCAGAGGGGGACAAAGTGCAGGGACATGGCAGGTTATTCTGTACACCTGAGTTTACCTCAGTCCACTACCTCTCTGTTTACTACTATAGATTTCACAATCTGTAAAAAGCCCAGTCTGAGTTTGAATCTAATCTCAATAGTGGAACTACAAGGCGTGTCAGAACTGGATGGAGCCAAACCAATTAGGACTTTGCATGAGTTGGCATTATGGCTTTGCACCCGTTCAACCCTGTTTCATACAGTCTCCTTTCTGTTTGGGATAAGCAATAAAACTGAGCTGAAATGAGTGATTGTGCAACTCAATACATATAGATGCATAAAGTAATATCTGGTCAAACAGGACTCTGAGGACAGTCCTGATAATCTGGAAATACGGACACCGCTGGCACCGTGTCAGAGATTACTGACTGTACACTTTCTGGCCACTCATCAGCAAATCAACAAAAAGCATCATTTTCCCTGATATTTTTTGTCAACCTTTTCAAAATGTTATGTGTTTGTGATATTGTCGTAGTTATTATTTAATTATACAGATGTCACTGTATTTACTAAATCACAATGTGAAAAACGTTGCCAGTCAAAATATTCTCATGTATTTACTTTGTAACATTGTGATTTAAAGTATTTTAATACTATATAATTTTGGGAAACTTACCTGAAGAAGTCAGTAAAACTGACCCTGCATATAGACTTTTGCAGGGTTTTTCCTGCATGCCAGGAGTAAACGGTCACCGAATTGCAAAACCTAAGCATTTGGTGGTAATAAAACCTGTTTTAAAGACACTGTGGCGAATGTATCACTGCCAACTGTAACTACAACGAGGCATTTAATAATACACAAAATTCACAGTTTGGTGCATTTTTTGTACAAAATGGAAAAACCAAAATGTGACAGCGATTCATTGTCCATGATTCTTACTGTAATAGTTGAGGGACTCAGATACTGTTATATCAAAAAAAAAAGGACAAATGTCAGTAACGTTCCATTGTAAGACTCTGACTTGTTTATAATTCCTGAAAAACTGCAGCTTGTGCTCGTATATACAGAAAAGCACAACAGACTGACACAAGCACTTTGATCGAGTGCTTAAACCTGTATTCTTTCGACTGAGTGTCTTCTCATATCTGTAGAGTTAAACACTCGTACAGCGTTAGATGTTGCTTTGCTCTGAATCTGCAGTGTGAGGTGAACACTGTGTAGAGAAGGACTCACCAGTCTGTTCCTGTCTCATTCTGCTCATCAACACTTTCAGGTGATGACGTCGTAAATGACGTGTTTGAAGTGTTTCCACAGACAAACCTGACTTCTGTTGAACAATGTCGGCACACAGTTTGACGCTAATCCTTGTCTGTTTTTGCTGTGACTAACCAGCAAAGCGCAATCTTACCGTGCAGAGGACAGCAACACGAGACTGTGGACGTTTGTATCGTGGATCTGGTCTCGGTTTTAGAGCTGATACCCCCCTAATTCCACTAGTGGAATCGCTGCAGAGTGGCTGTAGGTGAAAAGACAGTGAAGCAGGATGATATCCAAGCTAATTAGTGCTGGTCATTAAAAGCACCACAAACAAGATGTAAAATTTATCAAGGTTGAAGTAGATAAAATGCCTGATAAGTGCACCAGGGAAATCAAAGAGTGCTGTCGTGGATCAACTAGTCATTCTCATCTGAATGCAAGAGTTTGTTGCTTGTAGTGAATACAGATGTTAGAAATGGGATGGGCTGTCCTTGTGGATGCCTTTTGTCACTGAGAAGAACTTGATTATGTGATCATGGAAAACATACTTTACTGCCCTGTACAGTACAGTCGTATAGTGTAATTCTGTTAGTCTGGTTTCTGTTCAGTGTTTTTCATCAATGTGCAGCTTTTTGTTTTACAAATCGCACATTTTAACGAGTATGCTGTTGGAAAACTATAATGTTCCCTCATGTTCTGATAAGGGTGTGAGTAGGCAGAAATGAAAGATGAGTACTTTCTTATTTTCCAGTTATTTAGTCCAAGAACACACCCAAAGGCGAAGCATACAATATTTAGCGTCCACTAAGCCGTAACAGTTTCCACAGTGCATGTTATCCTCACACCGGCAAAGATCCTCACATTATACCTTTACTTCACTCAACCCCAGTCTATTTTTATCTTGTTTTTTTTATTATCTGTTTTTAAATTGCTCCGCCAACCTTTGCTTGTTAAGCAGTTCTGTTCTGGGTCTGCTTTGTCCCACAAGCTGTTTTTCAAAGTAGGTGAAATGCTGCTGATGTTGAAGAAAGCAAACAATGGCTGCTGACTTTGATATTTCTTCTTCTAATGTTTGTTTTTGTTCTGTTATTTTAAGTGAGACTTTAGGTGACGTCTTCGGTCAGCCAGACTGTCGACAATGTCCTCAGCATCCTTTTTACCTTCCTACTTGAAGCAGCTGTGTCAGAAAGTCTTTATAAAAGTCTTCATAACCAGGCAGGGAACTTGAGCCGCAGATGGAATTTTTGAGCTGAATATAAACATTTTCGGTTTTTCCCACGTGAGCCAAGCATGTGACCCTCACCCAGCATGTGCATCTCAACTACTGAGCATACATTCTTTGGCTTCCCTTCAACTTGGCTCCATTCAGTATGCACGCTGTTGGCAGTCATCACGGATATGTTTTAGTGCACGGGCATGTTGTACTTGAAGGCTGGTAACGGGCAAGTGAAAATAATGCACACCTTCTTACGATTCTCTCTGTTGTGCTTTGCTTCATCTTTGCCTCCGCTGTGCCAGGATGAGAGCATATGGTTTGTTGGACAGGTGTCTTGGCAAGCTTCGGAAACTGGGGAAAGTGTTTATGCTCCCAAAGCGCTGACAGAGACTCGATGCGCTGAAGATCATGCTGAATTGCTAGCGAGGGGCAGGGAGGAGGAGGAGGAGGAGGAGGAGTAGGAGGTGCAGTGGGAGAGATGGGAGAAGGGCAGATGGAGTGGGGGGAGAGGAGGGTTAAGCTGGAGAACTGACTCATACTAAGGTTTTTGCAACGAGGAAGTATTTGCTTTTACATACACACAATTACACAGCAGGCACAGTATAATTTCATTTCACAGTTGCAGCTTTCCAAACAGTCCCTGCTGAGAAGGCAGTGCCTCTGTCTGTTAATGTTTTATCAACCAGGTCAGGTCTGGATGCTATTGTGTAAGGTTTGTACGCCACAACTTGAGCCTTTCACAGGGGGAGTGTGTTCAAGAAAGCTTGAATTTTATTGCTTGTATGCTATGAAATATCTTAATGTAGGGAGGGATCGCCAGGAGTGTTTCAGAAGCGGCGCGTTTTGCCTGTTGTTGATTTTCTTGATTTGGTCATTTTTTCTTGATTTGTGTAGTTAAATGGTTTCTGTTGCGGGAAAACACAAAGAAACAATGCCAGAACTTTCACTTTCACTTTGCCCTGGTGGTCGTGAGTGTGTTGGAGCCAGGCGAGGGCCAGGCTGTTTGGGAGTTTCCCCATTGTGGGACTAACAATACTAATAAAGAAATTAAAATAATAAAAGGAGTTAAATTTAGTTTCCAGGTTCTTCCTGAGATATAATCAGCACACAGCTGAAGAGAGAGGAAAACAAACCACGGCAAAAAACTGAATCATGAACCTGTGAGGACACTCAGCGTCTCAGCAGAGAAGACAGGAGAGTTTCTTTTTTTTGTCTGTTTTATGATGTGATACAAACTGGAGTCTGCACAGGACTTTGAAAGTTGCTCTGTGCCATTCCTGTATCTGACTTCCTGCTTCCTTGATGAGCTCTGGTGGCCACATAGCAGCCGACGTAGCCGTGTCTGGTGGATTCTGCAGGTTAGGCAGTTACAGAACGATTTTCATTCGTGTCATAACTGATGCACATATATTTGCATACATCAAAGGAGCCTTGAAGAAAGGTTTGTAAGAGAGTTTCCAGTAGAGCTTAGTGCAAGTTCACCTTCCAAGCAGAACCAGATTTTCTTCTTTCCCTGCCAAACGCAGGATGTACGCCTATACGTATTCCTTCATTTCACTCTTATGGCGTGTTCACACAGAAAGCAAAGTGCAAGTTGATCATTTGTGTTTATTAAACTCAAACAACATAATAATGAACAGCCAGACTCTCTCTCTTCTCAGATGTTCATCGCTTTGGATAAAAGCGTCTGCTAAATGAAATTGTACAATTATACCTCCCTGGCTGTATGTCGGCTCTGTGTCTCCGGTCCACCCTGTTTTCCAGAAACCACAGTCTGCACAGCCCTGCAGTGCATTGGTGGTTCACTGGTAGAATTCTCGCCTGCCACGCGGGAGGCCCGGGTTCGATTCCCGGCCAATGCAACATGATATTTTGGGAATTTCCCTACTGTGGGACGAATAAAGGCTGATCTTAATACCAGGGCTGCAACTAATGATTTTTTCAATGCTGATTAATCACTGATCATTTTCTCAATTGATTATTGGTTTAGTCTATGAAGTGTCAAGAAAGTGTGCAGTGCGCTAGTGTTTTTGCTAAGTGGGAAAAGTAAAAGTGCTACAGTGCATTTCAAATGTCATGTTTCAAATCTAATGTTTTCTTCTTGTGTTCTTCCTTTTCCCATCAGGCTGTCGGCAAACTGGAGAAACATATCCAAGAAATGGACGACGGCAGCTACATCGAGTTTGATGTGCCGGAGTTCAGTAACACTGTTCTGACCCAGCTCAATGAGCTGCGGCTGCAGGGGAAGCTGTGTGACATCATTGTTCACATTCAGGGCCAGCCATTTCGAGCCCACAAGGCCGTGCTGGCAGCTAGTTCACCCTACTTTCGTGACCACTCAGCTCTCAGCACCATGAGTGGCCTTTCCATCTCGGTCATCAAAAGCCCTGAGGTGTTTGAGCAGCTCCTTGCGTTCTGCTACACAGGTCACATGTCCCTGCAGCTCAAGGATATCATCAGTTTCCTCACTGCTGCCAGCTTTCTGCAGATGCAGACCATCATTGACAAGTGTACCCAAATACTGGAGAGCATCCACTCCAAGATCAGTATCCCAGTTAGCGTCTGCAGCCCCGAGAAGGACGACTCGCAGGCCAGCCACAACGGGGTCAATGACAGCAACCTCTTTGTGAACCCTACCCAGATCTCCCCCCCTTACTACTCCCGGCAGAGTCAGGCAGGACACGAAGTGCGTTTCGAGCTGGCAGGAAAGGGCCTGGTCCGAGGGCGACAGCAGCCAGAGGAAGGCCAGTCGGACCGAGGCAGCAGCGATAGTGTGTCAGAGCACGACGCTCCCATGGAGGGAGAAACGGAGCAAGTGGAACTGATTGGCAAAGATGGGCAAGTAACAGACGTGCATGTGAAGATAGAGAAGATCGACAGGCCCACCTACTCAGATAGTTCCTCGGCCGGCGACGATGGCTACCACACAGAGTTGGTAGATGGAGAACAGGTGTTGGCCGTTAGCGTGGGTTCTTATGGTCCTGTCATCCAGTCTGCTACCTATTCTTACTCAGGGCTGTCCTCCCCGTGCTTCGTCAGCCTTAGCAGCTCCAGTCCCTCCCGCTCCATACTCAGTGGCTTCAGAGGAGGCCGAGCCAGGGCGAAGCGCCCCCTGGCCATCCCGGCAGGGGTGCTGAGTCATATCAAACCGGGCTCGGACGACGGCGAATCGGCTGTGGGACCCACAGGGCTGGAGAACGACGTGCGAGAGCGCAGCCTGCGGAGCCAGTGGTATCCCTACAATGAGAGACTCATTTGCATCTACTGTGGAAAGACCTTCAATCAGAAAGGGAGCCTGGATCGCCACATGCGCCTGCACATGGGAATCACCCCATTCGTTTGTAAATTTTGTGGCAAGAAGTACACAAGGAAAGACCAGCTGGAGTACCACATCCGTGGCCACACGGACAACAAGCCCTTCCACTGTCAGATCTGTGGCAAATGCTTCCCGTTTCAGGGCACCCTTAACCAGCACCTGAGGAAGAAGCACATGGGAGCGTCAGAGGGCAGTAATCATGTGGACTCTCCAGAGAGGACGGAGGGAAGCTCAGGTCAGAAGGACCAAGAGGAAGCGTCTGAGGGGATGGCCTTCGAGGCGCAATATGCAGAAGAGGCACCAGCCAATGATCTGGAGGAGAGTTCAAAATGCAGTCCGGAGGAAGCTCAAGCATCAAGATGTGATTTTTAGGTCTTGCTTCAGGTTAAGGAAGCTTTAAGAAATGTTTATTTTAACTCAACTTAAAGGACTTTTTTTTTTCTTTTTGAATCAGCTCCCTCCACTATGGACATTTCTTGCGTCAAGGGTTTCTGTCGATTTTGTGAAAGTTAGATGTTGAATGCAGAGAGCAAATGGGTGCTTTATAGAAATTTGGTTCTTTCAAGCAAAGGGAGTAACAACTTACTATTTTTGAGGAGGTCCCAATAATCAAGACCCCCTGATTGATTTCTCTTTTTATCTTTCCATGTTTTTTAAAACATATTTACAGAGTTATATAGGCATGTTGCAATAATTGATAATGTGAAAGCTCTGGTAAGATGCTAGTCATATCACCTTTTTACCTGACCTGTTTTTGCACATGTGGCCACAGGAGGCCACTTACTCACAAGGAATGATTTTTCTGCCAGTGCAAAGCTTCGTGTGACATATCCGTTCAATACCTCATGATGCAACTACATACTCATAACAGACAGTATTTTAACTTTAATGAAACTCACCAGGTTCTACCTCATAGCCAAGAACCTACCAGGCACACACGTGTTCACCGTTTTGACTACCGTTAGAACTTGTATGTACACTATCTTATTGCCAAACCCTGGAAAGAATATTCTCTCAACACAAAGCCTTGATACTTAGGGGAAATATTCCTTGCTGATTGTATGGATTTGGGACAAAGTCCTCCTCAAATGTTTCATGGTCAGCAGGTTAAATTGATGATTAAGAAGGTGCTATGTTAGGAGTGCATTACATTTGCTAGCTTTCTTCTATGTTTGTTTTTGGCGCTAGAGAGAATAGAGTAAGAAAATGGCCCTGTATGCTTTCAAGATATGATTTTGCTGTCTTATAATGTTTGTTCTACAAACACTTTTTTTTTTAATTTTTTTTTTTTTTATCTCTCATCACTACTGGAGATCTCACTCTGTTGGCCGAGGCGTGGTTTTAGAAGCTGTCATCCATGTAATGGGTGAATTACGTCCATGCAGTGAAGTCATTTGTATTCCTCTATACTCTGATCGCAGACTTATACTGAATTCTTGTATGTGTAAATTGTTTTGTCCTGAGGTAGGCCTCTAGGTTAGCACTCGGTGTCCAGCAGAGACAGGAGTGCTCATTGTCAACTCAGCACAGTAGGAACAGCTCTGGATCTGTTCACATAAATCTACATAGTATGCTAGTCTGAATAATATGCAAACAGAAAGAACAAAGGAATCTCAGCCATCTTGACATGGTTTTTCTTCCATTATTTGAAAGAGCTCTTGCTTTGTTTCCTTTTTTTTCATTCTGTCCCGCTCTTTTACGACGGGACGATTGATCTGTGATCTCCTCTGCGTTGGCTGGGGTCAAATGCAGACTTGGAACATGTTTCCCTCATTTGTCAATCCTACTTCGTGGCGTTGACACATGCAGCATAACTAGATTAAGGCTAAGAGGTTAATGTTGTTAGAGGTGAGTGGTGATCCAAAGTATTGATGCACTTTGCAGAGTTAATGGGTGGGACGGATGCGGTCCCACCGATGACGTGTGCTCATTTCTGTCTTAAATCTGGCGCGGCAGCGGCAGCAGAGTAGGACTCGCTTCACAGCAGTGATTTTTTTTTTTCCTCCAAGTTAAAATGTTGTGAACTCTGCAATCACATGAATACTGTTGGCGTATGGCGACATTGTATTTTATCTATACTGTTTGAACCATGGGGATCAGGGATGGGGGTGTTGTTAGTATATAGAGACTTGGGGGTTTTTTTCCATTGTGACTTAAAATAATCTGCATTCACAGTAAAGACATAAAAGGCACTTAGCAGGCCTGATTGGTTACTCTGTCATATTTAGCTAATTTAAAGCTCAGCTGGGTGCTTCCCTTTGTGCTGTCCTGCTTTCTTATTTGCCATCCAGCTGTTCGATGCCTTTTGAGAAGAGCACCTGCTACATGCTGTTGTTTTGTCCCATCTGGTCCATGCTGAATTTGTGGCAATGCAATGAGTTTAGATTATTTCACAAGTTTTCATATAATTTTCTACTTTGTGTGCATTTGGTGCAAGAATATTGTGTTTTATTGCTTATTATGTCTAATGTTACGTCAAGAGTGCAGTCCTTTTATTCCACTGAATGTCATCGTCTTCACTCATTGACAGTTGAGATAGCAAACCAAACCTTAGGGGATTTTGCAAAAATCGGTATAGCTAGCTTTTCGTTATCTTCTTGTGTAAAGGATTTATCACAGACACTTCATCATCACCCGCCGTCTGTCAACCTGTACAATACTTTTTAGATGAATGTTTACTAATTCATGGTTATCTCTGTCGCAGACGTGATGTGCAGGTTTGACAGCTGATCTGACCTCAACAAAATCAGTTGCTAGCTAATTTGAATCTGCCTATGATGATTCTTGCCCGTCACCTGGAACAAAGGAGGAAATTCATACCTCCTTGCATTATTGTCAGTCATGTTTTGTGAGAAACAGGTACAAACCGCTCAAACAACTTTGTGCCAAGAGTTCACACCAAAGACTAATAGGTGATTTTTAATGGTAAATTTTGACTGTATTGCCTAATTGAATGCTCATTAAGAAGAATAGGTTCTTAATTTAATGTAGAACTAGTTCATTGCTATTTGCAAGGAATGTACGTTTCCCAGCTTATAACAATCACTTGTGTACAATTTGAACAATTTGCTAAGAAGACGTGAAGCAGCAAAGTCATGAATAACGTCACATATTAAGCCATACAAAAGCTGACAATATAAACGTTGTGCAATAGGTATTGTAATTGTTTAAAGCCAATGTAAACAAAAGAGAGAATACTTCACAAAAAGTGGCATCTTAAACTTAGTGCCTTGCCACGAGCTTTACATTTTAGATTCTGGCACTTAGATTCCTGTGCCTCTTTCGTTTTTTAACGGATCGACTAGAGAGATTATAACAAACTATGGCCACATCATTTATTGTAAAGTGGAGCCGAGAATGAGTAGAGATTAATTCATGTCATTCTTGTCCATTTTGTGGTTTATTCAACTCAAGCCCCGCCCCCTCGCTCCTTATCCTCTGATTCATTTTCGTCACGCGAACTGATTTGAACTGATTTTGTAGCAGTTGATTACAATCAAACGAGGCAGACTTGTTCCCTGCAGGTCGTTGCCCCCTGTTCAGAGACTATACTGTGCCCCTCCTCTCTAACTAACACTGAGGACAGTCTTGGCAGTGCACTGTAGTTCAGGCGTTTCGATGAAGGAAGGAAATGCATGAGAAACACAAAAGTACTTCCTGTCCGTTCCCTCGGAGCGTCTGCAGGGGAACAGCTGCTCGGGTATTTAGCAGAAAACAAACTGAATATTTGTGGAGAAAAAGAACCCTCATATACTGTAGCTTAATTGCACGTTGCTCAACCACAAAATTGTATAAAATTGCCAATTTTTTTAAACTTGAGTTTTCTTGTATTTGTGTCATCGATTGTGCACTTACAGTTTTCCGTTGATAGTAAATTCCATCCGTTAAGTCAAATTTCATTTCTGTAGTTACCCTGAAGGGACTCCGCTACGATGGCCTCAATCACTTTGTTAGGGACCTTTTCCCCTTAAATGGTGCTTTTAGACTAGTCAGATTTTTTTTTTCTTATCCAATGACTAAACATGTCCATGTAATCATCATAGGTGAATGAACGCTTTTCATGAACTGTCATTACTTATGTGATAGTACACACCTACAGTGCAGAACCACCTGAACTTGACACACACTCGAAATCGACTCTCTGTCAGCTCTTCGTTCCGCACCTCCGAGAGGAACGGGAGATGCATTATGGGCCACAAGTAATCAAAAGGAAGTGTTTACAGGGAAGGCTGTCAGACTACTTTTTGAAATTGCAGCTCGTCCTATTCTTTTTATAATAAACTCACTTCAGGTAGTTTACAAACACTGATACAGGCTTAGAAAAAAATCTTAAGTCTTCCATAGCTTTTCTGTCAGTTTCTGTCCACTGTGTATTATTGAAAAAAAAAAGAAGAAGCAATAACCTTTTTAAAAGTGGTGTATTGGGATCATCAAGCCTATTGAAATATTGGCCTGTCATATATCAAACAAACTGAATGTCAGGGAGCTGTTGAATTGAAGTAGGACCAGGACAATTTGATATTGATTTATTTTTTATATATTTTCTGAAACTTTGGACAGGTTGACTTCCTCTTCAGAAAAAATATAATGGGGAGAAGAAAAAAAAGAAAGAAAAAGCAGTGTTGCTTACTGGTGTTCTAAAGGCTCGTCGAAAATCCAGTGGTAGTCAGTAAACTGCAACACGAGAACTGAGCGCGCAGTTCAGTCATCAAACTCAGTGGCACTGTTCAGAGTTGGACCTCCAGCTGTGTCAAATAATGAAAGGGATTTTGGGCTGTATGGCCACTGTTTTGGGAGCGGCCCGTCTGTTGTCATGTCGAGGTTCAGTGGTCTCCTTTGGCTCCTCCGGCACTGAGACTGTAGTTGTAGTTGTTCAGGATCAGAGGGGAAGTTTATAGTCCAGCTATTGTTCCTTTTCCTTTTACAACTCCCTAAACTCTGCACTATAACGTCTCTGGCTCATATGTATTTGGTGACAAGGCAAAAAAAAAAAACTTAGAACTCAGGGTATATAGTGTTAAAAGTGGTCTCATTGGACATACATCTTATGTCCATAGTATAATTGTGCACTTCTCTTCAGGTGGGGAAACAAGTCCTCAGTCAGTGGTTCCCAAACATTCTGCCTCAAGGTCTCAATGAGCCCATATTTTCCACAGAGCTGAAGCCTGAGGAGCACTGGAGACCAAGAACTGAGCCATGGGAGCGGAGGTGTCCCGACTCCTGTTTTGTCCACTCTACACACAACCTCACAACCCAACTGTGAACCTCAGAACTCTACTGTTTTGTACAACTATGAAGTAAATGAAGCTAGCTAGAGCTGATGTTGTATCTATTGCCATTTATGAATTTATTTTATAGCATGAAATAAAGTATATTTATTCAAATTATATATTTTACTCATAATCATTCTGTGCTGCTTCATTTTGGTTCTTAAGCTTGTAAATTGCTTTTTTATTATATAAAAAAATGTCAATAGAATAATGCGTTTGTAAAATAAAGACGCTGATTTGGCTCCGACTTGTCTTTTGTGTCTCAACAAAACGTTTCTTACATGTGCATGAAAACTCAAAGCATGCTGTATAAGAGGGAGGAGAAAAAAAACATCCTGCGATATTCAGCCATCTTGTAGTTATTGTATTTACAATGTGAAAACAACAAGACATCCAGTGTGTGTTTGTGGCATGTCTGGAATTCACATGACCCTGCAGTGATGTGTGTGTGTATATGAAAGCCATCTGGAGGAGTGTGTGATGCATGTGCAGCTGTGAGCCTCCAGAGGGAGCTAGAGAACAACAAATCCACCAGAGAGCTCCCTCATCTACTTTACAGAGCCAGATGTCCTACATTTAATCTAAATGAGAATATATATGTGAGTGCAAAAGCCTTTGTGACTTAAAGTTTAACTTCACTATTAAACTGTTACTAATACAAACAGCCTCGAGATCAGTTAGATAATCATTTGCAAACCAGGTTTTCCTGCTCTCTTCTCTTGAGACTTGCATAATCTTTTTTTTTTTTTTTTTTTTTTTGTAGTGGTGCTTGTGGAAAATAGGCCATTCACAAAAGTCACCCAGGCCAAGTAGGAGAATATAAAACGATAAATTGCTTTGGTCTCAGGTGGCTGGTAATAAAATTAATTTATCACCAAACCGGCTCCTTTTCCTGCTGGATGTCCCGTCAGATTCTCGGCCTAATCCGCACCAGTGTTATTGCTACTGTCTGTGCTGCGTTAAAAAATGCATCTGAAGGGAGGAATAGATTCATAAAGTGGCACAGCTGTGCGGCAGCCTCCCACTGTGTTACTGCTGTATGTGGCTTTGAGAAAAAGTCCGACCATGAGGCAGCCAAATGGCTAATAAACCACCAGATTGGCCAGCAGCTGAAATTTTTTTACAATTGTGTTTTCAGGCTGCAGATTCCTCACTCGCCTCTTTTTGTTTCTCTCTGACATACTTGGTCAAATACAGTATTTTCACAATCATGGATAATAATAATATTTGGCAACATGTTGAAAGGCTGAAAAAAATCCTAATAAACTGAATGAATTGTTTAAACGACAGCATTAAACGGCTGTTCAGACATGTGAGCCTAAAATAATAGGCCAAATTGCTCCGTTCAGTGGAATATGAGAATAAAAAGAGCCACAAAACACGAGGCCAGGAAAGCCGAGGTAGTCCTGTTTCCACAAGGGCTCTTAAACTGCATTCTAGCTGTGTGATGTATTGTGGCTCTCTAACACAAACACCACTGCTTGGATTGGAGCGAAATAACTGTTTGATATATTTGTTTCACACATTTGATAATATGCACTTTCAGGAGGATTGTTAGTTTCAGGTTTGTAGCTACATCTCGACCCCTGGCTCATGTAGCTCCTGAAAGTGTGACCCTGCAACCATCTCACAGTTCAGAAGGGTCATTCATAACAGCCTCATTTAGAGCTGCAGATGTTTGACCCCCCCTCCATTTCCTCAATCTCACTGCCCCATGAGCTCATTGTGAAACAGAGCCTTTAAATGTTCTCCGTGTTGTTTGAAATGATTGGAATATGGCTGTCGGCTCCAGCTGCTTCTTGTGACCTGGTTGGCACTTTTTTCGAACGCTGCTATTTGTCATAATGATGTTACCTCACACCACACCGCCCTGCGAATGAGATAATGCTGCCACGTTCGAAGAGGTCAGGGAGGAACGAGTGCAGAGAGGAAGAAGAGGAAAACAGGTGAGAGCCTCCCACCTACACACCATGAAAACCCGATCCTGAGGTGAACTGACCACGCTGCAGGAAATCCCTCTGTAACTAAGAAGCAACTGGAAAATGTGTCTCAAGCCACGAGATTTAAGTCTGCAGGAAATGTGACAGTTTTTGGGTGAGTTAACCTTTGACCTGCTGGCAGGAGTCACATGTGTGTTCCACAGGAAGTGAAGGCAGTGACAGAGTGGAAACATGGAGCAGCTCAGCCAGCAGGTGAAGTCACATGTCTGTATTTTAAAGCTAAATGTTTCTGCTGCTGCTGCTGCTTTGTTCATGTGAGTTGATCTGCTGGTTAACTTGGTTTGTTTGGTTCAGACGGTTTCTGCTGGTTTCACTCTGGTCACCTGTGAGGGGAACAGCTGAGCTCCACATTAGCAGACATTAGCAAACCTGCGCTCTTCTACTGTGTCACATGTCAGGTAAATTGTCTTTTTGCTGTTTGCAGTTGAATCAGTCACTGAGCACTTGCTGGTGTTTGTGACTGAAATAGGCCGGTGTTGTCCTGCAGGCTCATCATACTGTGTCCAGACTTGTGTGTTTGTCATAAACATAGAGGCTGTGTTTGCTTACGAAAGCCCTTTAACATGTTGATGTGGCACAGTTGGAGAAGTGTGTTGGTGTAAATGATTTAGTTGCTGGGGAAACAAGTCAAAATGTCTGGTGTAAAAAAAGACTCATCTCCACCAAGCAGCAACCTCCGGCGCTGAAAAATGAAGCCAATGCGGAAGTGCAAAAAAGCTGCAGTTCCTCGAATAACCACTAGAGCAGGCCGCAGAAGGGAGTCAATTACAT
>JBBMOC010000084.1:1129270-1168083 GCA_037975185.1 Centropyge bicolor
TCCACCTCTTTGTCCATATTTGGAGTAACCGGAGGTAGGCTACCAAGATGGCTGCGCACTACGATTTGCTTCATTTTTGCTCTTCAGAAACCTATGGGTGACGTCACAGACACTACGTCCATATTTTATACAGTCTATGATGTCCACCAAAGATGGCAGAAACTCATGGTCTTTGTTACCACAGCTGTGATTTGGGACCAATGAGGTTTTCAGCTCACAAAATGAATGAGTGACCTGTTTTGGGTTTTTTCGGCTTCAACAGAAAATGGGCCCAAAAGATCAGAGAACATTAAGCTTAACTGAATGAGCATTTCATCACAGCACTTTTTCACCTCTTCTACTATATATTTTTTCAACATCTGTACCTTTTTATATCATATGACAGATTTACCAAAGAGTAACCAGAGCACATACAGAGTAATCTGTTGACCTTGGAATCATCGGCGTGTTTCTGCTCCAACTAAAGTAACACAGTAAATGATCGCACTCAGCCGAAGTGAGTTTTTATGTGCAGCCACCCTAAAGCTACATTTTAAATGAGGAACATTAGTCGCACAGTTCAGTCAGAATAACACCAGGCTGTAAGTCACCTGGACCGTTTGTCGTTGGCAGAAGAAAAACACTGTGCTAATGAATGAAACGGGTCCAAAAACAAACCTCTCTCCATCACTTTCCCTGAGTTTGTTATTCTTCATTTGAAAAAGAAAGGCAACATTTGAAACAAGTCGTTGCTCAGATGTCATTATTCTTTCTAATGTCGGTGTTTTAGTAAACTATTAGCAGCTCTAATCTGAGAACATGCTGATAAATGATGTCTGTGTTTTCATAAGTGAATGACTTTGCTCCACGCTGTAACACTCTGATTCACATGAGCCGACCTGGACGAGGAAAAAGCTCAGTTGAGTGAGTTTAAGTGTCGAGTTGGCATCAGATATTAACCCAAACCTAGTGAAGCAGGAACATCTGTCCGATTCTGAGAAACCACTCCTTTTCCCACTGTACGCCTTTTCATGTTGTTCATATTTTCCTTTTATAAAAACTGAGTCAATCTGTTGCGCTGGAGCCGATCCAGTGATTCGGACTCAGTGCTGGTTCAGAGGCTCGCGGTGCTGCCGTTCCCACGTCGAGCCACAGCTGTAACGTCTCAGGACTGATCTGAGAATCAGGTGCTCAAAGACACACAGAAATCCAAGTCTTTAGATTTCACTCAACACAAGCAAACAAATCCAAACAGGCAAAATCCGAAAACCAGAGAATGAGTCAACGTCCAAAAAAAACATCAAACACACGAGGTAGAACAAAGAGAATCTGGCAGAGACCAGAGAGAACAGAGGATCCAGGTTGACTGAGAGCAGGAGCAGGTGAGGGAGCACAGGTGAGCTTCGTCAGGACGAAGACACAGAAATGACAGGAGACGTTAATCTTCAGAACGAAGGTCACTGACAGCGAGACGTTGAGAGTCTGATGGATCTGACAGGATTTTCTCACCGTTTCCAGGAGGTCGTCTCTGCTCTGCTCTCACAATATATCATGTGTTAATATATCAGTTTTGTGTAGGATTCGAAGATTTGAACTCTTGTCGGATCATTTTCAGCTGAGATTCTTTTTCCTAATGGTTTTATGAAGCTAATGCCAGATAGTGATGACGCTGTGTCCTGCGTCTGTGTGCAATTATTGATGAGCTGTGGGATGAAAATGCAGCGCCAACAAAGGTCAAAGGTCACCGACTGGACTGGATGGAGTAAAGATACTTCGCTGACAAAGTTTTGTCCAAGCAGCGAAATACTACAACACAGTGAAAACCTTACAAAATAAAATTTCCATTGTGCTGAGGAAAATTCCTCCGGTCCGTCCCGGAGAGGTTTCCTGAACGTTCCCTGCCGAGGACTCGCAGACGTCCTTGGAAGAGCATGAATCAGAGGTCAGGACGCTGTAAAGCTATAAGCAAAATCTGCACATCTCCACAGTTGGAAATCCGCTCAAGTGCTGAGCTGCTGGAAGACGGAAAAAAACGAATTCAATAGTTCCACTATGCAAGTAATAAACAATGAAGTGACTATTCTCCCAAAGAGAAGCTTCACCGCATTATTATGAGCTGCTATTTTTAAGCTTTCTTAATAACTCCCAGATGCATCACAATAATTTCACAGCAGCAGCGGGAGCGGTTTGAAGAAATGACTTGGAAAAAGACGCCGGTCACCTTTTACTGCCGAGTGTTGTTGGATCTCTGTTTGCTGCGTTCAGAGTTGTGTGTTTCTGCTGACTTGCAGCGCGACGACGACAATCAGCCGTGTCACCTCGGAGGAATGCTCCATCACACGGACGTGACGGAGACGGCGAGGAGACCCAGACTCTGACGGGACAGCACGGCGCGGCGTGTCTGCGGTGGCCGATGGCAGGAAGATGGAGCGATCACTTTGAAGGAGAGAATAGAGAGAGGAAAGGGAGGCGACAGGAAGATGGATGTGGCCTCACTTCACAGACGCTTCTGAGTCGCTGTCTGTGTGAAATGTGCCGAGCAGGAAGGATTCTGTTTAAATGCAAATGTTAGTGTTGGTGTGTTACCATCATGATTTGGTTTGATTTCACAGTTGTAGCTGCTGCTTGTGCACGACCCTGATTCACAACCATAGACTGTATAAAATATGGACGTAGTGTCCGTGATGTCACCCATAGGTTTCTGAAGAGCAAAAATGAAGCAAATCGTAGTGCGCAGCCATCTTGGTAGCCTACCTCCGGTTACTCCAAATATGGACAAAGAGGTGGAGCGAGGGCGGAGCTGAGGCGGGTCGAATGAACGCTATTGGCTGAAAAAAGCTGCTTTATTAGAAATAATCAAACTAGCTACGGCTAACCAGCTAGGTTAAATGCTAAATATCGTTGCTAGCCGGCTAACCCCACGACGATCTCTTTCCCAAACTCAGTGACTAGAATTAGCCGGGGTGCCCTTTAGACCGTCAGTTCATAGCTGTCAATCAAAGTGGTGCCACTTAGATTGACAGCTATGAATTGTGCATAATGATGTATGCTGTATATTTTAAACGAACGCCTTATAAAAAAATTCGCCCCCCCCAGAGTTGTCATGGAGTAGAAAAACAGCTTATGAGACTAGAGCCATGTTTTGAACCAGGCTGTAAATATGTTTTTTTCTGTCGTAAAATCGGACATTTTAACATGGGGCTCAAATGTAATTGACTCCCTTCTGCGGCCTGCTCTAGTGGTTATTCGAGGAACTGCAGCTTTTTTGCACTTCCGCATTGGCTTCATTTTTCAGCACCGGAGGTTGCCGCTTGTTCACAACCAGTGGAAAACAGTCCTCTCTCACAGAGCTGACGTCAAATATTTAACATGTCCTGAACACCAGTGCTGACAGCTTCAGCTCACGGATGTTACTAAAGGATTCTCACATACATGTTATGGGATGTATCCAAGGGTCACGTGTTTGTTTTCAAATGTGATTGAATTGTTTTCAAGTCTTCTCCGATTCGTTTGAGCCGTTCTGTGCAGTGAAAGCTTGAAATGTGAGCAGTTAAAGTCCCACATGGCAAATGAGTCCTACTTCGACTACATTTATTCTGAAGGTGGAGTGAGAGGGGTTCACAGGAGTCGAAAACGTTTCTGTTTAAAAGCACAAGGACACGGACTTTTACAGATGTGAAACAACAATACAGGCCTGTTTGAAGGTTCAGGTTTGGAGGCTCAGGAAATGCGGTTCTCTTTGTGCTGAGTGAGCACTGTGTCAGCTCATGGTTTTCCATGTCGGTCGAAGAGTGGGGGGAGTGGGGGGGCTCGGGCCACCCTTAGCGAAGGTTTTCCATGGTGGTGAGTCGTCAGACACACACGGCATCCAGAGAGTCTGTCCTCTCTGTTTATGGAGACGATGAAACCTCGTCCTCTGTTTTACCACGATTAGGCTGATTGACATAGCAGACCCAAACTGGTTTGAAGATGTAATTGCTATAAAAAAGGACTGACCTGTCTGGGAAGACAGGAGCTTTCGGTACAAAGTGTATTTCACTGTCCCATCCGTCTTCAGTGAAAACACAGCTGGCAGCAGCGACGCTCGCTGTGATGAATGTCTTCCTTTGTCTCATCCCAAGCCTCCATGTCATGAAGCATAAAGCCCGTTAGCTTCGAACTTACGCGCCGCTTCTAGCTGCCAGTGTTTGTCGCTTTAACGTCGGGCAAGTGTTTTGGCTGCTGTCACCTCAGCATCCATCTTTACTTTGGCAGCACACAATGCTAACATGGAGGATTAGGTTTTATTTGAAGCGAGGGAATTTGAATACACACGTCACGCTCTGCTCTGCTGATAATTGGTCTCTTCAGACGATGTCAGATTGTCTTTAAAACTGTCAGTCGCAGGAAGTCACACTAATTGATTTCAAATGCTCCCTGAACTGTCTAAACCTGCTCCGGCTCCGATCTGCTCCCAGAATGTGACATTAATGGAGCTGGGTTCAGAGCGGCGTCAAGCCATTCTTGCCTCTCTTCCAGCTGTCTTTGGAAATCTCATCGACACATAGTAAAGTAAAGGTGGTTTGTGCTGTCAGTGGACGGGCCTGCTGGATGCATTAGTTTTACAAGGCTGTCACATTTCATTTGTCAGTCCCTGGTGAGCCGACTCCAAACAGTGAGCTCCACAGAACAATATGTTTATATGCAACCGGTTCACATAACTGTGTGTGTCTTTGTAATAAGAGAAACACTCGGTGTAGTTTTTCATTCTGGTTCATTCTTTGTTACTGTTCTTAGTGCAAATATAAGAAAGTAAATGAAGGACCTAATTTAATTTTTTTCCCCCCCAGAAGCTGTAGTTGCAGCATGGTGGAGGAATTTACTGTGATTTTAGCTCTGGACACAGCAGCAATCTTTGGAACTAATATTCACATCACTCTAAATCTTGTGGTCAGAAAAAGTCAGGATAAAAGTCATTAACTCCGCCTAGAATACGCTTCATTTAAAAATGTGTTATTCAGATTGCAAACATTTTATGTTCACAGTTAATTGATGAATCGCCTATTAAATGTCAATAATTGCGAATAATTTCCAGGAGCCCGAAGTGACATCTTCAAATTTGTCCAATCAAACAGTGCAAAGATTGAAATTCATGATCATAAATGACAAAGAAAAGCAGCAAATCACTTTTAAGAAGAACAGCAGATGTAAAAATAAATGAATAAATAAAATTATCAAATTAGTTGTTGGTTTCATTTTCATAATCTCTAATTGTTGCATCTTAAAATGACATGACATGCCATGACATATCTGTGTCATTATTAGCTGAATTACTCCTAATAACTACATGACAAGTTTATCTTATGGTCACAACAGGTGACAGATGTTACAGTTATGACTGTGAGCTTCACATCCAGAGACATAAGAAAGAGAAGAACACACAAGCTGTACATGTTTTATTGCAACTTAATGATGACATAACAGGTTTTAATACATTATATTACAAATATCTTTTTATGTACAAACACAATGTTTTGGATCTATTGACATCAACAAACCACTAAATTTATACAGTAAATACAGTGCTTGATTCATACAAGCAGATCGATGGGCACCTGTTCAAGCGATTCAAGATTCAAAACAAGGATTTTTAAGGAGAGAAAGCAGGAATTTGAGGAGATTGCACCTCCTCAGATCTATTACATGTGCTATAAGCAGGCTGGTAATAAGGTCAGGTATTGGTATTGGTTGTAGCAGTTTTTGGTTTTATGTCAGAAAGTAAAAATGGCGCAATTTTTTTTATAGTATATTTTATTGTAATTGTCAAAACTGGCCAGAATATCAACCCTGTATTACAAGTCAATAAATGTTACCGTTCCTATAAATTACACGTTTGAAAAATGTATTTAGAATGAAATTAAAAGTCACTGGATATGTTTCCTGTGTCGACCTCTTTTGCTTCCGAAGCTAAACCTTTACATACAGACTAAATATATATTGCAGGGTTTCCATCTCAAAGCTACTTCACTGAACTGTTGCTTTATCTCCGATTAGGTTCAGATTTTTCTCCCTCGGACCAAACTCACTGTCGACCAAGCAGGATTTTCAAAGACAGTGTATGTGAAACAACTCCTGAGCAATGAGTCATATGTAAAAAGGAAACAGAAACAGATAACTGAATAACGCTGCAGATTCTTTGAGGAGGCACCAGCGTATCGGCCTGGTGTTGGATTTCGTCTTTGTCTTTGTCACCTGGGTTTGTTCTGGTGTCCCTCCGTTAAACAAAAGAAGATAAAGATTGCATGGATTTAAAGGAGCTGTAAAGTGAGAGATACAGTACGGTTTGTGTTCCTGGGCTGCTCAGTGGAAGGTATTCGGGTTTGGACGGATCATCATGACCACTTTCTTTAGCGAGTAGGCGCCTCCTCTGAACTCGGCCCAGTAGACTCCGTCCTGGTAGCGGCTGCGGTAGTGTCCTCCTCTGTACCAAACTCCATTCAGATTTGAATGGGCACAAGAGTTGTACCACCAGCCTCCCTTCTGGTAGTGGGCACAGTTGCCTAGATTGAAAACAGAAACCGTCAATCTGTGTGCTTAAACCTAAATTTAGCATCGAACACATCCAATGATTCGATGACTTTTTTACCTGTATACGCGTCGTGGTCTCTGTCCAGTGTTGTGAACTGTTTGCCGTTGTGCCAGGTGAGGGAGTCTCCGGCGTTCCCGTGATAGCGGCCGACCCTCAGCTTGTAGAAGTCAGCCTCGGGCTCCAGTCTGAAGCTGGCGTACTCGGCGAACACCTTCCTGCCCGACCAGTCCTCCAGCGTGACCAGCAGCTTGTAGTTGCCCTGGTTGGTCAGCCAGTAGATGTTCTCCAGACCCAGCCAGTACTCGCCGTCGATGTTGCCAAATCCTTGCTGTGATAAGACAAACAGTATCGGTGAGATTTGGAAATCCTTCCTGAATGCACTTTGAAGAGCTCAGTTCGGATGCCTGCGGGATGATTCAGGGTCACTGCACGTGTTCTGGAGGTAATTATGACTTTTACTCCTCCATGGGGTTGCTTATCGTCATGGAACATTATAATAAATGGACCCTCTGAGTCAAGTTTATAGCCTGCATCAGGTGTCCACATTTCCACTATTATTTTGTGACTGAGAGCACCACAGGATTCAGTACATATAGCGTGAAAGCCGACATGCCGGTTGCTGTCATGCCGCTGTGTTCTGGCTCCGGTCATGCTGTAAGTTGGTTTGCGGTATCCCCGACCCTACACATGCTTTGAATCATGGAAACACTCCTCCTGATGAGCGTACAATACAATTTTCACATCTCATGTGGTTTAGAGGTTCTCGTAAAAATCTTGGAAACATCTCCATTGTTGCCCTAAGCTGAGATTTAATCAGGACCATTGTAAATTTTTGGCCAGCAAACAAATATTTACCACGGCTTCTCCCTGGGCGAAGGGTTTCCCTTTCAGAAGATGAAGAGAACGAGTTCCCCTGAATTAAAAATTATGTTCTGCGCAGACCTGTTTATTACCTTCTGATGCATGATTCAGGAAATATGGTTATTTTTCCGGACCATCAGGAACACTAACAGCCAACCAATTTGACATTTAAGTCTATAATATGCCCCTTTTTTTCAGTGTGAACATATTCACAAAGACCAACTGAAGTTTGTTGGAATTAATGAGTCATGAGTCTGTGGCAGTGACGGAGGCCGGTGTTGCATCAGACAGTTTGAAAGCTAAACAATTAGCTATTCATTACTGGTTCACATCTGGTCAGTGTCAAAGCAGCCTACACGAGTCGCCCGCCTCCCTCCAATGATGTGTGGTGTGAGGTTGTCGCACCTTGTACGTCTCCCAGTTCCTGAAGAAGTTGACAGAGCCGTCCAGCCTCCTCTGGATCACCGTCCAGCCACCTGGATCGTGTCTCTGGTCGCACCACACCTGCATGAGCCGGTTGGCATTCTCCGGCTTCACCAGGAACATGCCGCTGGACGTGTGTCCGTCCTCCAGAGCCTGCAGGCAATCCTTAAATGGACCTGAGCAGAAAGGCGATGAGACGATATTTATAGCCGTCAGTTACGGTAGTATCTCAAACGTTAAGAAAGGGAAATGGAGAAAAATCCCTAGTGACAAGGGGAGTTGTTCTACTCTGCCATGGGGAATCTCATTTTTCTCTCTCATTTTAACAGTAGAACCGACTTTGGCTGCGTCTCTCACGAGGGAAATGGCTACCGGCTGTGCAGCCAAGAGAAACACTGGCATGAGGGCAGAGGGAATCCTGAGTACTGAGTGATGAAACAGTAGCAGAAATCCAACAGTGCAGGATTAGTATTTATATAACTTCGACGTGGATTTATATTATATATGCATATATGCGTTTTACATTAAACAGACACATCATTTTCAGCGGAGGATTCATATTAAACCCTCACGTCATGTTTTGAAGAGGGGATTTCCGTTTGCAAATCCTCGTCAGTAAATCTGCTGAAGGTTTTTTCCAATATTATGACAAGTTGTGTGGATCGTTTCTCCGGCATGTTATGAAGATATATTTCTTGTTTGCACCAAAATAAACCTTTAATCATGCAACATCGGCAACGCATGATTCTGCAATTCTGGAATTTATGCCACAAATGTTTTGTAGATTTTGCGCAAGGTCAATATTGTTTTATTGGGTTTCATGGTGCAAATCAGTGAAACCTAATTTTCATGTGTTAAGGTTTTATCACAAATTCCGAAGCCAGTCGATATGGAAAAACACTAACTCTGGCTCCGCTGCTTCAATTGGCTGTGAAAGTTCTCAAGATTTCACACTGGTGTTGTTCGCCAACTGGCCCAGATCTCAAAGTGTTTAAATACAAAGGAGACAAATGGAGAGAGAGAACAGGGCGAGAGGTGAGGCACGGGGTGTGTTAACAGTTTGCAACAGATGTAAAGAAAGAGGATGTATGTGAGAGACCTCACTTGCTTGGCCAACATCGGAAACATAGCACAAGTGTTCAAATAATGTGAAAAGTCGGAAGGTTTTCTTGCAGTAATAAGTTGTTTTTGGTTCTCTGAAATGACTGTGGATGATATCTGTCTCTGGCCGACTCTCTGCCATCCATTTGCTCTCAGGAATGTCTCTGTTGAGCAGATACAGGCCAGAGAGCTGCCCTGCCCTGCCCTGCTCTGTTCTGCCTGATAAAGTCTGCTGCTCTCGGTGGAACATATGACTGATTCTTGCCTGGTGCAACTGGAACAAATGACATCACTGACTCCCGGTATCTCTTTCTGTTCTACTTTACCCCCCTCCCCTTTTTTTCTTCGACTCCATCCCTCTGTTTCTGTCTGCTGCTCTTTCAGGTCTCTCTCTTCCTCCCTCCGTCGCTGCATTGTGTGCAGCCCTGTGTTCGTGTTGAGGGTTTATGTAACGTATTCGGGGTGTTAGTCGCTCGGCTGTGGGCAGGAAATTACTTGCCTCCTTTTCAAAGATTCCATACAAAGGCTACCGTTCACATGCAGCCTAATGAAAATGGTAAGCAGTATAACAGAATGTCATTGGAAAAAAACTCCCAGTAGTCATGTTGGGATTGGTTTGCTCTTTTTTCCATTATATTAAAACTGAAGTCTTCCAATGAAAGGGAACGGCAACTGACTATTCACTGACTAAAACACCCTTCACATCAATTTAAAAGCTTTATCATGCACTAACATGTGTTCAAGGGCCCCATGGGCTCGGATCCAGCTTGCCATTTAGCCACATGTATTTACCCTGGTAATATGTTTCGTGTTTTTGTGTGGGCCGAATCGTGGCAATTAGATGATATGCATCTGAAAAGGCCGTGGACAACAGCATTTCTGTTCTCACCCTGAGCCCTTTGCTCTGGGAATGCGTGGGACGTATTTAAATTGGCTATGGCTGGAAGAATGGGTACTTGGCTTTGTCTTGTGATTAATGATTACGAGGTTCACAGTATAGTCAGCTCAGACACACGGTCCTTTGTGATGGCAACGCTTGTGTTTTGCAAAAACAAAACTTAAAGATAAATTGTTTTTATTTGATGTCGGACTCACCGGAGGGCTTGTCGGTGGTGGAGGGGCTGTGCGTGCCCATGGGCATCGTCGGAAGAACAGGCGGCAGAGATTTCTGGTCGCTCTGGATCTCGTTGCTGATCGGGTTGTTGATTCGTGGAAGGGCGGGAGGCTGGTAAGGCTTGTTGAGAGGTGGTGATGGCGGAGGCGGCTGAGGCCGTGGCTGTGGGATGGGCACGTGACGAGGAGGAGGGCGACTCTGGCACTGCTCCTCCAACAGGGCGATGAGAGTCGATTGGTTCGTAGCCAAAGACGCCAAGTGCTGGTACTTGTGCTCGAGGTCTTTGTATCGGCTGGTGAGCTGCTGCATCTCGGAGGTTTGGTTCAGGATCCTATTCTCCATCTGAGCCAGTTCTAGGGCATTGTCTCTTTTCCTGATGATCTCGTGGAGCAGCTGCATGTACAGCTGAGTGACTCGGGAGTTCATGTTTCGGCTCTCCTTCCTCAGAAGCTTCACCTCATTGACGATGCCTCCGTCCACCTCTACCAACTGCTGCAGGGTCTCGATCTGCCTCTTCTGTTTCTGAAGCTCCACGTTTAGCAGCTCCAGCTCCTGTTTGTTGACCCGATTCTCCAGCATGGCCTCCGGCTCCTTGGAGTTGACACAGATGGCTCCGGTCACTTTTTGTTGAGGCACAATGAAAGTGTAGGAGCACTTGTCCTGCTGCTGGTCAGCTGGAGCACGTTTGCTCCTTCCAGCATAGAAAAATTCTTTCTCTATACCATCCTCGCTACTCTCAAATTCTTGGGTCCTGCCACGGCTGCTGTCTGCCAGACTCCCATGAGTCTGCTGGACACCACACGCTAGTCCATAAACAAGAAGGAGCCCCAGCAGGACCTTCGAAGGAGGCTCCATGTTTGAGTCCAACACACCAAAACCTGAGGAGAACAGGGAGTAAAATGGAGAACATTGGAGTCGGTAAGCAGCAGAAGACTGTATGAACATACCTGCTCTAAATCATTTTCCTCACTATTATAACTGAAAGCCCTCAGGATTGGGTTGCATGCTCATTTTGACAGGGCTTCAATGGAGTCCTTCAAAGCTGATTGAGACCAGAACAAACCTGCCCATCAGGACACACAGGTCCAGTCCTCCGTTACCTGCCAGGAGCAGGCGCAGAAGCCCCACGCATGCAACCTAAGCAGGGCTGGAGGTCATTACAGCTCCCAAAATATGGGCTACCGAAAAAGATTAGATCTGAAAGGAAATGGCCCACATGCCCCGCTGAGCACTCCGACAGCTGCTGCAACTTTCCATGACAGGAAACGCATTATATTCATGTGTAATATATAAATCAAGAATCTCATGGTTGGTGCGTATGACGGCTGGCAGGAGCACACGCTGCAGTTTTCCTCATGGTTTTTGGGTGTAATTCAGTGAATACATCTGCTCTTGATCCTGTATTGTTTAAGTCAGCTATCCTCTATTAAGTATATGCAGAACATGCTGTTTGAAAGGTACTAATCCCCTCACTGCCCTAAGAAAAATATTTCTTTTGTCTGCTGACATGCTGATCTCTTCAGTCAGTTGCGCTGCTGTTAGTGGAGTGTGTTTAGCTTAGTTTGCTGTGCTGGCTCAGGTTCTCTTTGGGCGACTGCCACTGCTTGTCCTTGACACATCGAAACACTTCTACGTGTTCCCTTCTGCAGGCCTGGACATCTTTACTGATGGAAAATTTGAGACGCGGCCAGATGATGCTATTCAAGGAACTGTTTCAAGTATTGATCTTGTTGTAAAAGTTCCGTCCATCGACTTTACCAAAAGAGGAAAATATATTGCACTGAAAAGCCATTAATCATAATGTATGGATCCAGGTTTGAGGGCCTCTGTTTCTGTTTAGACTGTCAGAATCAAAGCTTACATCATCAAGCATGTTGAAGAATCTAGTTAGATATCTTACATAACATTCTCCTTATTTGTCCCGGTATTCATTTCTGATTAAACCTGAGCTGTAGCCCTGTTTCACATTAGAGATTACAGTGTCTTAAATTGAGTTTCCTCCATAACTGGACCTTGTGGCACAGCCCATACTTCTCCTCAAGAGTTAATGAGAATGAGATGCTTAACTGTTCACCCCAAAATCAAAGTGTAGACCTCGTTATTGGAAAAATAAGTGCAGGCGGTTCTTGTAGATGATGTGGGGTTATTAGGGGATGCCACCGAGTGCTGAGGAGAATGTGACTCCTGTGTAAGGATATCAAGGCCTTGAACTCCCGGGGCACCTTAATTGAAAGCTGCTGCATATTAGATTACAGAGGGGTCCAGTGCAACACCTCCCCTGAGTCAGAAGGGGCCTGTCTAATCAGAGAGCATTATAGAGAGGCCTATATGGACTCGAGGAGCTGCGTCAGGAGTCTCCGTCTCACAAGTGCTTCCCCTCACACGTTTGTTAAAGCTCACCTCTGTGTGGAAGATGATCTGTCGTATTATAGCCAGCGCAAAATTGGGAAGAGAGCAGAAATGTTTTTGTCTTGTTAATCCGGGCGTGCTGCCAGCACATTAGGTTGGAGACGTGGAGCAGAGAAATGCAGCGCTCTCCAAGAACATGACCCTCAGCACATTCGGCCCTTCTGTCTTTATCTGTCTAGAATAGAATGTGTAAACACGTCTTTTTACTGGAAAACTTGAAAAGGGTTTTTTTTTTCCTGCACACTGTGCAACCTGTTGTACGTAAAAACACAAGATGTGATTCTTCTCATGCATCTTGTCAAAACAGTGTCTAAAAGCAGCGCGGCTGAAACACGACTGCTGTGAATGCAGAAACTTTACAGAGGGATGTAGTTTCTGTTTCAGATTTACCATGAAGCTGTCAGCACAGTATGAGGTATTTCATAATACTAATCCTGCAAACAAAGCCAGGCTGCATGACGTCGCCTCAGCACATGGTGACTGATGCAAGGATCGTAGCGCTCAAAATATTTTTCACGCTACGCAAAGAAACCTCATCAATTATCCTTGCAGTGATCTAATGGTCTGACAGATCAATGACTGAAACGATCACTAATAATAGTTTCCAAGTGATTCCACAGTGAGATAATCGAGCGGCCCCGGAGTCTGTCCCCTGTAATGTGCTGATGACTGTGTTTGGCCGGCGGCTCCTGCGGTTTCTCCCCCTGGAACTTGAGCTCCGTCTCTCAGCGGTGCCGTGTGACTGGCCCCCGCCGCGGAGGAGTCCCATGTTGGACGTCGTTAGCCCGGAATCTCCTGCTCCGGGCTTCGCTGCACTTCAAAGCTGAGGGGAAAATGTTTGCAGCTTGTGATGAAACGTGTGCATGTGTGCGAGCCCGTGCGACATGTGCGTGTCTGCGAGTGTTTTTTTCCGTTAATGCGTGTTTTCAAATAACACTCGCAGGGCCTCAGTCTCCCAGGGACCGGAGAGAGAGTCCCATCTGCCCCGACGGAGACAGCCTGTTATTAACCCATCCACCGTCTGCCAGAGGGAACAACAGAAAGCCTCCTCCTCCTTCTCCGCCGTTAACAGCCCCCACAGCTCATTATTGTCCTAACATCAGTTCACTTTAACAAGCTGCCATTGACTGGCAAGTAGCTGCAATGATTAACTGGTGTTGAAGTGTCACATATGTCTCCGGCGCTCAGGGGCCTGCAGACAAACTGCTGAAGAGGAGTGATTGGCAACTCCTCTCGGCTATTTTCTTCAGGTCTGCTTCACACCAACATGTTTTGGTTTTACTGTCTTCAGGTGGTAGAGTCTGTGTTTACACCACTCCTCCTCCTGGATCCGACTCCATGTTCAATCAAGTGTGATGGGCGGGTGCGGCGGACAGGTCAGCGTGTCTCCGAGACGTTTTTTTTTTTTTTTTTGCTCATGCTCAGCACATATTAATTAGAAGGTGGGCAGCCTCGCTCAGACTGATGTCTCTCACCCCAGCCCCTCTCATTTCAGCGTGAGCATGGCATTCCTCGCATTCTTCGTCACCTCATTAGAGTTTGCTGCCATGCACTCATGGAGAGTCGATGGCGGTGGCAGACGGAGGAGCCGGAGCCCGCAGACGCAGGACCACCGCTCCCCTCATCCCACCTATAAGACATACTGTATCTACTGACCCAATTCATTCGCAGCGTCCTACTTTCTGTGTGAATGCTTCGTAATCACATCATCATCATCCGCAACAGGAGATCACAACACGGCTACACAGCACCTAATTTGTCAGTAGCCGGAAAGAAGCGGACACTTTGCGGGACGGCTTTGTGCTGCATGTTCAAATTAGCGCCAGCTCCGCTGAGAACTGGCAGTCTTCTGCATGACACCCAATATGTGTTGGATCAGAGTCAAATTCAATTTGCTCATGGTAATCTGCACTATTACATTACCTCCAGGGTGACCTCATTCTTTCCTCAAGCATGTAATCCGTGCGAGCGCGTAACATGACATTTGGAACATGATTAACCTCGACTACCTGCTCGGTTTGATGGCACAGGACACTATTTGTTTTGACTCTCCATGGAGCGGGAGGGTTCAGGCTCTTGCTCAAGTTTGGGTTTCGTCCTGCGTCTCACGCTGCTCGGAGCGTTCTTCCGTACCTCGCTTGTGATCTGAGTCAGACGGGGGAGGCGGGGGGTCGCGGGGATTGTTTCGATAAGTTCCAGCATTCTGCCTCAAAGCCCCCTTATCCAAACACAAGCCTGGCAACAGAAACAAAGACGGGATTGAGCCGCCTGCCTCCCTGTCCTCCTGAGCCCAGGGGAACATCCTGCAGCCGCAGACTGCTTGACAGGAGTTATCTCCTTTCTTTTTTTAGAAGTGGATGGCACTTTATAGACGTTAGAAAACAAGTCCGTCATCCCCTGCTCACCCTGTTCATTGCTCATAATTTCAGCCCTTTAGCTTCCTGTGTTTTGACAAGCTGAGTGTTTTATCAGTGGAGAAGAAGCACTTAGCCCGGAGAGCCCGGTCTCCAGCATCCCCCTGCGCCAAGTTAACCCCCCCTCACCCCTCCTCCTCTTTGACCAAGTCTATGAGAGTCATCTGTCCGGTTAGTCATCAGAAAGTAGAATTAGCCTGTGAGTGAGTCAGTGAACAGATGCCGCATGACGACAGCTGGATTCAACATCAAAAGATTATGTGAAGAGCTGCAGCATGAGAGACGACACAAAGACTTTTACAAGATGTCAAAAATTACAGCTTCACTGTCATGTTGTCACTCAGATATCACTGAGCTCATGAACAGGAAAGACGTTTGGACAGTTTAATGCAATTAATGTGAAGGAGACAAGCACAAACTTTAACAAAGATAAATGAATCAGTGTGCTTACGAGATGCAGCTGCAGAGTGTTGATGGGGCTCCCTCAGTTGCCTTGCCCTCCTGGCAGAGCTGATTGAAGTTTCTCCTGGTGGAAAGTCATCCCAAGTGTGAACGCTTCACCCCCACGTCCTCCTCTCTCCCCCTCTCTGCCCGTCTGGTTGCTCGCCCTTTGTCACCTCAGTCCATTCCTCCAGCAGCAGCAGCAGCAGCAGCAGAGAGGCAGTGGTGTTTTAAAGCCTGTTATTAACAGACTGTCATTAGCCCGGCCGAGGCTTAACCTGCCACAAACTCTGCTTCTTCTTCTGTGTGTAGATGGCTCCAAAAATCCACTTGGAAGAAGTTGGAACACTTTCAAGAGAGAGCTGGTAACTTTAGTGGGATGTTGGAGGCAGTTTGTCCTGATAAATGTTTGGAGTCCAGAGCAGGTTCGTGTTCTGCCTGTGGCCCGTTAGGAGAAGACTGTCACTTTCCTGTGGGCTGAATCCATCACTTCTGCCTCACAGCTCTAAGAGGCTGTCTCTCTCAACTCTCCCTCCCTCTCTCTCTCTCTCTCGCCCTCTCTCTCTCTCTCTCCTTGGTGCTTTTTAAATGATGAAAAATCCTCTCGCAGTGTTTCAGCAGGCAGACAAATTGAGCTCAGAGCCTCCCCCCTCCCTTAAAAATGAACACATTCTTGTTTAAAGCAACAGCCTTCTTTCTCCACCCCTCCTCCCCATGCCACAAAAGAGATCCACACACACACACACACACACACACACACACACACACACACACACACACTACTCAAATTTCCAACCCCCTGCCCCCTGGCCACCGGTTCACCACCACCACTATTTCTGGCTCGGACCACGAGGGTCTTCTGGTGGTGGGTGGACGGCGCTGATGTTACACCGATCAGATCCTAATTGGCCGTGAATGAACACTTGCCCCGGGAGGAGGGGGTCGACAGATAGGAAGCAGATCCAGGTGTTTGACTTAGACCAGGTCTGGGTGAGCGACCCTGCTTTTACAGCCCGGAGGTGAGACGTCTGAGCGGGGCTGTGGCTGTGCGCAGGCAGCACCAGACTTGAACTCCATGTTGCTGCGGGATCATTACATAATTACTGAAAAGCAGAGCTGTGCTTACTTGCGTCCTTGTGTGCTCTGGGGACAGAAGGATATGAAACACTCATGTCAGACTGTGGTCACTTCTGACAATACTCAATATAAAAAGTATGAACTTCTCATGCAAACACTTTGGCTTTGGATCCTGTTGCCTTGGCTGTTGTTTTCATGTTGTCTCTTATTCCAGAGGAAGGTTTTTCCCAGCCAATCATGCTGTCATTTCTGCTCAGTGCACAGAGAAACTTCACAGTAACACGTTTCTAAAAGTCTAATTACAGAAGAATTGACACATTTCTAGCAGCTTATTAAAATGATTTCTTAATCTGGTAATAACGTCTTTGTCAGCTATTGAAATGAAACTGTCTGGGCCCGACTTGCTGTAGCACCAGATGGACTCATCAAATAAAAATGCACGTAGCAGTAGTCAACTTATCACGTTACAGTATATACCAAACATTTACTTCACAGTTTTACTGGAGCTTTGTGTTTAATAAAATGTCTAAGTTTGGCCGTGCAGTTTGTTTTACAATGCACAGGATGTGTGATTCTCCCCTCTGGGGTATAAACATTAAATATGTTACAGATGGAGACTTTTTATGTTTGTCAACCGTAAACTCAGAGTGTCGGGATGTGTGTAAAGAGAAGGGGGGGGAAATGACAGTGAAAATAGTGCGTCTCACTCATGTTTATGCTACATAATGAAAGATGTTGAATTCCTTTAACATGAGTAGTGGCACATTTCTTTAAAAGGTAAATCAAATTATGAAAGGTGCAGAGAGCTGTTAGTCGATGAGAAGAGTCTTAGTTCTCACTGCTCAGTTTGTGTGTTTCGAATTGTTTGTCCCTCTCCTGTTACCTTAGTGACTGAACGCTGATCACATGACCAGACAGGGCCGAGTGACGAAAGACAGGTCACAAAATGACGGCTACTGGAACTTGAAAAACGATATGGGACACTCTCAATACTTTCTCAAACCTAGAACTCAAACTTTCTTCTGACGCCACAAAAATATTCATATTTAAATAATGTATTTAATATCGTACATGTGTGATGACAGGAAAGTCTTGCAGTTATAATTGGTAATTGAATATATGCTGCCTAATTGAAGATGCTATACTGTTGGTATTATTCCTCTTATTATTATTATTATCTGGTAATTTGGATTGTCAAACTTTAATTAATTTGAATATTAAGCCCAGTTGGATCCTACTATTTGACCCCCTGTTATTTGTTGTGTTGTTTTTGTTGTTGTTGTTAGACATATTATCAGTGTTGTCCTTTGCTCTTTTTTTGTTTGTTTGTTTGTTTGTTTTATTTAGTCTTGTTTTTTGTTTTCTTCCGTAATGGTGTGGTATGTTTTGTTTTGGTCTGTCACATTTGGACAGTTTGTTTGTGCAGTGATGTCTTTGTTTGTGATGGTGTTGTCTTTGGTCCTGTTTGATGTTTAATAATAATAATAATTTTTAAAAAAAACTCAAAAAAAGAAGTCTTGCAGTTATAATATCATAACTTTATTCTTCAAACACTTTTTCTGTTTGTTTGTTTTCTATTACGTATGCGACCGTTCAGGTGCTCCCCCTGATTACAAACTGCACAATCAGCGTTTTCCATCGCACGGTTTTAAATTTCCATCCCCCGTTCCCTCTAAGCTTTATAGATTGAAATAATGGCCTCAGTGCATCTCTGAAATCCAAGGCTCTTGTACAGTTTGCATTCATGTGTTTTTTATTACGGAATGCTCCAGTCATAAAGCCGTCATACTTCCATCCGGGAAACGTTCCCATGCGCTGTTAACCGAACGTAGTAAGGCTGGAAAATCTATCTGCAATAGGTAGCGTTTAACCTCTGTGATGTCCGTCGCTGTAATATCCTGGGACGTTATTTAGTGGAAAGTGAAAGAAAATATTACCAAACAGTGAAAGATGCCTCCAGCTGAAGTGAAAGCAGCAGCTCTTCAAGAATGAAATATGTGAAATGAAGAACATAATGGCTGCAGTAAACACAGGCCTGGCCTCTGTTACATAAAGGATTACAATAGCTTCATGTATTTGGATGGATTTATTTGTTCGCATCATGTGAGGTTTACAGGCAGACGTCCGGTCATTTCTTCCACGCTCGCTTCACGCTCTTCTTTAATCGCTGAATGTTTCCCCTGTCGACACGGCGAGAATGTGCAACTGGCTTTCTGAGACAAAGTTCCTGGCAGAGGACGTCGGAGCGGCGAGAGGCGGTCAAGTTAATTTCATAACATCCCTGATTATGTCAGTCCAAGGGGAGGGGCCGGGCGCATATCTGACGAGCTAATCCCTTAAAGAGATTTTTGATCAAAGACAGTGTGATTGAACCTCAGCTCCTCTGTGTCACATGTGGCGCTGAGCTGGTGTTATTCTCCTGTTTGGACCCATCTTCGGCTCCTGAATGGCGCTCGTACTCAGCGGCTGGAAGTCGAGCTGCCGACTCGCTCTGAGTGACTCATTGGGCCTCGTCCAAACCCACGGTGTTGCTGCGCTGATTAGCTCTCTTTCCATCTCTAATCCTCAGCTGCTGGAGGAACAACGGATCATAAAAATGTCTGGGGGGAAAAAGTTACTCCCATATTGAAATTGTAACCAATCGATGCATTTTAAAGCCGCCATGCAGCGCCACATGGGAGAGATCATGGAAAGTGGCTCCACGTTGGAAATGTTTCACAGATGGACTCAGTGAATTAATGTGCATGTTTACTAGCTCATCCGGCAGGAGGGAAGCTTCTGTTATGGGCACAATTTGTGAGCAGTTACATAAAAACGTGGAGTTTAAGACGGGATAATTGCTGCCTAATATTAATTGCGATATTCTCCTTCCTGCACTAATAAGAACTGATTGAATAGAAATTAATATTCCGCTGAAATAATAAGTCACATCCAGGTAACAAATTAAGATGTTGAATTGAATTACGCGTCTTCCGAGAGCAAGTCGCAGGGGAGTTCAAAGCAAACAAGCTCCCACAGATATGAGGAAGTGAAGAAAGACGGCGAGCCCGCAGCACTTTCTGCGCAGTAAACACAGCTGCTTTCCATCAGCGCAGCATTTTTAAAATTAGTATTTCGACTGTTTCAAATATTAGGATTCAAACAACCTGTAACTTATGTTCTGTCCTGATGTTGTTCATTATGGCCGCTGTGGTCGAAGCCCTGCTGCAGCTCCTCTCTCCAGCACAAATCCTGTCGGGGAGAAAACAAGTGTTGGAAAGTTTAGAGTGATGGATATACAGACTTTTTTTTTTTTCCTTTTTTTTTTTTTCCGTGCCTCCTTCAGAGCAGACAGAGATGACATCATGGTTTTTTATCGCCTTCGAGGCAACTGGATGCACGAAGTCTTTCTGTGCGAAATGCACAAATCAAGAGCTGGTAGTATATCAGTGAGCCTTCATGTCTGCCATAAGATGAACTGCTTCAAGTTGGATGAGACACAATAATAGAAAAAACATATACTTTGGACTACATTTAAACTTAAGCCCTAGACATGAGTTCACATCTGCAGTGAGAAACTTTAAATCATGAACAAGTGTAAAGAAAGTACTACCAGGATATTCAGAGTACAAGTGGATAGAAACAGATGTGTGACTGAATAAAGATGTTCAGTTAAAGAAAAAAGCACCATGTGAGCTTGACATTGATTAAACTGATAAAGACGTCGGAACTTTGATACAGGGAACCTCTGATGCAGGATTCAGGAAGGATTCACTGCAGAGATGCAAAATCCCAAACACATTCACAAGTAATCAGATTACCCCGGGGCCCTCAGCCCTGCAGGATATCGTAAATCGTACCATCCCTGACGCCAATAACAGCCAGGCCACAAACACAAATGGGTCAATAAAGTAGAACTGGTGGGGTAATTAGGTGCAATCAGCTGGAGGTGACATGTCTCTTCCTCTGGATACGGGGGAGCTGAGGTGAAAGGGAGATGCAAATAGACATAATTTATTTAAGAAGTAGAAGTGAAATCTTTAAAGCAGGAGTTAATGTAGCTCACGAGCGTCAACACTGAAAAACTATTAGAAGAAACAAAGCAAAGTTGGAAACACAGCATTTCTTTTTTCACTGACATTCTCTCTCTTTAGAGTTCTCTGTAAATAATGTAATTTTAATGTAAAGTAATAAATGAGAGTAAAATAAATGACAAACTCAAAAGGCCACAAATATGACTCTGAATACAAATATACAACATGTCAGTTGTAAAGTTGTAAAGCAGCTCAGCTCCCATTCGTCCATAGTCCATAGTATCAATACTACTACTACTACTACTACTACTAAGTACAATGGTATTTTAGTATCAGTTACTTCTGTGTTATATGTTCCATAATGTTAACCTCAGTCCGTGTTGTATTTTTGGGCCTCTCGTGTTTTGCTGTCAGTGTGTGAGAGGCCTCCGCTCTGACCTCTGTTTAAACAAGGCTACGTTCAAGGCCGCCGTGTCTCCTGTCCACCGGCCCTGATGGATGATGGATGACTCTCTGCCGACCTGTGTTGACCTCGTCACCCCCGGCCGACTGCTTTTGCTGTTTGTTATGTGCTTTTGACTGACGGGTCGGTCACGACTGTGAATTCACTTTTGTAAAAAAGATGCTGTAATGCTCCTTTTTTTTTTTTTTTTTTGCAATGTTTGTTCTGTCTGGCCACGTTATGAAAGAGATGGCGCTGCGACAAATTTATCAAAATAGAAATATTAATATTTTCCTCTGTGGAAAGAGTTTGCTTAATTATTCCATGGCCTGGCCGCGCTGCACTCAGACCGACAAGGGCCGTTCTGTTGGGAGGAAAATTTTCAGTTTTATGATCCGAGTGGAAAGAATGGGACTGGCTCGGGATTTTGTCAAGCTCACCCTCAACTGTTGCAGAAACCACCAAATGAGACCCGTAAATATGGGACGTGTGAGAATTCCGAGGAACAGGATTTCATTCAGGCTTCGTTAGCTTGATGTTGAAAGCTCGAGCAGCCTGTGTGGCCTCCACTGTCAATATATCACCAACAATGCTGAAGCTGCAGAAATATCCAGAAGGTCTGGACACGTTTGCAGCGAGTGACCAGCTTGTATTTGTGCAGAACATTTACTAAATGCTCCCAGTTGTTTCTTACCTTATCGTGTATCCTACATATATGAAGTTTGACATCATGCCTCGTAGCGTGGAATTCAGAGATCAAGGTTACGATAGATATTTGTCAGAGCGCTCCGGCGTATGGTCTCCAGACTTGTTTTACAAGAGAGCCGTCTTTACATCATTTGGAAAGAATCCAAAGGAGCGCTCTCGCTAGGTAAAGGCTCTTTAGCAGGTGTTGTGATTTGGGATCCATGGAAGCAGGACAGAATAACAAATAAAGGTCTGTGCATCCACTTGAAGCTATAATGATGTGTGGCCCGATGTGCTGGTGAAAGGCGCTGGCAGTGGCTCTGTGTGTGCACTACATGTGAGTGATTATGGAGGAGGCAGTCTGACAGCATGTCGGTTTAAACAGGCCGTTAGCCGCCGTTGTTTGGTCCAGAACGAGTCGGCGGAACGACGGCTGCGTTTCTGGGTCTGTAGGTGAAAAAGGAGTCACGGGGACGAAGCTGCGATGCAGGAGAGTCCTGCAGTTTTCATGGTAAACACACGCAGGTCTGTCATCGGGGGAGGCCGTCAGTAGTGGAGTTCAGGTTTCAGAAAGCTCGGCTCGGCTCTCAGTGGAGTTTGTGTGGATTATATCAGCAGCGTATTTGACCTACTTTTTCAGCCCAATGATTTTGGTTGTGCAAATACAAAGAATTCCCCAAGAAAACGAACGTAGGAAAAAAAGTGTATTCCACACTCAATAGGGTGTATTAAGTTTCTAATGTTCTTGACGCACGATGCTTCGCAGTGGTGACATCCTGAAGTCACACTTGGAGCTGGTGAATCCTGGATCCCAGCTCTGGTAACATTATCATCCCACATGTTTATGTGACAGGTTTGTTTTACAGCCTCAGTGATCACTCTTTAAATGTCCTCTTCGCAGCTCTGTCAAATCTTATTGGACATTTATTAGGCAACAATTTCATTTCTGAACAGCCTCCAGGTGCAGGTGTGACATGAAGCAAAGCCACGTTGAAGCAGCACTCGTAGCCTGTTTCCCTCCTGGTTTCAGACGCTGCTCTGTTCTGTAGCTGTGTGTTTAGGTTCAGGTCTGCCAGCTTTAATGACCGATGTCCTGGGGAATGACTGCACCAACACCCATAGCTCTTTTCCCTACTGTTTATGGAGTCATTGATGGCAGCAGGGACACCCCCAAACCCCAACCTCAACCCGACTTCAAACACTGTTACTGCTGCTGTGCTGCACTGCCACTGAGCTGAGAGGCATCAGAGAGGCCTTACGTTGAAGAAGTCATGAATTGTGTCCAAATTTGACTGCTGTTGTGTGAGGACGTCCCCAACTGAGAAATGTTGGTGCAAATGATGTCTTTATTCTTCACGTAGAGTCTTTAGTCCGTTAGTAAAACCTCTGTTTGATGATTTCCTGTGTGAGGAAACTGACAGGAAGTGCAGCGCCGCCATGCTGAAATTATACCTCTTTTACACCAAGGACTCGTGTTGGATTACGTTTTTTGCACTTTTGCACTGTGATAATATTTTGCAATGCACCTACTGTATACTTGTATATGTATATATACTTGTATACTTGCATACTTGTATATGCGTTTGTATCTGTATGTTTGCCAACAGGTAAAGCGGATGAGGACCATGTCCAAATTTCAATTGAAAAAGCAGGATTGAAACCATGTCTCTTGACAAATCTTGACAGTTTCTCCAAATTTGGGACCAACATTAATTTCAAAAACTGCTCTCGATCCAAACCCAACTGATGATATACAATACTCCTGCTCCACTGAACATCCAGCATTGCACATACAGGTCTGTTGTTGATCCTGTCGTGAGCTGTCTTCATCGAAATCTGTCAACCGATTTCTGAGAGTGTTTCATAAAACAAGACAAACACCCGACACAACAGTGACCCCCAAACAGCCTTTTCCTCTCTATTGAATCCATCTTTGCATGTATTAAAACGTTCTCACACAATGAGGTTTCCATGTGAAAGCTGTTGACCTGAAACTCCCAGGGAGAGTTCGCTCCAGTTTCTGTGACTAAATTCAGTCAAGTGTGGCCTTTTCCATCTTTGTGTTTCAAACAAAGCATGTGTGTCTGCTCGATCGGGCCATAAATATTGAACCAATTCTGTTGAGAATTAAAATTTATCAGGCCAATTAGTAACTCTGCTAACAAGCTCTGAACCACTTGCCATTAAATATTACAACATACCTTTTCATATATTCCAACTCTTTAGTGTATATATATGACGAATACGAGGAAAAATCTGAATGAAGTGTCTTAGTTTGTTGCCAAGGCGTTGAGCCAACACCTTTATGTGTTTCTTCCATGACACCAAACTTATCATAGTAATTATATAAGAAAAAGTGCAGTTGGCTGGCGTCTATCATTTACACTCCGCTGTGTTTTATTGCTCTGTTTCATCTCATCTATTTACCAGTGATCGTTCACCACCTGAACGCAAACACCTGGCAAATATAACACGGTCACATGATATTTCCAGATTTCACAGGTTGATCGGAAACACGTAAAACACACCATTAACTGTGTACATGTGTCTGCACAGTGTGAGCAACAGACGCTGCATTGCATCACATAACAGAGAAAATCTCTCTGTTTACATATTAAATAGATTAGATATGATGTGTTAATTAGCTGCTGGAGAACCAGGTGTAGTCTGCAGTCACAATACAATCCTGCTGACACTGACCTGAGGAGCATAAAGTCATGAACAGCCTGCAAAGTTTGAGCTTTGTTTATGGGAACATCTTCAAATTTTAGTGCAAAAAATGTCATCATAAAATATGTCTTTGTTCTTTATGGGGACTCTACGTGCCGTGTCCTTTGTCATAACTTCCTGTGGAAACTGAAAGGAAGAGCAGCTCGGCGAATTTAATGTCTTTAATGCCAAGAACTGGTTTTCGGTGAAATGTGAAATCTGAAACAGTTGAAGCAGTTTTGTCTACTGACTCGACTACCACTTGACACTTGCTTGATGAAGTTTATCTTGTCAACATATGACAATATAACATGTAAGCAGCACATAAATATAACTGCAGTGTTTCCAGACTTTGCTCTCGGGAATCAGAGACAAAAACTCTGTTTCTTTAAAAATTGTGAAAGTTTGGGATTAACACTCATTTCAGGAACTGTCCTCGAACACAACCTCACATCATGTTCCTGTGTCAGACCCAATAACAAATAACCTTCCTGATGAAATTTGCTTTAAGAAAAACGTATTTATGACAGTCTGTGAACTTCCACAGCTTCAGTCTGTTTAACTGACAGTTGACCATAATCTAAATTTGGGTCTGACTCCGATTCAGTTGTGAATCTGAGACCCTGAGTGAGTGAGGATTATTATTAGATAATCATAGTATTCCTGTCCTGGAAGTCGCCCCACACACACTGAAGGAACAGCCCTCCTCCCATGTGATCATGGCTGACTCTAAACCAGTGAAGAGGAATTGTACCATTCGGACCAGTTGTATCTAGACTTGGTCCCTTGTTGGCCTTTGTGTTGGGTGTACATTAGCAGCTTGTATGTGAGTCTTTACGGGCACAGTGTGGTCCCGTCGATGGAAACGGACCACACAGTCAGCTCAGCTATATCCTCTAAAGCTGCAGACTGTTTGTCTTGGATCATTCTAGGTCAAATAAGCAGCTCAAGTCGTGTTTGGTGGCTTTTGCTGCTGCCACCTTTTTTAGCGTACAGTAGCTTCTCAAAATATGCCACTGAAACCAGGCCATCATGACCGTTAGCACTCCCCTCCCACGCAGATCAGAAAACCACCTCCGGTAAATCATGAATGGACCTTGAATGCACCACATCAGACGACGGTTAATAATTTACCTGAAATCAAAAGGAGAGCGATTTTGATTTTCAGCTGTTTGGTGCTGCTTCTCAGTAGCTTTATCTTCTTATGAGCTACTTTCCACATTTCATCCCAGTAGGAAGAAAATGCAGATTAGATTTTCCGTTTACTGTCCCTGTGGTGATTTTTGTTAGACAACAGCTTACAAATCATTTGTTATGCTTCCCTCTGTGAAAACAGTAGTTAATCAGTTGCCGGAAGGCTTCGGCTGCCTCGATGTCAAAAACAGAAGGGAGTCATCGGGCTTTGAAGGAAGAGCTACTTGCTCCATTTGCCTCCATGTTTTGATTACTTCTCCATGTGTGAAGAGGAAGTCCTCGAGTGAATGCGGGAAGCTTTCCACGCAGACCTCGTAACACACCAGTGTCATCTATTACAGCCCTGCTGGCAGGGGGAAGGTCGAGTCATCTGAAAGCTCAAAGCTGAACGGACGTTCGTCTTTTAAATGATCTGGAACAAAGCCAACTTATTGTCGTGCAGGCTCGGTTTACCCAAACTGTTACCTGAGGGAGTTCTTCTCTTCCTGAGCTGCTCTCCAGCCATTATGCATCACGGGTCGGCCAAGGCAAGAGCCCACATTAGAGCGAGGTGGAAAAAGAGTAGCAGAGGACAAGGGCCAAGCGGGTAGTTGTGGTGAGCTGAAACTGCAGACTAAAGCATATCTCCAAATCACAGAGCCCAGAGGATGGAAGAGGAATCCTCCCAGTGTTATTGTTTCCCATGTTCTTCCATCCCCGGTAATATTTTCCAGATTAAAGCGTGCTCCTTGCCCTTACTCCAAAGACAGACCCCAATTTCACAGGAGAAAACCAAGAGAAACCGCAGAACGGGAATCGCTTTTTCCACTGCACATGAGATAATGTCTTGCCAGTCGTGTTGGGACCGAGTTCAGCTGCCAAGCGAGAGCATTGTTTCCATTTTTCACAGGTCAGTTATTAAGAGAACCGGTGTCTGCTTGAGACTGTTGCTTCATATCATCAGGCGCTCACTCAGAAATGAGCTATTGATGGAGAAAAGGTGATTCCCTCCTGCTCTTTATTGGATCCAACAGCCTGCAGTGACGTAATGTGATTTCGACTTTTATAGTTGATAATGAGAACATGCCTTTTATAAAGGGTCTTATATATATATATATACCATGAGTCTCAGAGCGTGCAGAAGTCTGGCTACAAAATGTTTACTGCTATAACCTAAACATGTCTTAAGTGGAACAGCGAGGCATTTCCTGGACCACATCAGAAAACGAGACAAGCTTAATAACCCCACACTTCTGAACAAACACATGTATACACTTAGGATCCTCTGAGCGCAGGCAGCTCTCGGAGGCCAGCGTTGAGCTCATGCTTTGGCTGAGCGTCTGCAGGCTCTTTGTACTGTACGGTCAGACTGCAACAGACAACCAGTCCTGCACTCCCACTTTGGACACCGGCAGATCTTTGAGTGTTTAGTTTGGAAATTTACCTTGGAAACATTTCCCAACATGTAAGCCAGTCTGTTACTTCTTCCACTTCATGGTGAAAGTGATGACCCTCAGATTTTGTTTTTGTTAGAGCGTTTGACCTGAACAGACACGATGCCTGGACAAAAGCTTGCGTCATTCCTGTAATGTACCTGGGAAATGTATCCTGATTGTCCCCCGCCCTCGCTCGTTCATCACACTGAAGCAGAATGTGAAACCGGGGTCAGGTCTGAACTGCCCCCCCTTGCCACCGGCTCCCTGCAGATATAAGTGTACCGTGCTCACTTCAAGTGTCAAGCATTTAATTTCCTCCATGTGGCAGAGCGCACGGTCATAATTATTGTCCATTTGACAGATCGTTGTAAATGTCACATGTCATTGCTGACGACATAAAAATCCCTGCTGCAACTACTCAAAAGTTACGTTCATCCGGCAACAGCAATCAAATCAAAGTTTTATTAGTTTCCCGTCACAAAACTGGCAACAAGTTTTGCTTTGGAACAATAGGGTGCCTGTCGATTGAATTGTCTCACAAGTAAAACTTTATAACAGTCGCTGTTCCTGCAGAGCAATGCGGTCCAACGAGTCCTGTTCTGCTGCTTGCATGGTCGAGAGAAGCGTTCATTCAAAAGCTTTGTTGTTTGGCGCAGGTTTAGATAGAGCCAGTAGATTAATCTCTGGGCTACAGAGAAAGTAGCTGTTGATCTGCTGCCTCTCTGTCTAACTACCTTACATTGAAGGAGAGGAACCACAGTTACCTAATGCTTGTCAGTCAGAACTTCCATGAGCTTTGAGCCAATATTGAACCTTGACAGTTTTGCCAGTATTTAGTCAGCTATTTCCACTGGCCAGGCTGAGCTTTGCCATTAAAAAGGACAGAGCTCAGACAGACGCTATTACACTCGTCTGTCTGTCCAGTCAACATTGCCTGATGACGTAAACTGTGTGTTACAGTGTTGAGCGTTACGTCAACATAAAGCCTCAAATGTTTACATCAGTTCATCTGTGCGATCAGGCCTCGGGCTATTTTTGCTAATGTACCCACTCGGGATGACATGTTGTCTATTAATACGTGACCAGACGTCCCGAAAAATAGAGAACGGTTGACAACTGAATCACAAGCAGTTGTCCTGAATCCTGAATCGTTGAAGGTGAAGACCCAGGCACGCCAAGCTGACAGGCCCCGTTGTGCCAACCATCACTTGTAGTTAGTGTCCAGCACTGATGACTTTAGGCAGCCGCTATCAGGGGCCGTTTAACCAATCCAGCATGTTGAGCTGGAGTCTGAGGACGTCGCTGAGACAGAGAAAGAGAGACAGAGCGGTTTGAAAGTCTGTTGAGCCAAGTTATTTTATCATTTCACCCTTGTGGTTGAATTTTTCCTTGATTTTTGCCTGGACTTTTCTTTCTTCATATAGTTGAGAAGAAACAGGAAACCAGAGTTGTGCTCCATGTTTTAAAGACATTAGTTTTGGTCATGACAGGCCTTCGCAGACCTTCACAGCAAGTTGCAAAGAGATGCAGACATTTTTTTGTCAAATGTTAAAATAAAACTTTAAAACGCTCAAAGATAAAGAATGTTTTCACTGCTTTTTGGCAAATTCATCAAATACTTGCCTCAGAAATATTGCTCTGTGTCATGGACTTCATATAGCTTGTCAGACTTCTGGAATTCTTTTGCACAAAATTCTGCATTGCATCCTGGAGGAGTTGCTATTGTTCGGATTCATTCTGTTGATCCAGCTCGAGCCTCAGTGTTTTTTGATCTGCTGTGCACTAAAAGTTCTTCCGCAGTAGCTAACCTTTTAGCTACCGATGACTATAAAGTTAGCCCGTAGCGACTATAACAGCATAAGAGTTTAAGACTTGAGAGTTTCTACCGGAGTGGTGTAAGCTGCTGAAGCCGATCCCCTCCCTCCTTGAAGCTGCCACAGGGGGTCCGGCCTGCAAGTTTGAACTGTGGCCCTGAACAATGAGGCCAGAGAGCTGATGGAAAAGCCATCTCCACTGAGACACAGTTTATTGCTTTCCAGGCCCGCTGTCCCCTATGAGGTCATTTTGGAGGAATGTCCCGGAGAGTAACGTAAATGTCAGGTCAGAATACTTGACCTGTTTGTTTTGAGTACTTACACCTAAAACTTTCCATTTCTTTAAACATACAGAAAAGCGGCTTGAATTTCTGCACTCGCAGCCGAACTGGAGCTTGTAAAAGAGCAGGGCTCGCACCGAGCGCCCACGGTGTGTGTGAAACGGCTGCAGGAGGCCGACGAAGCCTCCGACGTGAAAGTGAAGAGTAATCATTGTAATAAAAACTGAGACCTGGACTCATGGATGGACGGTACGCTGAAGCCTGGCTCCAACACTTCTGTATCAGGTTTTACAGACGAATCCAAGTCTGCCAGATTTCATGATCCTTTCTCCAATATAAAGCTTTTGCTTTGCGCTAATCTACGTGGATTTAATTCAATTAAGGTTACTAGTTTGTTTTGTTTTCACTAATGAGCAAAATGGGATTGAGTGTTTCTCTGGAGAACTCAGTGTTTTTGTAAGGAATGAACTGACTGTACAAGAGGTTTTCAGTGGGGTGAAATAACAAGGACATTAGAGCTGAAACCAAGTGAAAATTCATCAGCAAAAAATCATTGAAGTGAAAAGACAAAAAGTGCCCATAATTCACTGGTTCCAGCTCCTCAAATGTTCCTTTTGTCCTTTGCAGCAGTAAACTGATTATGTCTGGGTTTGTGACTGTTGGTTGGACAAACCGACATCTGAATACGTCACCTCGGACTTCAGGGAACTGTAACTGGCATTTCTTACTTTTTTTCATTTTAGAGACCAAATGTTTAATCAAGAAAAGAATCAGCAGACTAAATGAAAATAATCTTTCGTCGCAGCACTATTTGTCAAGATTTTAGTCATTTTCAAATTAACTTAAATTATGAGGGAAACTGCATATTTTCCAAATTAGGATGTGCTGACTTCCAGTTTTCTACAATGTCAGAACAAATTATACACTTTTTCCCAGACAGGCATTAGTGGTAATTTGATTTTCCAACTAATCCAGTGGTTGTTATAAGGTAAATTTAGCTCACAGCATCAGGCCGTTTTCTGTTCTTCACAAAATACTCGACAACAACAAACACAATTTGAAATGAATCAGCTTTTTATTGTAGCTTCAGTGAACAGGAGGAGAACATATTGGTGCTGTTGAACTGGTGAGACGTGTTTTATAGAGATGTCAGAGGTCAACAGGACGCCCACCGAGGAGGAGACGAGGCCTGAGGGTGGATCACTTCTTTTTAAATCATTTTCTCACAGCGGCTCATAGAGTTCATAACATGAATCCATCGTTCGTAAAAGTTCGAGCTGAATTCAAAGAGGTTGGACAGACTCTTTCATTCTTCACACAACAACCTCTGTCAGGTTTCATATGTACAACATTGGCCACACGGCAGAGGTCACAGTGCTGCACCAGGACAAACCACAGCTACGTGGAAACAGGGTATAGGTTGTCGTGGTTTGAAGGCAGAGTTTCAGGTCTGCAGAGCGGCTGAACTGAGCTGAGCCAGTCTCCGTGTGCTGCCTGTTCAACCTTGCTGTTTTGATGTCAAACCTTCCACTGTCTTCCCCTCAGTGGTCGACTGTAAACCCTGAACCTACACCGCAGCTCATCTGTGATAATTGCTGTTTTGGAGGCTTTGACGCTGAGCCAAATATTGAAGTTTAGATTTTATCAGTGGACGTGAATAGACTGGTAGATCAAACGGCGCTCATGCCAAATGTTCCGCCATTGTTGAAGTGTAAGTGTTTGATCCTCAGCTGCTCCACTGGCTGCTCACTGAGTAAAGAAACGGGAATGTGCAAAGTCTGAATGTGTGTAAGAGGATAAAGACGTGATGTGCTGAAAAAAAAAAGGCTGCACAGACACAGAGAGCTTCTTCTTTCAAGAGATATTCTGGTGCTTACAACTGCGAGCTGACCTCGGTAAACGATCGAGTCGATGAAAGGCTCTCGGCACAAGCTGTATTAACTGGCTCTTCGCAGTTTGAAAGCAACATCATTACTGCAGTGTGTTGATTTATTGTTCGCAGCTGACTTCCATTCGTCATTCTCTTTCAGTTTCTGTGGTCTCAACGTGTGCCACAACCACCAACAAAGAAACAGAACGGCAGATACAGTTGCCATGGACTGTAACACTGTTCGACTCTGTTATATCTCACAGAAAAGTCAAGGGCGCTCGTTGGCCCCCGTCACTGTTGTAAAATGTTGAGCTAAATATAAGTGTATTGGATTTCAAGAAGCGTGAAATGGTCAGTGCTGCCGCGCCATGATGGATGGCTGTCACCCCCACCGGTGCCACCCCCCGTTTCCTGGGGTCACACCGCTGGAGGCGGGGGGTCACGTCTCTCCGGACGTCAGGAGGAAAAACTCCGATCCAGCACATCCCAGACACTCATAAATGTCGGAGAGGAGATAAGTAAAAGATGATGCTGCCAAGACAAACAGAGCGTGGGATGTTGTCTGTGAGGAAACCGACAGTCTCCTGCTAAAAACTGTGCAGCGCCCTCAGAAGTGGTAGAACGTGCCTTTATTGGACTCCTTTGTATTTTCACTATAAAGGCCCATTCTTTTCGTGTGAGGTAACTCTGTGTTTGTTCTCATATAGGGGGGTGTTTCCAGTGATGTCACCCTGCAATTTGTTCACTTTGCAGATTTGTTGATGATCTGCGTTGTGTCGAACTTCTAATCAGAGGCAGGAAATGACCAGTTACAGCTACAGCCGCCGCTCAAGTCCAGTTCTTGAACATTTCTTGGATCTTTTTTTTCTTTTCCGAGCTTCTTTTATAGGTACAAATTGCTGCTACATGTTTTTATCAGTTGTTACTTTTGGAAATGAGAAAACCAGCCATGAATGATTTTGAGTGTTGCTGAAATACTTTTGGCATCACGATGATGAGAGTCATTACGCAACAGGTAATTCAAAGTCACCACCACAGTTACTCCATAGCCGCCGTGTGGGAGGATCAAGACAGATGCAGGGCTGTTTTTGGCTTTACCTCTGTGTTGCAAAGCTATTTATGACGATGATATTTCCATCTCATCCCATTCCAGGCCTGTAAATGAAGCGTTAGCAGTGCTGCTCTCTGCCAGTCGCAACTTGCTGCTATTGATGCGTCGAAGGTATTCGGCTATCGGAGCTTATCTCGAAGTTGAGAAACGCCGGTCTCGCAAACGTCTGCAGAGCTGGGAACAGCTGTCGACAACAGTCAAAGTGAACAACTTGAACTTTAAAAAGTCATTTTACAACGGTGTGATTACAGACGTGGACCAGAGGGGCATCTGGTTGAACACAGGGAACTGGAGTGTGGTGGTTTGTGTTCCCAAGTTTCGAGCTGGTTGCCATCTTTTCACTCTTTTACACACATTCTCTTTTAAAGCAGCATATTCATCTTTGTACTGAGTTCTCCAAAGGTTTGTTTGCCTGGTTGTATTGATCCTTGATTTGTTCTCTGAATTCTTAGATGCTGCATTTCTCAAAGTTCTCCAAATATTCTCCATTGGAGGAACAAATGAGCTCCAGAGGTGGTCTTACTTTAACTCTCAGTGTTGTATGGTGGCGTGCAGTGTTTTGCCTCAGTGGTATTTCTGTACATGGCCTCAGGTGCTCTCGCTTTGGCGTGAGAAAGTACTTCTTTACCGCCGGTCTTACGCAGCGTGGGTTGTGTCTGAGACTAATCACCGGAGCAGGATTGACAATTACCTGTCCAACGGGGCCGTAAATCTCTGCAGAGTGATTAGTGACCAACTGCAGAAAATGGAGACTTTGCTGGAGCAGGAGCAAAATATCCTGAGGGGCCAGCGAACGTGCTTCGTCTGTCAAATGTTGAGAATGACATTGAGCAATTTGTCATATTATCAGGAGCTCATACATGAGCTTAAATGTGCACCAACACGTTTTCTGACTGTGTGGTCAACACTGACATTTTTACCTCTTATATTGAAAAGATTTATTGACACATCTAACAGACACAGAGTTCATTTGCTGTCTTGTATATTCCAATATTCACTTTTCTTTCAGCTCTTTTTTTGCTCACCATCTGACTCTTTGGCAGCTAAATGCTCCACCATGTATTTGTTGCTGAGCAGGTAGGACGCAGTCGTTTTTTAGAGCTTTTTGACTCACTTAAAGTGAGACTGAACCAAACCAGTAAAGTTGTGGTTGTAAAATCGAAACTTTGAGCTGAAAGACACCATAAAGCTCTGTAGAAAAACGTCTGTATTTCCTTTCACGTTACATTTATATTTCATGTAAAAATATCGATTACAGCAGCTTTAAAGTTGTGTTCATAGGTTTTCATATAATTCTGAAAATGCACATTAGTGAGTGCATGATTGATTCAGTGTAGTTCAGTTTTTCTACTCACCCACTCCTACCAGCATGCTCCTCTTTTATTTGCTTGGACCATTTCTGTGAATCCTTATATAATAGTTTATTTATTTGAGCCTGGAAAGTCGCTTTGCTTGGAAAAAATGTGACTGTGAGGAACAAGAAAACCTGGCGTCCGCAGTCCCGCTGTAATGCCTGAGCTGATGCGAAAGATATTAAGCGTAGAACCAAACCCAGAACAGTAGCTTTGCGACTGTGTGGGTTCTCTCTCTTTTTTCCAATCGTGGCGGTCTCTTCTACCTCTTTCCACCCGTAGCTTCGCGATGTTAGGATTTGATAGAATCTCTTTTTCCTCCATCTGCAGGCCCGGAGAGTAATGGTAGGAAGCAGGGCTTGGCCGGTGGATGGGGAGGCAGGATGGATGGAACTACTGTGGTGAGCGCTGCGGTGATGAAGTCAGCGTCTGGCCCACATTAAAAGTCAAGCAACAGTCGCATCCAGCCAACATGTTTAGAACACATGAGTGTTTTCTATGATCCCGACGAGCTGCTGTCTCTCTGCATACTGAAGGTGAAGACTGAGGCGGCCTCGCTGGAGGTTGGCAGAGCGTAATTTTGTCCCAACAGTCAGGGATGATTTCACTGGCTGCACATTCTTACAGTCGGCCATATGAGGTCTTATACGGGGCTGTAAAAGGTAAACACGGGTCCAAAACTCATTGATGTTCTTGGCAAGCTGTTCCCTTACGTGTGCAGGAAATATTGTCAAGCTGGCTTTAAAATAATGATGTCAAGGAGGATACCACACAGCGAGCCTGCTTTTTACTGCCCCACTGAGAGGCCTGATAGCAGAGAGGGCAGCCATTCATTTAATCTGCTGCATGTTCGTTTCCATGAGCTCATGCACACTCCTCTGCCCCGCATTTCATCAGAGTTTAGACCTTTGTGTGGACAAAGAGCGAAATCTCTTCTGTGGCGACACCAATGAAATATTGCAGCACAGAAGGTGAAAAGTCGGTGCACACACGTTATAAATAACCTCTCGGCTTTTAAATAATTACCTCAAATTATCGAGCGCCGTGTCTGCATTATTCCCCACTTATGTTTTTTTCATTGGCCTACTTTTGAAAGATTTTTATATACGTATATTTCACCGTTACTATGGTGACAAGTAAATATTACCGTCGCATCCTTTCATCTGTGCACAAGTCATTTCCAGCGGGGTGCAGGGTAAGAGTGCTCTGCATGTTGATTATCACGTTTGTTGGCAGAGCGGCCGAACGAAGCGAGAAACTTAATATGTCGTCTGGAAAATATACTTCACTTTCATAAATTTGTCTCCACACTCGAGCGTTATGTTGACAAAGTGTGTGCTAGCAAATTCTTTTAATGGCTTTAAAACATGTTGCCAGCGTCTTTATATCCGTCGCCTCAACGTACAGTCTGATTACATTTACATTTTTTGGGGATTTGGTGACGATGGTCCTGTGTGGATGAAGGAGGCGGGACTCAGAGAGGGGACATGGACCTGGTGAAGGAGCCAACAAGTGCTCAAAGCTCGCTTTAACTTCGAGAACCAATTCTCATCTTTAACACTTGGCAATAAAGTAAAACACTGACAAGCTCTATTCTGTGCCACACAGTAAAACTCTCCTTTTGACCTTGCTCACGGAGTCCCGACATCTGGTTCTCCACATCCTCCACTTCACTTTTACCATTAGTTCTCAGTCACCACATCATAGTATTACTCAATCTCCCCACGCTTAGTTACAGACAGTGGAGTTATGACAGTCTGAAGCCGGAGCATTACTCATGTTCATTACTGGTTTGGAATCAAACTGAAGAAAAAAGAGAGAGAGTTTGTGTCGACACGGCTTTGTGCAGCGTCTGTGAAAAATGTCTGTGAACTGTGATCCAACGTGTTGGGCGAACAAAAACTGACCTCATGTTTAGTTTTTCTTAAATAACTTTCTGACATGTTAGTATTGCAACTTGGAATATATGATAATCTGATGCTTGGAGTGAACCGCAAACACAATTCGAAACAGTGAAATCCAACATGCTTGTAAAAGTGACTGACCTGTTTTCCAATACAGTGACTGACACTAAATATTTAAACCTGCATTTACTAATTTTTGGGCCAATTGTGGTACAGTGAATATATCCCTTCATTAATCTGTTGGTTTGTCATCTTTCATATTATTATTGGCAGAAGAAGAATATCGATTAGTGAAGCTTTAATATTTTAATATTTTGAGCCGCTGTGACAGAAAACTGTGTCGTCAAACAGCGACTGATTCATCATGTTAAGACTCATTAGCTCTCAGGCAGAATCGACTGTTTGACTTTAACTTGGAGAATTCTTTTGTTTGCACGTTTGGCCACGACGGCGACGCTCTGGGCTCCGTCGCTGATACCTGCTAACAGGCGGCGGTGCTGTGCTCATTAGTGAGTGGAGCTCGGTTGGGCTCTCCTGACATCCTGACTGTGTAAAGCAGTAGGGGAGATGTTACTGGGAGCCATCGCTCAGCCTGAAGCATTCATTTGCACTAATACCTTGTGTTTTATAGGAAAGGAGAAGCGGCCCCCGGTCTGCTATCGTCCATGTGCTGCAGGCAGCTTGTGGCTTTATGAAACCTTAATGAATGACTGGCTTCCAGGCGGGTGTGCGGTCCTGCTGCTTTTCTCAGAAACTCATCATTTCTTTCTTGATTTTGTTTTTCTTTTTAATGCCATTTTTGATTGTTTGCATCCGCTGCTGCTTCTGTTCTCGTGCATGTGTCCTCATGGTGCTGCTTCACTTATTGCTCACAGTTCAGAGATATTAAAAACGCAGCACAGATTGTTTTAATTAGCCTCACATGTACTGTAGTCAAGAAGAATTAAGTTTAACGGCTGTTTGTATAGAAGCACAATTATCAGGAAGTGACTTAGTAATCCTCTCCGAGTTTGTTGCTCACATGGAAAATAAGGAACACATTGACTTGACAGCCTCAGCAAAACGAGTTGATCTACTTCATTCATAAATGTTTTCATGGTTATAATATTTTAGATCACGGTATTGTTTCGTAGGATTTTATTTTGAAAAGCAGGTTAGCTGACTCCGTGCGCGCTTGTGAGGGAACAGTTTATAAACTGAGTGTGGGTTTAGTATTTGTTGTCGGTGAGTTACTAACATCCAGGCAAAGCTAATGATCACATCACAGAAACAGCAAGAATCAAAACAACTGCAGGCAACTTCCCGCACACACACACACACACACACACACACACTCACTCACTGAAAGTATCAACAAACACACTCTCTCGGCTCAGCTCAGGTCGGCTTTTCTTGACCTTCTCTCTTACTCATTTCAGGGGAATGAGGAGTAAAAAAAAAAGTAGTCCTGTATTTCTGTACAAACGCTGCAGCCCTGTGAGCTACATGGAGCCGGTGTCAGAAACAATCTCATACACATGTTTGAATAAGTGACTAGTTTTGCCAGGTAGCTGCTGATTCATCGCTTTGCCACCAGCCGGCAGCCTGGGCTTCATCCATGAGTGCGGTGACGTTGAAATTCCTTCCTGATTAATCAGACACATGTGTTTTTCTCGTCCATTATTACAACCAGCAGCTCAACACATGACAGTGATGACGGCCAACTGTCTCAACACTGAGGGCACAGCAGTGGATCATCGTCAGCCTCAACAGTTGGAGAGCAGCCTGAACCCTGCTCCATCTACTGAGCAGCCGAGGTATTACCGAGCACACATTCACCACAGCTTCCAAAAGGGAGTCAATTATATAACTTTGTTTTCTTTGAGCATCTGTGTAATAGACTCGTGGTTTAAGGCACGTTATAACATCAGTCCTCAGTGAACACTGATGCTACCTGCTAGACTTGGGCCATATTATGATGTATATACAGTGAGATTATAGAAATGCTTTCATCCTAGTTTTAACACACACACCTGCTCATTACAGTTGGCTTTTATTGGAAAATGTGTTAAGATATGAGTCATGCGCTGATGTGAGAAACCTTCGAATTTTAAGATTTTATACAGCAGAAACTTTATGTAAACAAGATGAATGGAAACACCTTTTCACTAATGATAAATATTTAATTACTGTATGTCATGGAATTCAAACAAAGCCGCTTTCAACACTGAACATTCCATATGTTCTCCTGCCCCCGCTCCATGGAGGCTATAGAAGCTCTGCTCTGTATCTGGCCACAAACAGGATGTATAACCAGAAGACAAGAGTCATAACAGAGTAGGAAAGAGATTAGTCGAGGTTTACTCAAAGTTTGGATCAAAGTGATCCAGGGTAGAAATTATCTCAAAGCCAGTTTGGCATCTGTTCTCGGGGTTTATACGTCATTCATGTATGTTGTGGTCAGATGGATTTGCCCGAGTAGGTTGTGCATATGTTCCCGTCCTGGTTAATAATAACTGTTTGCAGTCATATTGTTTGTCAGCTGCAAAATGCTGTTTAAAGTCTGGACAAAGATGCTCTATAACAAAAGATGCTTTATAACCTGCAGCGGTGGTCATGGAAGTGAACTGTGTGTGGATGGATGAAAGCAGGTTGGCTTGAGAGAGACGAGACGCAGTAGGGTAATTCTGTGCCAAATCACCAGAAGGCTCCCGACCGACCGTCTCAGATTTGCTTCATAATGTTTTTATTTTGATGCCCTTGTGACTAAGACTAATCCTGATACTGTGAATCAAGAGAATCGTGTAAAACAGTTCAAAAGTTTTTAGTCATCAAACTATGGATGGTTGATTGTAACTGGTTTCTATGCTATATATGAGGCCACGCCTCCTTTTTGAAGGCCTAATATCTCTGAATCTAGAGGAGATATTGGCCTGAAATTTTGCACAGCAGTTATTAGTAACAAGGATATTAAAATAAAAAATTATGAAGCAAATCTGAGATGGTCAGTCGAGAGCCTTCTGGTGTTTTGGCATGAACTTACCCTTTTTCATGTCCTGCCGCAGCTCATTAACTGTTCAAAAAATACCCCAAAGAAAGAAGAATTTCATGCTGAGAATGAAACGTTGACTGGTTCTGACTAATTTTAAAGTCAATTTGTGACATGTAAAAAATTCACCGAAAAAAATCATATAGTATACATCAGCGTTTTTTAGTGGTCCACATGCATGTTGCTAACATCATGCTAATGTTGGAGTCTGAAAGTTTGAAATTAAGTTTGTCCAAAAAAGGTGAAAATATTCAAAAGAAACAAGAATTTCATGCTGAGAATGAAACTTTGACTGCTTCTGAGTCGTTTTAAAGTCAATTTGTAACATGCAAAAAATTCATCGAAAAAAATCACATAGTATACATCAGCGTTTTTTAGTGGTCCACATGCATGTGGCTAACATCATGCTAATGTTGGAGTCTGAAAGTTTGAATTCAAATTTGTCCAAAAAAGGTGAAAATATTCAAAGGAAACAAGAATTTCATACTGAGAATGAAACGTTTACTGGTTCTGATTTGTTTTAAAGTCAATTTGTAACATGCAAAAAATTCATCAAAAAAAATCACATAGTATACATCAACGTTTTTTAGTGGTCCACATGCATGT
>JBBMOC010000084.1:1201961-1225742 GCA_037975185.1 Centropyge bicolor
ACACAACCTTTCAACACACATGACAAACACACACTGTTTCTCCATCATCATCTCACCGATAGGAGTTCCATCCTTGAGCCAGGTGATGCTGGGCACGGGGACCCCAGAGGCCTCACACAGCAGGGCCACATGGGAGCCCAGGGTGTAGTTCAGGGTCTCCCGGAGCGACCCGTCCAGGACCGGCGGGACTGTGAAACATAACAATAATCTTCAAGAGGCTGACGACTCCCTTTGAGAACAGTTGTTTACAGTGTGACTTTGAGAATGTAGCAGACGTGGTCTCACCATGAACCGTCAGTCTGAACGTCCTGTCCACCTGTCCGGCCACATTGGACACCTTGCAGGTGTAGGTGCCACCATCTGCCAACTAGGAAGCAAAAAGAAGGTCATTATACTGAGGGAGGGGCGTGTGGAGCTCAGGCTGGGGGCAGAGAGAGGACGTGGCTCTGAATCTGGTGAACTGACCCAGAATACAGAGAAAACACACCCGCTCTCATATGAACCTGTGTTTTCCAGTGTGTAGGAGCCTATATGCAATTTTAGTTAATTAAGATGTGGATCATAATTTCATAATAAGTTCATGGTGAGGTTTATTTGGATAAAATGACTATTTACAGTATTTAGAGATTTAAATGTTTACAGTTCATAAATAAGTTAATATATAATAATATAATGCTTTCTAGTGATGTCTGGGGATAATTTGAAGCATGTGTCTTTGTCATGGTTGTGCAGGCTTTATTGCCTTTGGATGAGCTGGTTACTGTGTTCCTGTGGTTGCCTGGTGTCTCTCAGGTTAGCGAGCATGGAGTTTTTTTGTTGCTATATTTCACCTTTTCATATATCAACATTGCATTTTTTGAAGTAAACAGTTGAACGAAGTTGGAACTCATGGAATTATTTTTATATTTTACCGATGTGGATTATAAGGAAAGAGGGGACGAGGAGAGCGTCAAGCTGAGGCTTCATTAATCTGGAACTTACACTGTGTATTTAATGGAATGAATGTGTGGAAATGAATGCTTCAGAGATTTAATGTGTTCATATGTAACGCCCTTAAAAAGACGTATTAATGTTTGGTTTGCAGCCTCAAACGTGGCACAGAAACGTTCTCTCCCGACCTGAACGCCGATGATCTCCAGCTGGTGACGATCCATCTGCAGCCCGTTCCCTGCAGCCAGTTGGAGCCCGTTCTTGTACCATGTGACCTCGGGCTCGGGAACACCGTGGGCTTCACATCTCAGGGTGACGGAGGAGCCGACCTGCGGGGTGACCGAGTCCGACTCCGGGTCCAGCCGGGGCTTCAGGGTGGGCAGGACTGACAGTTTGTACAGACAGAGAGGACATGATCTCAGTTTGGTGTGATTCACTCCTGGACCGTCCTCGGCCACAGCTGGCTTGCGGTAAACAGATTTTTTTTTTTGTTTGCCTACGCAGTGTTTTGAGATTTGATCATCTGTATATGTAGCTGAATTGTGCAGATGGGTCACCATGTGTCTGCTCACCATAAACACTGAGGAGCAGGCTCTTCTGGTCCTGGCCTGCCGAGTTGGTGGCTGTGCATACATATTGCCCTGCGTCCTCCAGTCGCGCCCGCGGCAACTGCAGCATCTGGCCGCCTATAAAAAATATAAAATGATATGAAATGTAATATCTGTGCCTCTATTAGATTGAAACAGAGGAGACGGTCCGGCCTTCAGAATGATCTGGGTACGGCGGGTGGCCGAGGTCTGACCTGGCAGGATGTGGATCCCGCTGCTGAAGTGGAGGACCTGCCCGTCTCTGGTCCAGGTGATCTCCGGGGGAGGGTACGCCTGGACGTCGCACAGCAACGACACCATGTGACCCTCGATCACACTCACCTCCTCCTCCTTGGGGCCAATGATTCTGGGAGGCACTGAAAGAGAAAACAAGAGTCGTAGCACGTCTGTCATCGTAAGAGAACATCGAATAACATCCATTATAAAACACAGTATGTTTCTGGTTACACAGGAAATTGAATGGTCTGTGAGTGGTGGATTTCTTACCTTGCACTGTCAGACTGAAGAGCCGTTCAACTGTCCCAACCTTGTTCTCAGCTACACACAAATAACCAGCCATGTCTGAAACCTGGACGCTGAGGAGCTGGAAGACGAGGTTGAAGAGTTACTCCTCAATAAAACCAGTTGGATCTGTTTACCTGCAGGTCAACAACGGCTCACCTGGAGCTGAGTCCCGTCCTCGCTGATGCGGTGCTGGGAGTCCGTGTGCACCGGCTGCCCGTCCCTCAGCCAGGAGACGACCGGGGCCGGGTGTCCGGTGGCGTCGCAGTGGAGGACCACGGTGCTGTTGACCACCGCCCCCATTTCCTCCATGAACTCCTCCGATGCTCCCATGATCACCGGCGGGACTGAGGAGGCAAACATGACGTCTCCTTCTGTATCACTTCCAAACACATTCTCATCACAGCTTCGCTGAGTCCGTGCTCTTGCTTACCCAGGACCTCCAGCTCAAAGTGCATGCGGTCCTCCCCAGCTTCGTTAACAGCCTGACACGTGTACTTCCCAGCATCCTCCCTCTGCACTCGGCTGATCTGTAGCATCTGTCCACCTGAAAAGACAAATTCCTCCATGAGGTCACACAGAACCTCCACACTCCTGGTCTGAGGATCAGACAGGAAGTAGTTCCCTCTGACCTGGAAGCAGCACCACTCCGTTGCCAGAGGTGAGTTTCTGTCCATCCTTGTACCAGCTGAGCTTGGGCGGGGGGATGGCGTTACTCTCACAGGACAGGCTGATTGGATGTCCCAGCACCACCTCCCGCCTGTCCACCATGTTGTCTTTGTCATCGTCCTCGTGTCCCAGACCCCAGGAGGCTTCTCTGTTCGTCACCCGGTGGAAGATCGGAGGAACTGGCAACACAACAGTAACTTGCTATTAATTCTTATTCCAGAAATGTACATCTGAAATTATACTAGATCCAGTCTGCTGGTTATCTAAAAAATATGGACAATCAATAGTGATACCGAGGAGAAATGCACAGATTTAATGAACACACCCTGAATGGTGACACGGAAGTCTCTCTTGTCCTCTCCTGCAGAGTTGGTGACCACGCAGGTGTACTGGCCCTCGTGGGACAGCATGGCGTTCTCTATGAGCAGGAAGTGGCCGCTCTCCTGAATGCCGGCGTGGGTGGTTCCAGTCAGCAACTAAAGACAAAGAAAAAAACAAAGAGAGTCGTCAGAGAGGAACTCCACCGTTTTAACATGGCAGTCTGTTTACAGATGTTGGAGCTGTACGACTGCATATGTGGATAAATATACTGTATTTGTATTTGTAATGTAATGATTTGACAAGGAACAAGAATGCTAGGAGGAAAAAAACTATATGTCTACTTCTGCTTGTTTTCAATCCTTTTTTGAAACTGTCCATCACAAGTCTGTCAACGTTAAAGAAGTACAATCAAAAACAAGTAGAGGTTTCAGTATCGGTCGGTTTGACAGGTTGGATAAGAAGAGCCACTGAGTCAACAAAGCGTTTGTTTTATTGTCCAGCTATTAAAACACATTTTCCAGCCAGTAATTTGTTTTTAAAAAAGTCAGAACAATAAAACAATCTTTCCACCTCCATCTGTGTGAATCTGCCCTGTTGTGGGACAAATGAAGGAATATCTTATTTAGAAAGAGTCAAATGTTACATGAATCCAAAATAGAGCTAAAACCCGTGCAGAAATTGTAGGTCAGAGGAAAAACACACAGGGTGAAGCAGCATTATTACAGTATTTTACATCATGATGTCTTTGCTATAATTAACTGGCTTAGTCATCGCACACACTCTGGGGAGTGGAGGAGAAGCTCAGCTCTGTGCAGGCTGTTGTAATTTGTACTGTTTGCCAGCAGAGGCTGAACTCGTTCCATCAAAGTCGCTTCAGAAGGACGTGTTTGTGGGTTTGTAGGTGTGACGCACCAACCTGTCCGTCTTTGAACCAGTGAACCTTGGGCTCGGGGAAACCTTTGGTCAGGCAGGAGAGAGTCAAACTCCCGTTGATCCGGACTTTCTCCTCCTGACCACCGAAGGAGGCGGAGTCACCTTCTATCTGAGGTGGGACTGAAAAAAAAAACGGATGAGTCACTAAGAGCTCTTTCTCAGACGCTTTAATTAGTGAGTGCTTCAGGTGGCTCTTACCCAGAACACTCAGGGAGTAGTGTTTGACGGCGGTGCCGGCCGGGTTGGTGGCCCTGCAGGTGTAGAGGCTGGTGCTGTCGCCCTGAGCTGAGCCCAGCCGCAGCGCCTGTCCGCCGCGGGTGTACGTCAGCTGGGGGCTGGACACGATGGGCTGGTTGTCCTTTAGCCAGGTGATGGTGGGTGTGGGCGAACCCTCAACGTCACAGGGCAGGACCGTGGGGAAGCCCAGCACCACCGACACCTCCGAGGTCTCGCTGGGGCCCCTGATGGTCGGGGGAGCTGGAGAGAGAAACACTCGTGTTTAACAGGCGGTAAGGTTTTTACTGGCCCCGAGCGCAGAGTGAATAGATCCTCGGGGGGTTGACCTGCTTTGTGCAGGAGACCCTCTAAAACAGAAATGCAGTGTGCAGGTGGTTAATTACAGCTCGTGCTCTGTAGGTGACACACAAATCCCCGGAGCGCTGCATGAAGAGAATCCAGCATGTGCTCAGTTTGCTGGGAGTCCAATCATCAAGCTGTGGAGGCTGGAGCTACATATGAGTTCAATGTTATGTTCAGTTTCTCTCTGCTGCAGCACGTTTGGGAAAGAAATCAACTCAATATCCAGATAACAAAAAAGACTTCTTTCTTTGTGCTTTTATTTTCTTAGATGTTTGGTGTAGAGTATGTAAACATCTGACAAGAGACAAGATGGATGGATTTTTAGTATCTCAAGTGAAAGTGAGAGAGGGCACAGAGTCTGGGGCGAGCAGAAAACGGAGAAAGTATGACCCTGATTATTTAAAGTTTGGCTTTTCATGTATTGGTCCTGATGATGCTCCACTGCCACAGAGTGTTATCTGCAAAGAGGTGCTAGCTAACGACAGTATGCCACCATGTAAACTCAAAGAGGCCTTAAATTGAATGTATTCAAAAAGATATTAAAAAGCTCTGTTAAAATATGTTAAAAAGAGATGCTAAAATGTGTTTTTAAAAAAAGATGTTAAAACATAAAGATGATTAAAATGTTTTAAAAATATGTTTAAGAACATACAAACATGTTTAAGATGTTTACAAAAATAAAGATGTGTATAGCATTTATTGTTTAAAACCTTTTTTAAGCCTGTGTGGAACATACAAAGTGACAACAATAACAATAATAATAGTAGTAATAATTAGGGGGGGTAAAGGGGGGGCGGCATGCTTTTGAGTTCTTTTTAGGGAGGCTCGCTATCCCACACTTTGAAAACCCCTGGTGTAGAGAGAAGATAAATGACAGTTTGAGTCGAGACCTTGCACTGTGAGTCTGAACTGGCGCATCTGAGTTCCTGCGTTGTTACTGGCCAGACACTGGTAAAGCCCCTGGTCCCTCAGTCTGACTGACTTCACCTTCAACACCTGGCCGTCTTCCAGAAACTCCACATGGGGGTCTCCGTCACGGGACAGCACCCTGGAGAGAGAGGAAGGAACGGCGGATCAAATCGATACCGTGGATGCTGCTGGATCCTGCGTGCTGCTGAATGTCACATCGATAAACTGATGCTCACTCTCCGTCGCGGCTCCATTCCACTCTGGGTGCTGGTCGGCCGCTGACCCGACACTGAAACTCCACCTCCTGGCCCAGCACCACAGTCAGCTCCTGCAGGCGGGACGTCCCTGAGATCACTGGTGGAGCTGAACACACACACCAGAAATACTCGATTACTTATGAGATCGATCTAAGTGCTGAATTAGATCTGGATCATTTCAAATTCAAAATCTCTGTTGTGAGAAAAAATGTTAAAATCATCCAGATTACAGGGCGACATCATAAGATCATTAGCACTGATATGTGGAGTATTAAGTGGAGTATTAAAGTTTAATTAAAGCGTTTAAGCTCTTCGTGGGCTTTGGGCTGCTGTTCCAGGAGATTTCAAGTCACTGATGGCAAGAAAAATATCCCTCTTAACTCTCTCGACTTAATGTACCAGCGTCCTTAAATCGGCCTTTTCTTCCCCCGGCTCTATTCTTATTCATAATAAATAGCAGTGTGACAGCTGGTTTATGGGCTCACCTTGCACCACGATGTTATATTCTCTCCGGGCCTCTCCAGCCGAGTTCTGAGCCGTGCATGAAAATCGTCCTGCGTGTTCTGGCTGAACTCTGTAGATTCTCAGCATCCTGTTCCCGTTCTGCAGGTAGACCCCAGGGGTGTCCACCTGAACATACAGAAAATCTGTTTAGTGCCCTGCTGTTTCACTGTAATTACACCACTGACCACTTGGTGGCATTGTACAGCCAGATATCAAGATATATGAACGTGCAGCCTGAGTTCTACTTTTACTGTAAATGTGAATTGAGGGTGAAAATACTGACAGGATGACCATCTTTAGTCCAGGTGATTGTCGGGGAGGGGATCCCAAAGGCGTCGCAGCCCAGAGTGAGAGGCTGCTTCAAGGTGACCGTGAGGTTCAGCGGCTGGCCGTCGTCCTGGATCTCTGGGGGAACTGCAGAACATTTGCGTTTGAACCATGTTTCAGTTCGGTTTGAGGAACATTGTGAGGCGGAAGAAAAAGAGTGAATTCTCACCATTTACTTTCAGCCTGGTCTTCCTCTCCACAGAGCCTGCCTCATTGGTCGCCACACACTTGAAGTCCCCGCTGTGGCTGGCAGACGCCGTGCTAATTATGAGAGCTCCGTCCCTCGCCACAGAGAACTCGGATTGTTCCGGATGTATCTCCAGGCCATTCTTGAACCAGCGCACCTTGGGACGAGGTGACCCTGCAGACGCGGGGACAAGAGAAAGATTGTGATGGAGTATGAACTGAGCTTTATTGATCACGTCTGACAGAAAGAAAAGTTACTTCCATCTCCCTGCTGCTCTACAGGAGAACTTAATGGGCAAGCGGCCCGGACCAGAAAAAGCCGGCTCTACATTTATCTGTTGGACAGCAAGGGAGCCCATGCCAAAATGGTTAGAGTCCTTGTAGCCTGCAAGCTTAAGATTTCAAGGTCAGAGTCACATAAAAACCCAGCATGCTGGAGAGATGTACGATTTAAAACACCAGCATCGAGATTTATTACCAAACACCGAGGTGAGAGTCTCGAGCAGTGAGAATAGGAGTGGTTGAACGAGCAGTTCAAAGGCCTGAAACAGATGTGTTCTGTGGATTGCTGGGTGCACAAGAGCTGGAAATGGTCAAGAGGATAAAGGTGGAATGGAGGGAAGGTGGAGGACTTTGTACCCAACACAACAGGCTCCGGGGACGAGCACAGAGCAGCGAGTGGCAGTGACGGAGCAGCGCAGCCGAGCCATGCAAATGCCACGGCTCTGTCTATTTACAGACGTGTTACATATACAAACACCACAGACGAGGAAGGGAAATCAAACACAGCGCCCGTCCTCAATCCGAACAACACTAACCGAAGGAGACCTGACACAAGCGAAGGTGATGTTATCGTACACGTGTTTACAGTTAAGGGGCTCTGAGGCAAATTCATTATCTCATTGCACAGAGGAAACGCATACAGATGTTCTATTTTAGATGTTAACAGATCTCATTAGTTGACTCTGGATTTATTTGCTTGGGCTGACGAAGTCGGAGATTATCTCTTCCATGTGTTGCCCAAATAATTACCTCCATCAAATGCAATGCGTTCGTTGGTGAATTAATAGTATCCTTCTGGCAGAGGCCGAGCTTTATCTCGCTTCTACAGGTTGATCTCAAGAGAACAATGAAGGGATCCTTGTTTCCTGCTGCCAGCTGCCTCTCCAGGGTGTGAAGCACATCGGGTATTTCTGCGTGAGCCCTCTGAGGCCTGGTACAGTCTGCCCGCCTGGCGCTAAGACTTGGATGCAAGGAGGGCCGGTGTGGCTTCGTCTTCCTCTTCCTGTGCTTCACGGTGCACCTCAGACATCTCTGTCCTTCATCTGCCAGCAGCAGCCTGTAATTAGGATTCCTCTCCCAGCAGGCCCCGGCGCAGAGGAAAGCAGATGTGGCTCACTGAGGCAGCAGGCAGACTGATGTTCCAGCTGTTGCTCCACATTAGACGCAGTGCTCACCTTCTCTCTGCGAGGTGGTTTCCATGGCACGGCTCCACACAAACAATACCTGCTCGCACGGGCGGCCAGAGGCGTCAGAGCATCTGCACACACTCGCTGTGTTCTGATAAGAAAGCCAGCTCTGCACGTCCCTCCAGGATGCTACCGTGTTCACACAGAGATGTTAAAATATATAGACAACAGCTTGTCTCTGGGAGCCGTGATAAAAAGAAGCTGTGTCTTTTAAGATGGCAAAGTTTTGACAACGAAAAGTCTTTGGTGACAGTGAAACATTCCTTTGATGGTGCACGACTACACAAATCTGTCCTGCAGTCAACGTGGAAAATTCTCTTGTGGCATAAAAACAAAATAAACAAGATGCATTTTATGCTCTAAAAACTTCAGCCACATGTAAATGGTATCTGTTCTAAACATCATTGTTTTGATTGGCCTATTCCTTTCTGTCTGTGCACATGTGACTCATCGGTGAATCTTTTCGTACCTTCAGCAGGACAAGGGATGATGACCTTGCTGTTCGCTACCTTCTCCATGATGGCATCGCCGGGTTCTGCAAAGGACGGTGCCTCTGTGAGGACAGAGAAACATGTTGAGAGCTGGTTCAGCCATGACAGGTGATAAGAGTAAATCCAAAGTGTAATGCATATTAGTCAGTTATTAAAAAAGGTTCCAGTGTAGGTATACTCTCAGTAACTACATCAACCTCAACACCCACTGACAAGCTCACCTCTCATTAGTAACTTCATTTAATCAGGTAGTCTCACTAAGATCAAGATCTCTTTTTCAGGAGAGCCCTAAGAACAGTCATTGTTCATTTTCAGGCAAACACACAACCAGCATATGAGAATAATAAATCCAAAACTAGGCAAGCAAATATAAGCGGCAATAAGAATTAATTGAATTCAAGTCATTAAAAACACTAGATGGTAAAGTTTGAAATCTTTTCTGATCTGCCAAGATTACAACGTACACATGTACTAGATCTTATTTGTATTTTGTGTTCAGAATATCAGAAAAGCATCTAAACCAAACCACCAACCAAGATGAGTAGGAGCCGGGAGCATATAAATGATTAGCATACCAGTGTGCTTTGTAGTACTGTTACGGAACAATAATGATATTTAGCTATAATGTAAATAGTAATGGACCAAGAATACAGCCCTGAGGTACCCCATTACTGATGGCAAGAAGGCTTGATACAAGAAGTGGCCGTATAATCCTGAGATTTCGACTTAAACAAGTTGATAAAGGGTTAAAGGACTGAAGGGTTGTATACTCGGTCTATAGTGTTTGTTGGAGGGTGAACTAGACCCCCGCACCCCCCACCCCGTCCAACTGAAACTGGGACACTGTCAGTTTTTATATAAATGTTCATATTGAAACTGTAAGGAAATGTTTATCTAAATAGATTTTACAACGCCATCATATTTACAATAAACTATATATACAGCTGAGTTTGGGTCATTTCTGCTTATTCTCAAAGTGAAAAAAACAGACTTTGAAGAAATGAACTGCAGAGATTCACCAAGAATTTCCAGCTTGATCTCCAAGGTCTCCTGTCCAGCGCTGTTCCTGGCCACACACTGGTAGGTGCCCTGGTCGTCGAGGCTGACCTGCTGGATCCTGAGGGGCGTAGAGTTCTTGACCCCAACCGGACGTCCATTGTGAAACCAAGTGATCTCGGGGCTGGGCTCTCCCTGGACCACACATGGCAGAGTCACTCTTTGGCCAATCAGGGCTTTCAGGAGCGAAGGTGCCGGCTGAATCCTGGGCTTCGCTGAGGACAAAAACAAATATCCTGAACGTCTCACAACAGCTGTTCCACACCCATTTATTTACATATCTCTCATACTTTACATGTGTTGGACGTGATGTATTCACATAGAATATATCAACTAGACAGCACAGAGTAAATGTAAGTTTTAGGGTTTCCAAGAAGTTCCACTTTCTAATGAAGCCCCGCAGAGTTACCTTGAATGTGTAAATTGTAGCTTAGGGACACGTTGCCTGCTGGGTTCTCTGCAGTGCAGGTGTAGAGTTTACTATCAATCAGGCGCACATCAGTGATCCTCAGAGAGCCTGAAGGCAAAACTGTGAACCTGGGGAGTGGTTAGGGGTCAAGGGCAAAGAGATGGAGAAAACAAAACAGTTTATGAGTCACTGAAGATCTACAGCCGCCGGGTTTGGGGAGAGGAGGTTTTCCTGTAGTGAAGTGATATTTTCCTCCAGTGTCCAGTTCATCCAGTGAAGCATGGACACATTTATATAAGCACAGAAAAAGAAAAATACTCATAAATACTCTCTGTTGTTTGTAGTATTCTAATCCCACTGTATGTGTGTCACTATACTTTGATATCAACTTTGATGCCTGCGAAGACAAATTTCAGGACGCACTCCTGCTTCTGTTGCTATTATTAGTAAATGGATCGATGAAAGCACTTCCTGTAAACAGATTCAGACAGTGAATTCCCCAGGCAGCTTCAGCCAGAGGCTCATTGATGAAGAGGCTCATTAGTGTGTGAAGTAATTATATAATATGTACAAATTTTGAGCAATTTGTCAGAAGAACGAGGCGAAATGCTGGATTGCCTATTGAATATAAAAGTAAGCATGAGAGGAAGTGACAACAGTAGAGAGTTAAAACACTTTGTAAAGCTGTTGATGGCGTCTTGCAAAAATGAAAAATGGACCTGTGATGGATGGAAGAACAAAAAACACTAACTGGAGCCTCGTCATCTCCCGCGTGGGTTATTTTCACAATCACTATTGTCCAGGCTGAGTGCAGTGCTAAAGGTTAGCCAGAGTTTGACCTGATGATGTCGCCATGGGAAAGGTCACAGGCTCAAAATAAAACAGTCATATGTAAAACTATTGTGTGTTTGTCAGGAAACACAGACGACATGAAGTCGTGGTGCTGGATGGTCCTGCAAGTCTCCGTTATCAATATGTTTCTGAGAGCGAGCGAGAGGAAGCAAAATGCCAAAGCAGTTGATGCTTTTTATGATGTTTTTCAGAGAGAAACAAGTGGACAGATGGAGGCGATCACACACACTAACCTCCAGTCCAAAAACATGCTTCGTAGCAAAAACACGCCGCAGTTAAATGTAGGCTAAAAGTACTTAAATGTAGGTCAAGGGGGTGTGTGGTAACCTGAACTGCACCAGAAGCTCTCCAGCTGTATAAATGCATAATATGCACAAGCGTAAACACACCTCTGTGATTTATCTTAGATAAGTGTGTCTGCTTAGCAACTGAATTATAACAATAACATATTCTTCTAAGTGGAAATTGAAGCACAAAGAGCTTCTCTATATCAGCGGCACATATGGTGTAACGTCGCCCCCCCCCCACCTCCTCAAACAGCCCGAGGAGAGAGGAAGCGAGCGGCTGCAGCGCTGCCATGCCACGGCGAGGACCGACAAGCTCGAGCACACAAAACCTGACCCCCCCTCCCACCACCACCACCACCACCTCTCGCCCATCCATCACTCTGCACACTGGTGTCAAGTCATCTGTGTACACAGCCTGACACAAAGACTAACTGGGACAAATTGGCCTCAACAGGATTAGGTCGAGAGCGAACAAATCCACTGACTCAAAGTTCAACAGCTCTGCGTCTTCGCCCCCCCTCCCCCTCCTCCTCTTTGCACTAGACGATTACATGGCTATGGCAGAAATCTTACCGCCCCCTGATTTAAGTTATTTCAACAATCACCACCCCCCGGTCATTTCCTCTGACCCACAGAGAGGAGCTGGAGAGCATGAATCTGCCTCCTTCGCAGCGTGCTTGTTTCCGCAGGTCCTGCATATGCAAAGCATTGGCCGATGTGGGGGTTGTTCACAGAGATGTGTTATTCTCATCAGACAGGACTAGTAAAGAGTCAGCATGTTGTTTTACTGCTGCAGCACCCCAGGGGATCCAAACATCAGGCAGACAGGGCTTGTATCTCTTCCTCTGTCAGTTCGTTTTCCTCCCCTCTTCCTGGCACCCCCCCCACTCCACCCCCACCTTTTCCTCCTTCCTGGCCCCCACACAAGTCATCCTGCATCTGAGTCACCGCAGCTTTCAACCCACTCCGTCATTCTTCTATCTACCCCAAAACCATTCGGTGTCTGGAGCGGAGAGCCCGTCTGTCATCCGTCCAGTCCGTCCAGAGTCAGCCTGTCTGTCTGTCTGCACCCAGAGTGACCACACATGTAAGCCGGGAACCAGCGGACCATGTGGGACCAGATGTTCCTCCTCAGACCAGCCAACGAGTGAAGCCCCCCCACACAGCTCTGCGGCCGACTGCTGCTGCTGCCTCTGCCCAGCCGCCCTTCACAAGGCGTCGCCGGGCGAACTCCAAACATTAGCAGCTCTGAACGCAGCCAGCTTCAGTCAGAGACACAAGCTGAGTCACATGTTAGCGAAGCCAGAGGTGACATGTGGTGAGAGCTCAGTCTTTCCTCACATGATGGTGAACTCATTTTACTGCATCATTACCAGGGTGAGGTCAGACTTCCTCTTACCCAGCTGTGACGGGGGGGATGGGATGCCCGTTCCGGCTCCAGGTGACGAGAGGAGACGGGCTGCCCTGGGCCTCGCACGGGAGGACGACCTCCGTCCCCACCTCGGCAGACATCTTCACCGCGTTGTCATGGCCGCTCACGCCCATGATCTTCGGCACAGCTGGAGAAGAGGGACAGAAAAAAAAGAACCGCGTGGATGCTTATGTTCAACCTGCGTTGGATCTCCAAACAGCCAGTCAAACACGACACGGTCTGCGGACAGACAGTAAATCAAACGCCGCCATGTTTGGGTGACTGTGGTCCCACAGTTGTTTGCTTACTGTTAACACTGAGCTGGATCTCTCGGCTGGCGTAGCCCACGGGACTGGTGGCGGTGCAGATGTAGATGCCCGCGTCCTCGGTGGTGGGGTGGGGGATGTGGAGGTCTCCGTCGGGCTCAGACCGGAGAGAGGAGCGGTCTCTGGGCAGCGGCTGCCTCCCCTGCAGGAACACACACTGTAGATAAAAGCCTTGTGCAGGACAGCGCAGGGACACTGGGCTCAGTGTCGGCTGCTCAGCCCGACCTTTGATGTCTAATGTAATTACAGCCCTGTAACCCCTCTCTCCATGCCCGGTTCAGGAACACAAGAATGCGGCCTGCTGCACGAGCACTTGCTTTGAGCATTAAATTGCTTTTGCAGATTCACTTTTATCTGACAAGAAATGAAATTTACTTGACTCTCGGGTTCTTTTTAGGGACAAGGCGAGGAAGTGAAATCTGGCTCGGTTCAAGAATATGTACGAAACAACAGCAGTAAAGCTGACGATGTAAGAGCGATTTTCAACTGTTCATTTCTTCATTGTAAAGGTCGAATCACTGCTTTTAAATGACAACAGTGGATACGTTCATTCCATCCTCTATAACTGACCATTTGGTACAACAATGACTTAAGATAAGATAAGTTTTATTGATCCCCCTTAGGGGAAATTTACTTGTCACAGCAGCAGTAACAGTAAACAGTAACTCAAAAATAAATACCAGTAAATGGCTAGTTAAAAAATAAGGCAGTAATAAAAAAAAACAATAAGTGGCATAGAGACAATAAAGTGACAAGTGAGGTAAAGTATTTACACTATGTTACATGTTTTCCTTGTCTTTGGCATCCAGAAGTAATAGACATTCCATATTCATATGAGAATAAAGATGCTATAAATGCTATTGCACAGAAATTTCTATGTTATTGCACTGAAAAGATATTACATTATTTACAGTGTGCAGCAGAGATAGTCATTAGATTGGGCCTTATATAATCATATTATAGTCAGAGTCGCAGACAACAAGGCAGAGATGTCGCGCCTGTCGACACATGTAGTGAAAACGTCTGATGATAAGGTTCATATTTTGCACTCTGGTTGGTTAAATCCTGCTGGTTTCACACCAGTTCAGCCTGGTTGCATTGAACCTTCAAGGCTTCCTTCCTTTTTTTACTCGAGTGTTGTCCTGGAACACGCTGCAAGAAAGGTTTTAAATAGATTCCTGAGGTACAATAAAATCCCGACTTGATTTCTCCCTGTCAGGCAGCAATACGGTGAGGTTGCCATGGTTACATCCGTCCTGGTCAGGCTAATCAAATCTTGATTGCGATGCAAACTGTTATTGTTGATGGTGTTTTTTTTTAGAGGGTTCTGAGAAAGCACGGAGAAATAAGGCGGATAGGAAAATGAAAAATGACCGCGGAGTGTTGTGTCACGTCTGTGCAAAATAAAACTGAACCTCCTTATAATTAATAGGAGCCTCGACTTAATCTTCAGAGAATGCATCATTAGATGAAGATGACAACTATTATCATCACTGACATAATGCTGCTGCTGATTACATTAATAGCCTCATGATGACTGGTTTGGCTTCTACACAGGATAAATATAGGCCCATCATCACTGCAGCTCTGAATATTGATCTTCTGTTTGATAGTAACCTGCTTCATATAGCCGTTACTCCTACAGCCTCCATGACCATTCATTTCAGGAGGAACGAATGCCAAGTGTGATTCTCAGTAGATAATGTGGGAACGAAAACCAGCCAATTAGTCATGCAGTGGAAGCATGATGGGTTCATGGGACGCAGCCAAAGCAATCATTAAGAAAAGCAGATTTCGACTGTGAGTGTGACCTCCTACCTTGGACCAGACAACGTTTGGCTTGGGAACCCCGCTGGCCTCGCATGACAGCGTGATGGCCACGCCCTCGTTGGCTATGTAGTGGTACGGACCCGCGTTGATCTCAGGGGGCACTGTGGAAGAAGTAGGTCACAAAGCACAGCTGTCTGAGCCGGGCTGTAAAGACGCAGCATTATCGCCGGCCTGAGCCAGCCGGCAGCATCGGCGCTCCGAGGCATTTCTTCATTACCAACCGATGATGAACCGTAATCTGGCCTGTCTGTCATTACGCGCCCATGAACAAACCGGGCCTTTCATCAAAGCCTGCAGTAAATGAACCCCCTCGCTACGATGACAGCAGGTGGTCAAGCCTCTGACATATTGTTGCTTTTCATGCTGAGTCAGCACATTGTTGACCCGACTGTCCAAACCATAAAATATGGTCCAATTTGCCAACGTTTCTGCATCGAGACTTAAAGAAACAGTTTGACAGTTTGTGGAAACAGGCTTATTTACTTTGTTGCTGAGAGTTAATGAGAAGCCACGCTCATGAAAAACACCGGACTGCTCACGAGCTTCAAAAACACCGGACTGCTCCTTTAACGTGCGCTCTTACCGTGAACCTCCAGGCTGACCGTGATGTTCATAGAGCCTGCCACGTTCACCGCCGTGCAGACATACGTCCCAGCATCCTCTGGGACAGCTCGTTCAACGTACAAGCTGCCATCGCTCCTCAGGAACGTCCTCCCGCTCAGCTGCACCTGTGCAGAAGAAGAATGGCTGCTGATGATCGGTGTAACTGGCTGCTTGTATCAGAAGGCTGAATACTAGTCAGTCTTACAGGTTTTCCATTTCGGGACCAGCTTCTTTCTGGAAGAGGGATTCCATCCAGCAGCATGCAGGGGATGCTCAGGGACTGACCGATGCCGGTGGTGATGACGGGGGCGCCTTGGGCCAGGAGAGGGGGCTCTGCAGGAAGAGGAAGTGTCAAGACAGAAAAACTTCACAAGAGCAGGAAAAAAAGCATTTTAAGGTCACTTTCAGTTTTGGAGTTGCTTCCATTGACAAGCCTACCCAGTCCAGTGACACCGACTCTGGCCTCAGCTCGGATGCTTCCAAACTGGTTCTTGGCTTCGCAGACGTACAGCCCTTCGTCATCCAGCCACACGCCTGCAGACAAACACAGTAAACACAGCTCGACCTATAGATCAGAGACAACCTGCATCTCTCCAGAGAAAGAAAACAGTTTGTCTAGAAAAATAACTCCACGCTACAAACAGCTCCTCTGCTCAATAACAAGTGGTCTTATTGGTTTGACTGCTCTGTAATTAAGGGTTAAAAATAGAAAATAACGGGATTAATGGGTTTGGCTCAGCTGCCATCCTGCTGACACACATGTCCCGCTCGGTGAATTCTCTGGAGATCACATGTTGGAAGATCAACATATGATTCAGTCCAGGTGTTTAGATAGTCAGGGCCGTGTTTAAAGAGGCGATGACAAGACATTAAGCATTAAAGTAAGAAGCGACGACACAAAATGGATGGTTTTCTAAAACAATGGCAGGTAAAAAATAAAGCCATCTGCAACAGAGCTAATTGGGTCAGACAGCAGCCGCCAATGGAAATAATGACAGAAGAAGTCCGTTCAGAACACGTCCGCTCCTCTGCAATTATCATCGCACTGTAAACATTTAGTCTCACAAAGGATCACCTTCAGCCGCCGAGATTAGTCAGGAAGAAAGGCCTCACGATTCAAACTGCCCTCGTCCTGACAAAGGAACATCCACTCTTACAGAAGGATTAATATCTTTAAAGTGACGTGTCACCGAGTTTTTCACAGAGCAGAAAAAGTGCTTTTGAAAGTCATCCATACACTGTAACTTAAGAGATGAAGAAAACGGTGGCTGAATTTAATATGAAAGGCTGCACCTCTTCTATATATAATCACTGGGAAATGTTCTGTGATAGAGTTTCACAGTGAACTCACTCTGGATTAACAGATGTCCGTCCTCCAGCTGCATTGTTCGACTCTGGCTGTCTGTCCTGCTGAGAACCTGCCTGCCGTCCTGCCTGTGCCAGCTCACCGTCGGCTGCGGGAAGCCTCGGGCCACGCAGGGGAGGGTGATGTTCTCCCCGACGTTGGCCGTCACGTCAGCCGGAGCCTCGGAGAACAAAGGCCCCGCTGTAGAGGGAACGGGGAATTTTCCTTTGTGTAAATTCGGAGAGAAAAATAATCTCTGCATGGACGACCGAAGCAAGGTCTCACCTCCAACCTCCAGACTGACGGAGCCGGCCGAGGTTCCGGCCGAGCTGCTGGCCACACAGCTGTACTGGCCGGCGTCGACCTCCTGCACGCCTCGGATGTGCAGCGTGCCGCGGTGCACGTCCTGCTCGACGAACGGAGCCGAGCCGACCTCCAGCTCACCTGAGAACACACGAGAAACAAACTCCTACTGGATGTTTCCTCAGACACTTTTATATTGAGCAGGGATATTTAGCTAAAATTTAAAAAGGTCCAGTGAGAGAATAATTCTTGACACAAAGGTCCAGATGATCATAATGTCTAACTATTTAATGATATATATATATATATATTGAAGTAGCCTTGTAGTTACCTAACTGTAAAATCAAATGAATTCAGGACAATTCGAAAACTTTTTGACAATATTTATTATCAAGTAACATAGAACTGAACTTATATGTGCGACTGCCGATGTGTATAATGTTTTCTCATTTACTAAATAAAATTTCAAAATAAGAGAAAATACATAAAATGTGGAAATTGTGCATGCTCGAACAAAGTGCTTAACTTCAGAAAAATAAAGGGAGGAAAGACTTGAATTCCTTCTTTCAAATCATAACCTTCTGTTTTGGTTGTAGGTCCGGGTCCGTATGCGACAGCTTCTGGGTCTGGACCCGGACCGCAGTCCGCCTGTTGGTGACCTCTGATATAGAGTATGTTTGTGACCTTAACTCACCTTTGAACCAGTGGACGAGAGGAGGGGGGGCGCCTGTGGCTTGGCACTCCAGAGTGGCATTACCACCAACAGATACAAGTATGAGCGGCTGTGCTACTGTTATCCTCGGCACCTCTGGAGTCAAAAACAGACATCATGTTTATTTTATAGCATTTACCAGATCTGCATGTACTGTACATGTGCTGCTATATATGGACATAATAGCAATGTTAGCTTGAAGCACACCTGCTAACACCTCACACACACTCAGGTGAGGATGCACTCGGAGCAGACAGACAGCCGAGCTGAGAGGATCTTACAAGGCTCTCGCTGCCTGGACAGATCAATGTTGTCCAGAATGACATTCAGAGCCAAAAGTGTGTTTAATACCAGCTCGCCCCAGGAAGAGGCTGCCACAGTCCATCAGTGTTGAGGTTTTCTGTCGACCACAAACTGACGTGCCATGACGGAAACGTCAGGCCCACAACTGTCAGCACTCACACAACAAGCAGAGCAACATCCGAGTGTGTGAGACGGGCCGGCATGTGGCCTCGCTGGATGTCTGTCACTCACAAACTGATTAAAAACAACTGCCGAAGAACAGTCGACAACACGGAGGAAAGAGCGCTGCCTTATGTGAAGTCTGACAATTAGTGCCAATACAAATTATTACTAGAACAGAACAGAAATTTTAAAACATGTAGCCGTGTCTTGACTCACCTGCAAAAGTGAGTGGCACAGACTGAGAAGCCGTCCCGGCCTCGTTGGTAGCCAAACATGTGTAGATCCCAGCATCCTCTGGGAGAGCCCCTCTTATGGTCAGAACCCCGTGTTCATTTAGACTCAACCTGTATCACAGAAGTCATGTCAAAATCTTTATGCTATTCTCGGGTATCATGAGAGAAATCTTTCTTTCAATATGTATTTTAAATGGACATATAAAGTGCTTGTGGTTTGGAAACAACATCCACACAGTGATACAAACAAGATGTGGCAATGGTGCATGTAGTCAAAGTGGAATGGAATGAGAGCTCTGTGCTGGAGGTGTTGAGTGGGCTGAGGGTTCCCTTACCTCGGCCGATTAGTGAGGAACATATTTCCATGGCTCCAGAAGAGTTTGGGAGGGGGGGAGCCGGACGCCGAGCAGACGAGGCGGATCTCGTCCCCCCGGGAGAAGGCCCGGCTCTGGGGGTGAACTACCACAGAAGGAGCCTCTGCAAGTGGAATCAAAGAGACGTTGACGATGACTCAGCATCCTGCCGCTGCTGCATGATGTCATTGCTAACTTCCCAATCACAAGTTTAACAACAGTAAACTCTTGATGATGTGGGCTACGAGGCCATTACCAGCAGCATTACCGCGGCTGACTTCATGACTTTGTAGCACAGATCACATTTATTTGTCTGTTTCTGAAATTCATTGGGAACATCTGAGCGAATCCCCACAATAGAAGCTTTTCAACACGCATCAACTCTGCCTGATGAGAAACATTTTCTGACGAGGAAGTGGCTCAATCTGGATGCGAGGAGGCTGAGCCAATAATGGAAAACAGATGACGGAGCCCTGAGAGGAGCCAAGAGGCCCCCGGTGTGTTAAGTGTTTAAGCAGATGACCCGCGGGGGAAACGTGCTACTGTACCTGGGACCAGAAGCCACACGGTGATCCGGCTGTTTCCGTGGGCGTTGGTGGCCACGCAGTGGTACTCGCCGGCGTCCTGGCTCCGCACGCCGCTGATCTGCAGGGACGAGTTGGACAGCAGCCGCACCCTGCCGGCGCGGGCCCGGATGGCTCGACCCCCCCGCTCCCAGGTCAGGTTGTGGCGCATGGAGCCTTGGACCTGGCAGGACAGCACAGCCACGCCCCCCACAAAGGAAGTGACATTCAGCGCCGGCTTCAGCACCGGAGGAGGCTCTGTTTTGGTGGAAACACAAGCAAAACATCCAGCTTGTCTTATCAGCGGTGAACAAACAGAGAGAAATAGTTGAGTTTAATACAAATGTTTCTGCTGGCGTGCATCACTTCATGTTGATGTTTTAGGCATGAATGGAGATAAAAGATGGCTGGAACCATTTTCAAAGCCTCGTCGTGACTGTGATGCATGGAGGCAAAACAACTGAGGAGTGTGTGTGTGTGTGTGTGTGTGTGTGTGACCTACCTCTAACGGTCAGCTGTGTTAAGGCCCGCCCCTGTCCTACGCTGCTCTGGGCTACACACTCGTACAGGCCTTCGTCCTCAGCTGATGCATGGCCGATCTCCCATGATGCTCTGGCAGAATTCCTGACACAAAGACACACACTCGGTTCGTTGGCTGGAAAACGACAACAGCAACAAGATCCTCTTTTACGTCACATTTAACTAGGATCTCTGGCAGGCACAGGCTGGGAATAGTTTTCACCACGAGTCAGCTTCACTTCATGAGTGTAATTCGAAGCAGAGCGTCAACACCAACAAAGAATGGGCGCTTTGTTAATTTCTCAAGATGACACAATCGAATATGTAATGTTCACAAAATTGACTGTGTATACCGGCTTCCTGACAGATGAGCCAATAAAACGCTCGAGACTCTAATGCGTTACAGACGCGCTCACTGGTACGAGCAGTGAGTGACCTGATTAGTGTTTTTTACAGCAGTTAATGGGCGCGAGAAGCTGCAGCATCTGAAGGAATCTGAAGGAAGGCGACCAAATGTTACAGAGTGCTGAGTAAAGAGAGGACAGACTCACTGAAAGAGCGTCTCCTCTCCCAGCGTAATCCCATCTCTGGTGAATCGCAGCCTGTAGGGAATGTCACTCTCCACCGAGCAGCCAATCACAGCCGGCTGCATGTAGAAGCCCTTCACCACATCAGGCATGCTCACAACTGGGGGATCTGCACAGGGGAGGAAGCAGAGGTCAAAGGTCAGCAGAGAGATTGATGAGGTGTGAGAGACGCTGTGGAGCGGCTTTGGTGACGTGTGTCTGCAGGGGGGGGGGTGGGGGGGGGGGGGGTCGTCCTGCCTGGAACGATGTTGGTGTAGGAGACACTGGACAGCCTCTGGAAGCGGTAGCCCTCCTCGTCTTTTCCCGTCACCTTGATGAAGAAGCTCTGGGAGGGGGTGCGGAACTCCGGGAGGCTCCACAGCCCCTGCTGGCCGAGGTCAGAGGGCAGAGGCACGGGGATGGTTCGTAAAGAGCGGCCGGAGCCCGACACCAGCTCCACATGGCTCAGCTGACCCGGAGGCTTCAGGCCTGTGCACTTCAGCAGGACGTGAGCTGGAAGTCCTGCGAGACAAAGACAGATCGTCATGAGGTCATCGTCTGCACACGCTCGCAGTCAAAGAAGGATCTGAAAACACATTTATTAAACTTTGGGCCAAGTGGGTTAAATACGTTAGTCCCTTACAGACAGATGTACTGAATGAATGACCCTGTAATGCTGCTTACATACTTTATTTTTAAATGTTTTAATGGACCTAACAATGAGCCTTGTATTACTTATATTTCATTTCAAGTCTCCCTGGTAGACCCTTTTTTTTTTCTTTTTCTTTTTCTTTTTCTCTCCCCATCTTTCCCAGTTTGTTCAAAGTTTTCAAATATAATGCATTTGACATTCTGAATTTTGTTTTTTGTTTTGTAAACAAAAATTTTAATTGTGAGCGACAGAAGAAATACAATTGTATGTTATCTGAAAGTAAGCTCTGTATTATCATGTCCTCACAAAACAAAAATAAAAAATGTCAAAAAAAAAGAAGGATCTGACAGAAACATGTCCGACACCTTTTATCGGCCTCTCTCTGGTGTGGTTGAACTCTGAAACGGGTACGCTGGAGAAGCCGGCCCTGAAGTCCAGGTTGCTGACCCCGGTGACCCTCAGAGTGTGGCGCCCGCTGCAGCTCACCTGCAGGAGGAAAGCAGTGGTCTTCAATTAGCCCACTGTCATCAAGCAGTCAGAGTCACATGAATTCACCAGAGCAGTACCTTCAGCTTCCAAGCCCCAGGTCTGGGAAACTTCAGGTTAACGATGCGGGCGGAGTTGGGAATGTTCAGCAGCTCTTTCAGGCCCTGCTCTACCCCAACGACACGACCTACGAGAGAACAACAACTTTTCAATGTGAAACATGTCCTGCTTTGTTTGGAGGCACAGAAAATCTTCCTTTATTAATCAGGCACTCATGTTTCTACCGAAGGGATCGCTGAGCTCGATCTGTGGCGCCGGTCCACTGAGCGACACGGTGACCTCTCGGAGGCTGGGGTCAAAGGGCACTTCCCACTTGTTCTCCTGGGCACCATCGTGGTTGGAGGACAGCAGGTGGACCTTCATGGCCTGAACCGTCTCCTCCACCCATTTTAAAACCTGGCAGGAGGAGAAAGACACCATCAGAGAACGGCAACAGTCAACACATGAGGCCGAGACCCGTCGAACTGCCAGGGACCCCCTCTCCTCTAGAAAGACTGGACGAGGGCGGGAAGGACACGAATGTGGCCCCCGAAGGCCCCCACCAACCCCACCCCCCCGCCTCTTTGTCTTCGGACTATTCTTTCATGGCAAAAGTATTCCTCTGAGGGATTTTGCCTAAACAAAGGAAAAGTGAAACAGCTCAACTGTCAAACTGATAACATACAGTTTTCTGCACTCTCGAGCATGTATTCCCAGAAGAGAGTCTCTCACAGTGGAAGTCTGTCAGGCTGCAGTCCCCCTCCTGCAGCAGCGCTTTCATGAATCATAAAGCTCGTTCCTCAGAATAGAAAGTGCTGGTGGATGTGTGTGTGTGTGTTAGGGTTAGGGTAAGGGGCTAGGGATTGCATTATGTCAATGGAAGGTCCTCACAAGAATAGCAAAACAAACCTTTGTGTGTGTGTGTGTGTGTGTTTGTGTGTGTGTGTGTGTGTGCGTGTGTGTGTGTGTGTGTGTGTGTGTGTGTGTGTGTGGGTCCTTTGTTTTGAGAAATACCCTTAAACTGTATATTCCACAGAATGGACCTGACTAACACGCAGGATCATTTATGGACAAAAACAACTCACTGTTTCCCATTTCTCTAGCTGGTTAAGCTTCGGGAGCCAGATGAGGTCAGACTGTGACACATTAGCGTCGCACGAGGTTCACTTCTTAAATGAGTCACTGCACCAGTCGGAGCGAAGATTATCCACCGTCTTGCATAACGGTTGACAGTTTGATTATGTTTCATGGCAAAAACAATTACTACTTAGGAAATATCGTCCCTCAGGCGCTCGGCACAGAAACATCCAACAATATAGAATTTCAGCTTTGACAGGTGCTTGACCTTCGAGCTATAATCATTATCACGGCACCGAGCGAGGAGACAGTTTTCCTTTTGTTTTCTCTAAAATGAAAACAGAAGCAGGAGAGCCGCTGATGCTTTGCAGAGTCTCTCTTCAGTGGCCGCGGCGGACTAATACTGCTCCATCTTCCAAATGCTTAACAAGCAGCCGCTGTCTAGTATTTGTTTTGACCTCGTTGGGAGAGACATTACGGCCGAGCGGAGTCTGCACTGAAACAAACTGGGGGGGTTCTTCGGTGGGCTCTGGGAGACGGAGCCAACGGAAACACTCTCAGACAAAAAAACCAAGCAAAAGCTGAAACAAGGAAAGCCTTTGATAATGTAATTATCAGGCCTGGGCTTGTGTCTATCAGGTCCACTAGGTGCTGACAGCAGCTGGTTCCTCTCTCTCCCTTTTACAACTGGAAACAGCTGTAATGTCTGCCACATGTGCAGCCGTCACCAGCCGAGCAGGAAGCTGCTACGATGTGACCTACATCTGCCCCGGGACAGACTCTATTGCTTATGCAAGAGCGCAGAGAGGAGTGGGCACTGCTCTGCCCTCAGATGAAAGGGAGCGGGGCGCGGAGCTGTGACGGCTCGCTGTCCGGACCACGGTGGGTCTGCAGCCACTCCCTGTCTCAACCGCTGGGAATGCAGAGGATCTTAAGTCCTGTGAAACCTCATCCGCCGTGTCTCAGTTCAACGGGCTTACAGGGCTGTTACAGGAAGGACCCCCCCCCCC
>JBBMOC010000084.1:1245740-1255740 GCA_037975185.1 Centropyge bicolor
CGGGAGAAAGAGGCAACAGGATGAAGGGAAGCAGACATGATGGAGTCTCAAGTAAGGCAACAAGAGAAGAAGGGAGAAGGAGGTCGCTGGGAGAGAAAGCTCGGTGCCCCTCTCAGCGATGCTAACCAGATAAGATCCTAATTATACTATTCCATTCCCTGCTCAAAGAGGGCAATTAGGGGATAAAGCGAGAGAGAGACAGGGTGAAAGGGGAGGGAGAGAGAGAGAGAGAGAGAGAGAGCAGGACAGCAGCGAGCAGCCCAGCCCAGCACGAAGCCCAATCTTCCTCCACAGCAATTTCCTGCCACCACAGCCTTCCGCGGCTCTGCTGTGGAGAGACCCACCACACAAATAACACTGTCATTAAGCAGCCAATGGATGTCAACTCCCACCCACACCTGCACTGCACCGCTCAAATAATAATAATAATACTCACGGCGAGCTCCAGAAATAACACACGAGTGATGAATGTAGCGTCTCCGGAGCAGACCTTGTTGCAGTAATTAGAAATAAAACCTCGATTTTCACTCAAACGTGTGGAAACAAAAATATCTCTATATATCTATCTATCTATATATAAAGGTGAGAAAAGTGAAATTTATCAATCTACACGTCCTGATGAGTCGACAGGATGAATGTACGGTGCATGTAACGTTGCACTACATTAAATAATTCAGACTGCTTCTGTTCTCCATCTGTCTCTGTGTGCTTATAGAACATACACAGAGAGTGCACATGAAACCACAGCTGATACAAACTCAGCATCTCCATATTCATTAATCCCCTCAGCGTGATTCAAACATGCTGATTACAACTTTTGCCAGAGCTCAGCCAATCACAATCAGCCACCCGACATCTAGATGTAAATTTAAATCAAGCGAGGAGCCTTTTTATTCCCAGATGACATTTAGCCGTGGCTCCGCTCTGTCGATCAGTGAGCGTCCAGCACAGAGGCTGGAAAACAGAAATTAAAGTTTCTTCCACCTCTGGACACGACGTTCCTTCAGTCTGACACAGGAACAGTCAGCACAGACTCACAGCAGCAGAGAGAAGGAGCCAGTACTCACAGTAGGTTTTCCTGGTCAGCTCCTCCACCACCTCCGGCTTCAGCTTGCTGTTGGACTTCCCCATGATCTTCAGCTCTCCTCCACGCCTCCAGATCCAGCTCGGCACGCGGCACCTGTTAGCACCTCCTCTCCAGTCGGCTCCTCTGCCAAACACATACACAGACGCGGGGCCGGTTCAGGCGCAGCCACACAAGAGAAACACACTTTGTTTTGTTGTTTGAGAAAAAGCAGTGGAGCTAAGAGGCTTCTGTGGCTGCAGTCATGATCTGCTCTGTCATCGGCCGGGTCGGACCCCTGGGGGCCCCGCGGAGCAGGGCCGGCAGCTTGTTGAGTCTACGCGAGCGCCGCCGAGCGCCGACGCGGCCGCCTCATTTCTTGGCGAAGAGCGGCGCCGGGATGCGTTGCTACCTTCGTCCTTGGATACAAGAGTCAGTGAGTGGCTGGGCTCACAGTCATCCTCTGTTCTCCTCACTCCTCCCACCCCTCCTCCTTTTCCCACCACTATCTCCACTGCTCCGGGTGAGTTACTGTAGAGAAGAATCCTCCCTCCTGACAGCTGAGATAAGGAGGTGTGTAAACTCAAATACAATGAACAGAGCTCGCCTGGGATGCACCCCCGCTGCACTTTGCTCTCACTCACAGCCTCGGCTCTAATCCCTGGAATTTATACAGACCTGAGAGAAAAAAAAGTAAAAAAAAAAAAAAAAAGGTTTCAGTAATAATTTATGGAGCAAAAGGGGAAAAAAAGGAGCGAGGTCTCTACACAGCTGAAAAGAGAAACAGAGATCTGGTCTTGCTCTTAAAATAAGTGTGTGAGCTGTCTCGCAGGCTTATAGGCGGATTTCGAGGAGCGACAGTTTTCTTTTCTTCTCCGTTCTGACTCATAATTCTCCCTCCTTCCTGGCCTCACGACGGCGTGGTGCGGCGATTTCCTCCTCTCTGTCACAGCAGACAGGAGATGAGGGATAATGGAATTTCTCTGCAGCCTGCTACGCGCTGACCACAGACCGAGCCACAGACCGAGCCACAGACCGAGCCACAGAGGAGGGAAGGACTCACAAGGCACCTTCAATGCAAACATCCGTCCCGGGCGTCCACGGGCAGAGAGGTCCTTCTGAGGGACGCGGCGCCGCTCCTCACCATCCTGTGTTTCCCTCTGCTCCTGGCTTTTACTCTGACACTCTGAAAACAAACAGATGCACGGCAGGTTGAAATGGAAGAGGGAGCATTTGTTGTGTTTTAAAAGGAAGTGCATGTGTTGTCACCTAGAGACACAGACACACGAGCTGTGGACAGGAAAACAGACGAGGAGCTTTCTGCTGGAGGAGAAGCACAATGTGGAGCAAGGAGATGGAGAAGAGGCTATTATTAAAGCTTAAAGTGGAACAAATGCAATGCCACGCAAACCAACTGCAGGGTTAGGTCTCAGTAAATGATGCATTCAAGTCCAAGTCTCAGAAAATGATGCATTCAAGTCTCAGAAATGATGCATTCAAGTCTGAGTCTCAGAGCATGATGCATTCAAGTCCAAGTCTCAGAAAATGACGCCTTCAAGTCCAAGTCTCAGAAATGATGCATTCAAGTCTCAGAAATGATACATTCAAGTCCAAGTCTCAGAAATGATACATTCAAGTCCAAGTCTCAGAAATGATACATTCAAGTCCAAGTCTCAGAAAATGACGCCTTCAAGTCCAAGTCTCAAAAAATGATGCATTCAAGTCTCAGAAATTATGCGTTCAAGTCTGAGTCTCAGAGCATGATGCATTCAAGTCCAAGTCTCAAAAAATGATGCATTCAAGTCTCAGAAATGATGCATTTGAGTCCAGGTCTCAGAAATGATGCATTCAGGTCCGAGTCTCAAAGCAAGATGCATTCAAGTCTCAGTCTTAGAAAATGACACCTACAAGTCCAAGTCTCAAAAAATGATGCATTCACGTCTGAGTCTCAAAAAATGATGCGTTCAAGTCCAAGTCTCAGAGCATGATGCATTAAAATCAGAGTCTCAGAGATGCATTCAAGTCTCAGAAATGATGCATTCATGTACAAATCTCAAAAAATTATGCATTCAAGTCTGAGTCTCAAAAAATGATGCATTCAAGTCCGAGTCTCAAAAAAGGATGCACTCAAGTCTAAATCTCGAAACATGATGCATTAAAGTCAGAGTCTGAGAGCATGATGCATTCAAGTCTCAGAAATGATGCATTCAAGTCCAGGTCTCAGAAATGATGCATTCAGTAAAATTTCAAAAAATGATGCATTCAAGTACAAATCTCAAAAATGATGCATTCAGGTCCGAGTCTCAAAAAATGATGCATTCAAGTCCAAGTCTCAAAAATGATGCATTCAAGTACAAGTCTCAAGAAATGATGCGTTCAAGTCCGAGTCTCAGAAAACGATGCATTCAAGTCCAAGTCCCAGTAAATGATGCGTTCAAGACTAATGCAAACAACAGAAACACACACACACACACCTGGAACACACGCATGGCTGGATGGACACACATGTTAAGCTCTTTGTTTGCACATGTTGTGCTGTGTGTTCAGAGCACACACACCGTTCCCAGCAGCAGGTGGGCTGTTACCTGTCCGCTCTATAGCAACCGTCAGTTTGAGGCTCGGGTTACAGATTCATTGTTGCGGCGCCGCGTTTCGGAGCCACGTTGTTTCCTGTAGTGAAAAACAAAAACTCACCTCGACACGAATGAAAAACCTCCTCGGTGAAAGTCACTTCGGGGGCTTCGGGCTCCAGACACGAGGCAGACGGTCGCGCTCCGGAGCGGCTCTGCGCAGCTCTGATGGCCGCCGGTGCTGCTCCGCCGCCGCCGCCGTCAGGGAGTGACGTGACCGCGGCCACGAGCAGCTCCGCTCGGCGCCGGAGACTCTGACGCACCGGAGGTCAGACACCGAGTCTTTGTGTGAGGAAGCACGTGTCCGGAGGAGAGCGAGAGCTCCGGGAACCGGCTCGTTAATCCGCGGTGTCAGAGGGTCTGAAGGCACATCAGACACTTTGAGAGTGTTTGAAAGGCTCAAAAACAAAACAACTGATTTTTGTTTTTCATTATTTTAAGACTGAAGCTGTTTTAGATTTTTAACCTTTTTATGAACTAATCTCTTCACCAGCCTGTTTAATGAACTGTAGGATCATTAAACCGGTTTGAACTATTTTTATTACTAAGGTTATTATGAAGTTAGGTTTAAATGACGTCATGTCAAAACTGATAATTAATTCCCTCCCTAATACTTCATTATGTCTGTTTATTGACTTTTCGATCTATAATGAAAAGCTAGTTGTTGTTTTTTAATATTTAGGTCATATTTACATTTATAGTTGCTGTTAAAGTGACTCTGGTATTTTAGCATTTCACTTTCATTAAGTTGGGAGAGTCACAAAAGATGAGAGATAAATAAAATGGTTAGAATTGATCTAATAGAAGCTGAACTATTCTGACTTTTATTCCTCAGTAAGGCTCAAGGTCCAAAACACTACAAGTCCCATAATGCAACTGTCCAACCAGAGTCACTTTGTCATGGAGTTTAAAGGCAGATGAAGCATTTTGTCCAGGTTTCAAATGGCTCATAAATAAACAGCTGATTTTTGTTTTATTATATTGTGATTGGAGATTTTTATGAACTAATCTCTGCACCAGTCGGTTTGATGAACTTATGATAAAATTCAAACCTACTTTTACTTCTATAATTATGCTTTGTGATGAGGACTGAATTAAATGACCTCTGCTTCACTAATAGTTCATTAGGTGTCTGTTCATTAACTTTACATGTTTGTTTTTATGTTATGATGAGTTTGCATTTTACTGTAAAATAATACAAGATTTAGGTCATAGTCATAGTCCAGATGTTTCCACTAAAAGGGACTCTGGTATTTTAGCCATGCACTTTCATTAAGTTGGAGCAATCACACGAGATGAGAGATTAAAAATAATGGTTACACTAGAAGCTGAAACATATAATACATCTATACATTATAATTTCAGTCCTCAGTAAAGGTCAAGCTCCCAGAACACTACAATTCCCATAATGCAACTGAGACTTTAGCCCCTGTAGTAGAAACTCCGCCCACAAGGTCTGAACACAGAGTTTCTATTAAACATTAGTCTGCAGCTGAGACGACCTCGAGGACGTCTCCAGGGACATTTTCTCAGACTTTGAAAATCTGTTTTTGGAGCCACCGAAGACATTAAACAACTGTTTTCTCTGATTTCTCTACATTACACATGAAGTAAAGTGGAAGGTTTAAGGTTGCTCTGATAGTTACTTCTGTTGTCATTATGTGAAACAAATGCACCAGAGAAGCTGGAGAGTGGGCCGTCAGACTGAGGGAGCAGGGAAATTCAGGTTAACTTTGTCCAAACATAGTGGACTATAATTACTGTGGAGAGCAGAAGGCCGAGCTGAGGAACCTTGTAATGTGAGGGGGGATGATTTCAGATCCACGCCTGTGTTTGTAGAGGGAAAGAAGCTCCGATGGTTTGAAGCAGAAGATTAATGTCCTCTGCTCCTCACGCGTATTGATCGCTGATTAGGCGACATGAAGGATGCGAGGACGAGTCATTTTTACCACAGGCCTCGATTCATCACATTTGTGACTCATCCTGGTTGGTGAGTCGAGTCCAAACTTTGCAGACAGACCTTTTCACATGCAGCTCATTAAAATGCTGGTCCCGTCCGCCGGACGCCAACAGATGTTCGCTTATAGCATTAGTCCATTAACAAGTGCAACAGCATCGTGGCGCAGCCCGCGGCTCTCTGCCCATTCATGGGGGGGCTGGATGTGAATGTAGGCTGTGTGGCTCGGCCATCTTAGTATTCTGTGCCCTTCCCTGCAGTCCCTTATTGCAGTCAGCTGCAGGTACAGTAGTCTCACAGGAGCAGAGGGAACAAGGCTGAGCACAGGAAAAAGAGGCCGCCGCAAAATGGGGTAAATTAATGGAACGTTTCTAATCTTTCTGTGCCGTCGACCTGAGAGCAGGTGGAATTAAGCGAAGGCTCGATTCCTTTTTAGAAACGCGCTTCAGCTCCAGCTCTGACTGAGCTGAACTCACTCACTTTATCAGCAGAACAAGTTCACCTCCAAACATTCAGTCCACAGATCTGAGGTCCATAAACAAATTAACTGTTTGTTGTGTTTTTTTCGCTGGTTTGTGGAGACCAAAAGATCCAAACTGAACCACGTTAAAGTTCCCTTTCTGTTTCTGCTTTGAATCATCAGAAGAGCATCAAACACTGAGAGTCGTTCCTCCTCCTCCCTCCCATCACTCAAACACACATTACACGAGCACTCGCCCTGAAAACGATTTAGTGCAATTACTCGCAGATATTTGTCCATTTATCAGAAAGTGTGCGCCGTGATCATTAAATCATCATCAGCACAGGGGCATCGTCGGAGGCCCCTGCAGCGTCTTTGCATCACCATGATATGCTGACATGTGCTAAAACAGCTGGTGGACGACTGGAGGAAAATCACTGCCTGGAAAATATCTGGATGTTGTTTTTTTTTTTTTTAGTGCCACTGAGTTTTCGCTCCCTCAGTATTGCATTACAGGCTGGAAAGTCTGTCATCATCTCTGGCTGACAAAAAAAAAAACATCAACACAGTGTTTGTCTTAATTAGCAGCAAAAGCAGAAGAAGGCTGTAAAAGCTTCGTCAGCAGGAGGAAAGATTCTTCACCCGTTTTTATTATACTACAACTGGAGTCGCTCTTATAGAAACAAAGCATATGACGAGTGAGAGAAACGCTCATATATTTGAAAAACGGATGTCACGAGGCCGCGCGGCGCTGATATTTTTATGTATGGCTGTAACTTTGATTCAACATCTGATCCTTCACTCTGGCAGTTTTATAAATAGTCACACAGCGAACAGGAATGCAGCTTCAATGAGTCAGACATGAAAGATGTGCTAGATTTAACCGAGGCCCTCTGGTTATAGTAACAATTGATAACTTGGAGGATAAAAAAAAAAAAAACTCGGTCAAGACGAGAAATTTGATTATTTAAGTGCTCCCTCTGTCACAAAGCAGGATTTTCATGCTACTGGAATGAATTTTCTTTTAAGCACATGTAAACATACAGAGTGGAGGAGATGGCCGGTCGTGAAAAGAGGTGAACACTGGGAGTTTTTACACACATGAATCTTTAACAACAACATGGCAGATGGAGGGAAATGACAAAGAGCAGCAGACGAACCAGAAGCCTTTCATGCACACTTTACATGAATGCATCTGAAAATGAAACTGAGCCAAATATCCATCCAAGAGCATCGTTAAGATTCTGTTTGGAATTGGGAGGTTCTGGTGATATTGATTATAGATTTTGACGATAAAATGTTTTCTGTAAATTGTTGCATGTAAAGAAATACAAAAAATGTGGCTATCTATTAAATGAGGTGAAAGAAAACATTTTTGTGACTAACTTCTTCCCATCCCGCAGCTCTCTTCTTCCCTAACTGCACTCAAACAACATTTTCCCGAGGCATCATCTGTTGTGCTCACTTGAGTATCCCATATGGCTGCATATATATAATTTAGGATCATAAATATACAATCCCAGCCCTCCTCTGAGCACACACAGGCCACGAGCATCCGACAACACTCATCGCAGTCCGCTGTGCTCGGTGAATCCGGCAGGACGCGGAGGTTTTTATGGCAGCAGCGACCGTGCTGGTGTAATGTCTGTGACACCCAGCTGTTAATTCACACTGACAACAGGCAGATATCTGGACCGCTGACGGCAGATGGGGCTCGAATCCTCGTTCCACAGAGGTCGACCGTGCCCCTTCAGGAGGGAGAGGAGAGGGAAGGGTTTTTGGTGAAACTGGGTTTATCTGAAAGAAAACATTTCTGGATATTTGCATCATTATTGCAGGAGGGAAATGTTGCCTGTTAAGCAATAAAAATGAATTAACAGAGCAAACCAACAGAGCCCAGTCCTGCTGTATGTGAATCATTAAAGGCATAATGATGTATTTGAAATTACTTTTCTGATTCAAAATTATTCAAAAAAATCTCTACTTTTAGCTGAGAGTCATTCATCCGTCCCAGTTTGAGCATTAAAGGAAAATAATTACAGTCACGACCCAGAAGGAAAAAGCTCTCAGTTCTTTCTTTCATGTTGTTTTATTGTTCCCACTGTGAATCTTCCAAATGAGCAGTTTGGCTTTAGATGAGCTTTGATGGCTGTCATGGACATTAGAGATGTTATTTTACTTCACTCCTGTGGAGGAGTTTGTCCAGCACAGGATCACGTCTGCCCTCCAGTGGCCACAACAGGCAACAGCACCCACTCATGATGATGAGGGTTGATTCACAGTTGTGGGTCATTCCAGAATTGGAGGACATTTTACATCCCACCCATCAAATTTTAAATAATCCACATACAAAATAATAAAACATGCAGTTTCTGAGTAAATTTACTTGTCCTGAGAGCAAATCTAAAAAAAAACTAAAAGAAAGGGATGCTTGAAAATAGTTTTAAAAATACCAAATAAGTCTGGAGTGCCCCCTAAAATGCCATTTTTCTCTTGTCCCTTCCCCCTAATGACCAAATTGAATTTCAAATAAAACAGTTAAAATGAAATTTAAATTTCATTTTTTTGGTATTATTTGTTTCATTGCTGTCTCTTGTAGCTGTGGGAACATTTGTTTTAATAAAAATAATATTTCAAATAATAATTATTATTCATGGAACATGTGTCCCCCAACATGCACGCAACCCTGTTACCATAACCTTTTTAGCATGGTAGAAGAAGAAGAAAGCAGTGAATCACATGATATGCTGGACTTGACATCATCAAACAGTTTTCCAAAAGAATGAGTAGAGCAAAGTTATGTCCTCTCTTCTATTTTTCATATTTTTATAACATAGTTAGCCTTGATTGAATGTCTCACTCTACCTCATGCAACCCTGTTATGCCTATAATCAGAATAAGACAATTTAAAAAAAAAAAATTCTTTACTTATTTTCATAGGTAAGTTTGTCCTCTTCCTCAGCAGTAACAGCTAGCTAAGCAGCTAGCTTCTACTCCTGAGAGAAAGCTAACATTAGGATGGATTTGCAACCCTGTTACTGTGATATGAGTAACGTTGCACCAAGTATTGTAAACACCAAATAAATCATGTGAGAAAAATTGTACCATTTATCTGTAAGCTGAGCTAATCAAGCTTTTGATAGTTTATTACCTATTATTGATGAATATGTAGCAGAAGTGAAGGTTTATTTTTCAAGAAATTGGAAGCCAAAATGTCCTCCAATTCTGGAATGACCCTTTTTTTCCCCACAGACTCACACAGTGTTAATTTCACCGTTTGTCTCCGATCAGCTGTTCGGCTGTGACGGCGTGCTGCAGTCGGGGAAGGTGATGGATGTGTGTGGAGTTTGTGGTGGAGACGGATCGTCCTGCACGTTGACCTCAGACTCCTACAGCGGCGGTCAGGCCAGAGGTGGCAAACAGCAGTGTAGAACTACTGAACACATCGAATGACAATGGAAACAAAAATGACAATCGATTACTCATGTCTGATTCCTGCTTCTCACATGTGATGATCAGCTGCTTTTCTCAGTTTCACTTGACTGTAAATTTATTCCATTTGGGTTTTAGACTGTCAGACAGAACAAGCTATTTGAAGATTTTTTTTCTTGAATGTTTCACTATATTCTGACATTTTCCAGATGATCAATAGATTAATATAGATATAGATTATATAGATATTAATGACCCCAGTTACAGCCCTTGTTCTGTGCTCTCTGTTTCAGAGTACACCACCTTCCTCTCTCTGCCTGTGAACGCCACACAGGTTCACATCGTCAACAGGGCGCCTCTCTTCACTCACATGGGTGAGCGCCGTCACTTTACAGCAGATTCACGTTTCTGTGACAGGATTAAAACCTGTTTTTGGAACTCGTCTCCGCAGCTGTAAC
>JBBMOC010000084.1:1260740-1278240 GCA_037975185.1 Centropyge bicolor
GATTTGAGCCTGTTGCAACATAAAGGCTCAGAAGTGAATCTGGAGAGATGCATGCAAACACTCCCACAGTCTAATGCAATCCAATACAAAAAGCCTGCAATATAAAGAGTGAGGCTGAAAATACTGAGAAGCATAAAATGATTTTTTTCTTGTTGGGATTCTCACAGTGGTTTCATACAATAGTTTGTCTTTTTAAATTTATTGTACTTGTTATTTTGTCTCCTTCACTTTAACATTTGCTTTGGAGGTGAAAACATTTAAGTATTTTTAAATGCTGTTAAGTTAAATCAGTGTCAACTAATATTAACCAGCTTAACGAGCTTCACAAATGTCTCACTCATTGCACTATATTGCATTTAACTCTACTGGTGTTTATAGCACAACCCTGATTCAAAAAAGTTGGGACTCTGTAAAAAAAAAAAAAAAAAACTTTTTTGGAGTCAAGGTTGTTTCAACTCCAAAGATGAAATGTACCGTGTTTGGTTGCACAGACTGTGACATTCAGCTGTTTTCTCCGAGCGGCGTCTTCGAGAATCCGACGACGTCCAGCACCAACCACACCTGCCGAGTCCTCATCAACGCCCCTCCCTCGGTGAAGCTCAGGATCCAAGCGCTGCAAATCGGGTTAGAGTTCAACTCCACCAACTCCCAGTCTACGTACATCATGGTGCGGACAAGCTCGTTAACACAAACACAACAAGCTTCAGATTTAACAGAAAGAGTCCCATTAACTGCTGCACTGTCTCGTCTCGTGTGTCCTGCTCAGATCCGGGACATGGACGTCCTGAAGACCAACGTGTTTAAAGGCCAGCAGCTGTTTCTGTGGCACTCCTCTGGAAACATGGCCGAGGTTGAATTTCACGGAGACTACCTGCACTCTGAGGGAAGCTTCAGAGCTCAATACTCCTTTGTGCGTCTTTGATATTAAACATGAACTATTTTAAAGAGGTTTCAAATTTATGTTTTAACATTTCTTTAGTTTACAATGTGTCTAACAGACATTAACTTCTATTGTGATGAGTAGAAAGACTAAATTTTCTTGTTTTCACTTTGCTTCAATGATCTTGACCTGAAATAAACGAGCCAAAACATTCGGGATCTGTAAGTGAGGACAGCATCATTTTAAAGGTACAAACAAACAAAGAATACCATTACAATTAGCAAACGATGTGCATTTAAAGTTTATGCATATAACACAATATATTAAAATATAGACTTTCCATCACAGAGAACTTGTTCTCCTCACAAAGGCAGTGTATTGACAGTCACACATTCTAACAACCTCTCAGTAACAGGTTTCCTCAGCTCCAGCACACTCGCTACACTGTGCGTCTGTGTCAGCGTGGCGTTCTGCCAGCGACTCCGCCACCTCCGCCGCCTCAGTATCCAGCTCCATGCAGCCCGGTGGGACGCGGTCACCAAGCCGGGCTCCTGTGTGGGATCACTGCCTGGCTGTGTCTGTGTCTTCCAGGAGAGCTCTCATGTCCAACAGAGCGTCCTCCACAGCCTGCGCAAACTTGGCAGCGTTGGTCTCCTCGCAGCTGTTGAAGGCCGTGATGGCGATGTTGATGTGCTCATCCATGGGATTGTAACACACTCCGTAGCCATCTGGCACCATCGGCCCGAAGCACATCACGCAGTCTGTCTTGGAGCCAACCTGGACACAGCAGCAATGAGGGCAAACAAACACGACCACAGATAATCATTTGTTCAGTCGTAGTCGACTGTTTGTCTTCAGAGGCTCAAACATACCTGGCTGGTGGAGAGGTTATAATGATGAGCCACAGCAAAAGAGGTGTCCATGAAAATCTCAGGCATGGAGGTCAGGTCTTCAATACTGAGCATCTTCAGGCCGAGCAGGTGTCGGTCTATGGCTTGTCCATGGATTGCCTAGAAAAGAAACAGTGCATGTGTAGATTTAATCAGATGGTGTCAGAAAAAAGTCAATATTTTTATACTAGATCAGGGGTTTTCAAAGTGTGGGATAGCAAGCCTCCCTAAAGAGAACTCAAAAGCATGCCGCCCCCCCTTCACCCCCCCTAATTATTATTACTATTATTATTGTTATTGTCGCTTTGTATGTTCCACACAGGCCTAAAAAAGGGTTTAAACAATAAATGCTATACACATCTTTATTTTTGTAAACATCTTAAACATGTTTGTATGTTCTTAAACATAGTTTTAAAACATTTTAATCATCTTTATCTCTGTGTGTGTATAAATGTCTTTTTAAAACACATTTTTAACATCTATATGTTTTTAATATTTTTAAAACACATTTTATCATTTTTTAAACATCTCTTTAAAACACATTTTAACATCTTTATGTTTTAACATCTTTTTTAAACACATTTTAGCATCTGTTTTTAGCATATTTTAACAGAGTTTTTTAATATCTTTTTGAATACATTCAATTTAAGGCCTCTTTGAGTTTACATGGTGGCATACTGTCGTTAGCTAGCACCGCTTTGCAGATAACACTCTGTGGCAGCGGAGCATCATCAGGACCAATAAATTTAAATAATCAGGGTAATACTTCCTCTGTTTTCTGCTCGCCCCAGACTCTGTGCCCTCTCTCACTTTCACTTGAGATCCTAAAAATCGACCCATCTTGCCTCTTGTCAGATGTTTACATTTTTTTTTCTTTTCAGGTTTATTTTTTCACTCGCCCCGCCTCCCCTGAAGCCCTCTGGCGCCCCCCAGGGGAGGCGCGCCTCACACTTTGAAAACCGCTGTACTAGAGTATATATTTTATATACGAGTGAAACCAGTCCTCACATCGTACGTGTTCTCCTTATGCGTCTCGGTGGCCTTCTGCAGCAGCGCCAGCCTCTCTGCGTTCTGCCGGGAACACGCACTGCTCAGTCAGTCAGTCAGCCTACAGGCCTCACACTGGACATTTATCCTCACACCCTCTCTCTAACAGTACCTGTTTAGCCGGGTCTTGCATCGCCTGGACAAACTGAAACGAGTCTGCAGTCGTTGCTCGGATCCCGTCTGTTCGCCCGTATTTGAACATTCGTAACGATGCACTTTCATACGTGGAGCAGCAAATGTTATACATCCTGGAATCCAAAAACAGGACACAGGATATATGACACATGTAATGACTCCATCCAGCATGAAGTTTGACTGTGAAGAGTTTCCTTACCTAAAGTAGGCAAGTTGCAGAGCCATCTGCACAAAGGCATCTGGACTCAGCTTGTACTGCTTCGGCACATTCTTTCCAAAATGAGAAAACATGAGCGCCTTCACGTCTAAGTCGTGCACCATTCTGATGGAACACAGAGGAGAGTCAGTTCAACAAAACGTCTGACATCAAAGCGGAGACAACAATGATAATAACCATCGCTGCATGTTACATACATGTTCATGTTTTGTTTGGCTTTCTCGATGTCTCTCTTGACCTCAGGTGTGATGTTGAAACGCAGCTTCTGAGGCATGGCCAGGGGGACCATGGGAGAGCGGACCGTTTCAGTTTTCTGCCTGTTGACACAAAATGAAACCGTCAATTTCAGTTGGTTTGAAAACAGGGAAAACGCTCATCTAATCATGGGAAGAAACGTACATGTATTTAACCACGTAATCGATGAGAAACACGATGGGTGGACCCTCAGCAGGAGCGTGTTCGTAAACCAGGCCACATGTTCCGTCCTCACCGACGATGAACTGAGGAGGATTCACAGGTTCATTCATCATCACAACACTGTTTACTCTTTCAAATGTGAAGTCATTACTGTCTCACACTGACCTGTAATGTCTTGTCAAACCAGCGGTTGCCACTGTTCCAGCGAGCTCCTCCTCCGTGCAGCATCTGGGCGGCCACTCGGCTCTGATACAGCTCGTCTGACACGCGCGGCATCGGAGCATCCAGACACACGGTGAAGATGCTTTTCTGGATGGCACGGACCGACTCCTTGTTTGTCTTATCTGAGGAGCAACAACACGGCCTTTAGGATCAGATTTTCTATAACATGCTTTGTAGAAGTCTCTGCTCTGCTCACCTTTGATCAGGTTGTTGTAGGCCTTCCCCCAGGTGTTGCGGTGCTGTGACGTCAGGATGCCAATGGGCTCCTTGTTTGTCTGCAGAGACGAGTTCCAGATCTTCTCCAGCTGCATGTAGAGCTGGTCGACTGTCAGCCGGGTGCCATCGCTGTTGTACACATCCAAGACAAAGAACTGGAGGGGGAGAAGCCAGACCAGGAGGATTTAGCCACAGACCTAGTATTTCTTTTTTTTTTTTTTTTAACTTTATTTTTCTTCATAACATACAATAACATAAAACACGGAGATGTGCCTACCCGTTTTTACACTTTCAATTGAAAATACAAATATTTGGTTGGATAAAATTAAAAGTAAAAAAAAACAACAAACCCACAAATATTCCCACCCACCTATATATATTCATAAATACTTACACATATATTTTCACACATACCTATATAGATCTTAATTAAAGAGGAGAAGAGGAGGTAATCATAAGTGAGGCATCGCCTAGACCCAGTATTTCTTGAGCCACTGCACCAATGATAATGAGCTCAAGCAGGAGAGGAACAACAGCGCCATCTAGAGTACCTGGAAGTTGTGGACCACAGTGATATGAGTGGGAGGTGTTTTCCCGATGGTGTGATTTACAACAGTGTCTCTCTTTGGACCAGGGATGCGACAGGAGGAGAGGATCTGGTAATACTGGTCCATGCACAGCGGCTTCCCACTCAGGTACTCCACAGGCAGCGTCTCACTGTGACACAGCACCGCACGTCATGCATTTTGCAAAACCAACTGCAAGTCATGATGAAAGTGAGCTTTCTGTTGAATGAGCAAACTCACGTGTCAATCATTTTTTTAAAGTCCAGAACTCCTGCAATCAGTTTGGCAGCAAACCTGAACAGAAGAAGTTGTGTTATAGTATAAGTGTATATAAGCTATAGTATAATGCACTACAGCCACTGTGAACGTGTGGAGTGCACAGATGAGAAGAAATTCTGTTATTAGAAATCAGTCCATCTCTGAATGGAGACATTTAGAAGCACATGTCATTCTACATCAACGAATGGCGCCGCTGGCTGACAAGCTGTGAGCCGACTGTACCCGGCACACCTCGAGCCCTGCACTGGCTCCACTGGACTATTTCTCTGTGTGGGGCCACTGGCTTCACTGCATATCCCATGGGTCACAGTGGTCAGAAACAGCTGAGCAATGCTATGAGCAGCCAACGGGCTTTAAATAGAAGGCGTGTGGAGGGAAGCCTGCGCGAAGGTCGGCTGCTTCATATGAGCTTGTTTTCGCTGCACTTCAGCACAATATAAATCACTTGTGGAAACAACTTTATGAGTGAGCTTCTAGTTGGACAATTAAAGTTTATAACTGATATCATGGGAGGACAGGATATTTACAGCACACATTAGAAGGACTGCTTTTTGGTGTAGACTTGGTTTTTCTCGTGGTTTCTCACCTCATTTGTCCTTGTCTGTCCTCGAAGTGCATGCGAGGCAGGACGACCCCAGGACTGGTGTAGACCGCCACAGGCATGCGGCAGTCCAGATAGGCCGACTGCATCCACCATTCTGACAGCTACACAAAGGCAGCAGTTGTCAGACAGCAGGATATACTGTGTGTCTATATATTCCTCCATTGCTTCCATTACTATTAGAAACATGGATGTGTAATACACCTGAGTATTTGTCTAAATTCACCCAGATATCTACCCAGTTGTCTGTCTTGCGTGCCCGCCGCTCCAGGCCTTTCTGCAACCTGTCCCCCACTCCGCCCTTGAGGAACTCCTGCACCAGCTGCCGGGTGTGATCCAGCTCCTCCTCGCTCACGATGGGCTCCAGAGCAGCCAGGTATCGCTCGCACGTCTGCTTCAAGGGCGGCACGGGCAGCTTAGGTAAACCCTCCTGGTGCACCAGGGACCTCTGTGGGATCTGTGTTACCGGTCTGACCAGGCGACACGGCTTCACCATGCCAGACCGCAGCTGGAAGACACAGCCTTGATAAGCACAGACTCTGCTCTGACATAAGAGATTCTATATAAAATAGTGCACAAAACAGTGTAAGGAAAGTATTACACCTGCTCTTTTGTCTAATTTTTTTTTACTGACTACATGGCAATAGTGCAGGTTTTGATACTAAAGACTAACATCTAATTTTACTGATAATCTCAGGAGTTGAAGCAGATTAATTGGATTTAAGAGCTGACAGATTATGCCTCATAAATCCAGGTTGTTAAAGATTAAATGTGTGCAATCTAAGCTTTGAATAGTAAATAACTCAGATGGGTTGAACAGGATGAACAGGAGTGTTTAGTGCTGAGAACAACACTTCTCATAAAGTCATTTAGTTAACATTGAGGTGACTTAGTCTGTGAAAGCTGACACCAAAACAAGTCCTGCCCTTACAACATGTTTGTTTGGACCCGGTGCTGAAGCTCCGCCAGCTTATAAATAGAAGGTTGACACAGATGAAACTTTGGAATGGAGGCTTAAACAAACACACATGAAAGCAAGAAAACACTTCACTAAAGTTCACTGGTGGCCACTACTATTAATTTATTACCTGATATTATAATTATTGTTTATTTGAAAATAAGTTTAGAATAAATCGCTTTTTATCCATAGACTTGTAATTAATTGATTTATAAGCAATGATGTGTGAATAAGAATTACTTTAGAAGTATTGATATAAACCTTTCACATTAATAGACAGCAACTTCCGGTTGACGTTTTCAAAATAAAAACCATGTGTTTTTAGTGATACATGCAACAACCGATAAAATAAAGATAATAAGAATGCTAAAGAAGCTCTTTAGCGAATACAACTACTATCGTAGTGCTGTTTAACCCTGATGTCCTTTTTTGCATCAAGCGCACTAAGCTAACGTGATGCTATCGGCTAAGCTAAGCTAACGTTATGCTAAACGTCTCAATGAATTGCGGCTAAAAATGCTCTAAATTACTATTTCGCTTTTATAGATCAGATACCAGACATGTTGAGAGTCGGCAGCAGTGAATCATAGGTCGTATTTTGAGGATAATATTGTGATATTATCGCCGTCCCGTTCGGTGCTCCACCCCCTTCAATCAGCCGTAAAAACAAACCAAACCCCATTGCGTTTATTATGCATTTAAAATACATGAAGACGAAAAGGACAATAGACTCACCGCGGATTTGACCAAAACACCCAACATGTTGTCCCGCAGAAATCTTAAAGTATTTGACTGTCCCGGGAGTATAGATGGGAAAGCCTCGGGCAGTCATGTCTCAAGGACAAGCACACTGTCTATTCTCAGCCGTCCGCCCCCCTCGGACCCACCGAGGAAAGACAACTGCGGGACCACGGATAAAAAGTGCCGTTTTCCAAGTGGAGTTTGGTACATGCGCAGCTGCCCTTTGAAAAGATTGACCTCAAAATGTTTCTGCTTCATTTTGTCAACCTGTTTATTTTATTAGAAGAGTCAAGTGATCTGAGAACCGTTTTAGTTTTGGAGGATTCATAAATCATATATTTGATGTCCCACAAGAAAAAATACAAGGTCACTATAATAAATAATGATAATGATGATAAACACTTGTGCACATTTAATAATTTTATAATTTATCAGGAGCTGAGCTTGTGATTTAAAGCCAAAACATCAGTGTTTTTTAAATGATGTTAGTTTTATTGATAATAAAAGCTGGTATAAATAAAAACACATTTACAGACTGATGCTCTTCTGCACAGATCGACACCGGCCACATGATGGCGCTCTAACATCTTCCCAGAAGCAACAACTCATCTCTGCAGGAAACACAAACCAAAGACAAGACTCAAAGCAACCAACCAGCAAAATGAAACAGTTATTTTAGATTGTAGAAATCATATTGAAAAATGTGCAAAAGTGACCTTTAATTGTTGTGACTGTTCTGTAAATCTGAGTAACACAGAGAGAGAGATAAAGATAGAGAGGGAGAGAGAGCTGCTGTCTGTTCATGGTTTATTTCAAAGCAATAAAATAAAACAATACAAAGAAAAATCATCCACAGAGATCAGAAGGCCTCGATGGCTCTGGTCCAGCCTGTGAGCAGCGTGTGTTTCAAAGCCACAGTCTGCGGGGACAAGATCTGCTCCAGCTCCGTCTGCTGCCAACTCACAAACTCACAGAGTCCACCTGAGCCCAGCACGGACACGAGCGTGCACAGGTTGCTGCTGTCCGCGTCCTCGTCAGTCCGCATCCTCTTACAGGGCACCGGCCCGAGGTCCGGCAGGTAAAAGTCCGGCTCCACAACGTGCAGCTCCATCCTGCGCTTCCTGCCGCGGCTGTGCGCGCAACAACAGTCCGGGTGGAGGTATCCGTTCGTGACCGTGGTCACCACATGCGTGTCCAGGTCCAGCACTGTCTTTTGGCTCACCTGCGCGCTCGGGACAGGTGACTCCCACGAGGGCTTGTCCGCGCAACTCCAACAGGCGTCAGGCGCCAGCAGCTCGGAGTCACCTGGAGGGAGCGCCGCCGCCTCCTGCTGCTGCGCCTCCGCGGGCTCACCGTCCGACTCCAGCCCCGCAAAGTTGCAGTAGAAGTCATCGGCCAAGTCCGGGAAGCCGCCGGTGAGCTCCAGGTGCTCGTGTCCGGCTCGCACCGCCGCCGCAGCCTCGTACTGGTGCGACAAGTTCCTGCTCATGCACAGCTGCCTGGCGTTCCTCAGCACGTAGGTGACCAGCAAGTTCTTGTGCAGCTTGATGCCTCCTCGCTGCGTCCTGGAGCTCTGGATCTTCCGCAAAGAAATGGAGATGAGGTTCTGTGCGTCAAAAGCACTCTCCATCCTCGCCGCGTCTCCCCTCCCGGCCGCTCGGATGGTCGCCGTCCTCGCCGGAGAAATGTGGATGTGCTCAGCCGAGACTGGCGCTGGGCTCGTGCACACTGTGTCCACGGCGCTCCATGTCTTCCCAGTAAGGGCATGGATGTGCGGCGCTCATCTTGGCTGGCCACGCCCTCACGCGCGCACCGTCCAATGGGAGGGAGGCGGCGCTTCTCGTTACACGCGAGTCTCACTACGAGCCCTCATTCAGGATGCGACTCCGGGAGCCGGGAGCCGACATGCTGCATCTCAGAGAGCGTGTTCACGGGCTGCACATCCCAGCAGACACACCGGGCACGGAGGGAAGTGGGAGAGCAGCCAGGATACAGCTAAACGTAACAGAGAGTATCAACAGAGTATCTAGAGTAATAGATTACAGAGTAACACACCAGAGAGGGACAGACAGAGGCAGCAACAGAACAGAATAAAAAAAAGAGCAGATGGAGAAGTAGAATAGAAGAGTAATCAAAACAGAACATAATATCCGAGAGAGTAACAGAGTATCTGAGAGAGTAATAAATTACAGAGTACCACACCAGAGGACGTTAGACAGAGGCAGCAACAGAACAGAATTAAAAAGAGCAGATGGAGAAGTAGAATAGAGGTGAGTGTTTAGTAATCACAACAGAACATAATATTCTAGAGGGTAACACAGTATCTGAGAGAGTAATAGATTACAGTAGAGAGTAACACACCAGGGGAGGACAGACAGATGCAGCAACAAAACAGAATAAAAAAGAGCAGATGGAGAAGTTGAATAGAGAGGATTGTTTAGTAATTACAACAGAACATAATATCCTGGAGAGCTGCAGAGTATCTGAGAAAGTAATAGATTACAGTAGAGAGTAACACACCAGGGGAGGACAGACAGGGGTAGTAACAGAACAGAATAAAAAGAGCAGATGGAGAAGTAGACTAAAAGAGTAACTACAACAGAACATAATATCCTAGAGAACAGAGTATTTGAGAGAGTATAGATTACAGTAGAGAGTAACACACCAGAGGACATCTGACAGAAGTAGTAATAGAATAGAATTAACAAGAACAGAAAGAGAAGAGAATGGTTAGTAATAGAACATAACATCCTAGAGAGTAACAGAATAGAAAAGAGAGTAATAGAATAGAGCATTACAGAGAGGAACCAAATAGAAGAGAATCGAGTGGAAGAAGAGAGTCTATTACTCTTCTAGATTGGAATAGAGTTTAGTAGAGAGCAATAGAACAGAACAGGATAGAACATACTAAATAGTGGAATAATGAAACAGAATAAAATATGAGAGAGTAATAATAGTAATAGAATTGCATAGAATAGAGAGAACTGTATTAGAAGAGAACAACAGAAAAGAGCAGAGTAAAAACGACACAACAATAAGTAGAAGAGAATAGAGTGGTTAGTAATTACAGTAGAACCTAACATCCTAGAAAGTAACAGAACAGAACAGGATAGAACAGAGAGCGACAGAAGAGAACATTCCAGACAGTTATCAAATAGAACAGAATAGAACATACAAGATAGTAAAACGTTAGATTAGAACACACTGTAGAATGTAGTAGAGAGCAACAGAAAAGAACAGGATAGAACAAAATACAAGACTAATGGAATAGAACAGAGTAGAATATACAACAGTAGAGAGTTATAGAATAGACTGAATCAAATATAGTGGTTAGTAATAGAACTGAATAGAGAATAATAGAATAGAACAGGATAGAACAAACTATCTAGTTGACAACAATAACAATAGGAATAGAATAGAATGGAATGGAATAGAGTATATAGATGTATTAGAATAGAAGGAGGTCCACAGAAGCAGAGAGTAAGAGAAACGAGTAGAATAAAATTAATAGAAAGAGAAGTAGAACAGAGTGGTTAGCAATTACAATAGATCATAATATCCTAAAGAGAAACAGAGTAGAAAAGAATAGAATAGAGAGTGATAGAAGAGAACATTCCAGAAAACAACCAAACAGAATACACAGTAACTGAATTAAACAGAATAAAACATACTAGATAGTAATGAATTAGAAAACAATGTAGAATGTAGCAGAGAGCAATAGAACAGAACAGAATAGAACAAAAATATAATAAAGAGTAACAGCATAGAATGAAATCTAATATATAGGAGAATACAATAAAATAAGAAAAAAAGTATAGTGGTCAGTAATTGTAATAGAACAGAAGAGGATTGAAGAAAATATACAGTACAGTAATAGAATAGAATCGAATAGAATAGAATAGAATAGAGAGCACTATATTAGAAGATAATCTATAAAAGTGGAGAACAACAGAAAAGAGCAAAAAAGAACAGAGAGTGGTTAGTAATTACAATAGAACATAGCATCCTAGAGAGTAACAGAATAGAACAGAGAGTGATAGAAGAGAACAATCCAGAGAGTAACCAAATAGAAGAGAACAACATAATAGATAGTAATGAATTAGAAAACAATGTAGAATGTAGCACAGAGCAATAGAACCGAACAGGATAGAACAAAAATATAATAAAGAGAAACAGCATAGAATGAAATCTAATATATAGGAGAATACAATAGAATAAGAAAAAAGTATAGTGGTCAGTAATTGCAATAGAACAGAAGAGGACTGAAGAAAATATACAGTAGAGTAATAGAATAGAATAGAATAGAATAGAGAGCACTATATTAGAAGATAATCTATAAAAGTGGAGAACAACAGAGAAGAGCAAAAAAGAGCAGAGAGTGGTTAGTAATTACAATAGAACATAACATCCTAGAGAGTAACAGAATAGAACAGAGAGTGATAGAAGAGAACAATCCAGAGAGTAACCAAATAGAAGAGAACAACATACTAGATAGTAATACATTACATTAGAACACAGTATAGAATGTAGTCGAGAGCAGTAGAGAAGAACAGGATAGAACAGAATGTAGTTCAAATAGAATAGAGCAGAGTAGAATCCATCAGTAGAGAGTAAAAACAAAACTGAATAAATAATGGAAAGAGTGACATCATAGGGTAGAATAAAAAAGAATGTAATTAGATATAATAGATAGTAACTACAACAGAACAGCATAGAGTAGAGAGTAATAGAAGAGAAGAGAATATACAGCAGTAGAGGAGTTGATAAAAAAATGTAATTGAATAAATAACACGAAAGAGTAGAAAGATAAGAATAGAATAAAATATACAATACAATAAAGCATGATTGGAGTAACTGACTAGATAACACCAGAACAGAATGGAGTAGAATAGAATAGAGAGTAATAGAACTGAACATTGCAGATAGTAAAGTCCTATTAGTATTATTCAAATAGAATAAAGCAAAGAGTAACTGAATAGAAAAGACAGAACAATATTAGAAAGTAATGTAGAATAGATTAGAACAGATTGTAGTAGAGACAGGATTGAACAGAATATAGTAGAGACTAATAGAATAGAATATAGGGTAGTAGAGAGTAAATGAATAGAACTGAATAAAGAATGGGAAGGAAAACCAGAACAGAGCACAATGAAAAAGAACAGATGGAGAAGTAGAACACAATAGAAAATAGTAGTAGTTGGTAATTACAACAGAACATAGTAGAGTACCAAGTAACAGCACAGAGTAGGATAGAAAAGAACAAAATAGAATAGAGAGTAATAGAAAAGTATGAAGACTAACTAAATACAACAGAATAGAACATACTAGATTGTAATACAATAGACTAGAATAGAATATTGAGTGTAGTTGAGACAAGATAGAACAAAATATATAGTAGAGAGTAACAGAATGGAATAGAATAGAATAGAATAGAATAGAATGGAGCTCTTTTTGCAGAAATAAATGAAACAAGCAGCTTCCCAGTGTCATTAATGACAGAAAGACAAAATAAAACGTGTGAGCAACACAATCTTAAAATTAGAATTATACTAAAGTGAAAACTTAGTTTAGTTGAGATTGATTATTGAAACATTTTCCACTTCCTGGCCCACAGAGTCTGAACGCAGCAGAAACACTGAACACAACAGAACAGAGGACAGAGAACTGAAGACAATAATATTCATGTCTGTATTATACTACAAAATAAATCTGTAGTATAACGGACCAAATATTGTACTGTACCATGACGGTCTACAGTCTCTCACATACACACACAGTGGGTTTAGCGCACACACTCATACAGTAAACGCTGAACGTACAGTGAGGAGCTGATGTCATTAGCTCGTCCTCTGATAATAGAAATATTGTCGCTGGCCTCAGATGTGTGAGGTAAAAGCTCTTTGTAGGGAGATTATCTGTCATCCGTGGCCCACATCTGTTTGTGTGTACACACACAGATGGCTGACATCATCGTGAACACCTGGATGTGACTTTGATTTCCTGCCAAATACGTGAATCAGGAGGACAGACACTATTATGGTTATCATGCTCTGATAATAGTGTAAATTGGAGTCTGACGTCGGTGCTCTCTCTCTCTCTCTGGGACACAGTTTAAACGGCAGCGGGCAGGCTGATAGCATGTGTTGTGGGACAGTGTGTTACAGATAGCATCGCATTATATTCCACAGTGAGGCTCAGTAGAACATTCCAGCATTGAATAAATTAGCTCCACTTTATTTCAGGTGCCTTTAATTGTTGAGTAAAGAAGGGAAGTCAAAGCTGCTGGCAGGTTAATGTACTGAAATTCTCATGATCTGTCAGGCTCATATACTTATTGTTTCACACTGTCAAAGAATCTCAGGGCCTTGGTTAGTTGCACCAGTTCCCTGTGGTTGGAAGATACAGTGCATTATAGAGCAGTATGTGATGTAGTATAATGGGCTGAACGTGACATTTAGGGCAAAGTATATCTGTCTCGACTTTATTTAAGCATCTGCACACATGCAAGGACTGACTCTGTTTGTTTCAATGTACTCACACAGGAAGAGGCAGAGCAGCTGAGAACAAGGACAACAAAGCTGAACAAATAAAGGTAAAGAACAGACCATGTACCTGTGCACATACTGGGCCTGTGCAATATGTGTATGTATATATACACACGCCTCAACAATGATCAACAACATAAGTGTTTCTGTAAGTTGTAAACAATATAATATAATATAATATAATATAATATAATATAATATAATATAAATATTGAATTATATACATGGAGGATCTGATTTAGAGCAAAGAGGATGCAAGTGCACTTATTTCAGGTTTGTATCATGTTTTGGATAAAGTGTTGCATTATGGGTAATGGTGCCAAAATGTCACACCGGAAGGAAAAAAAAACTGTACCAAACATTTCATTTAGTGTCACTGGAGAGAAAACCACCACCTCCAATCTGAAGCAAAGGTCAGAGCAAATGTCGACTGGACCTGGATCAGTGAAGACTTTGCTGGTTGAATCTAAGAAGATATTATTAAGACAGAGAAAGAATCAGCTTTTCATTTTAATGTTTAATATTGCTAAAATGTTTTTTGAAATAATTCATGAATACAATTAAATCTAGTTCAATAAATAAAAATAGTTTAATTCTCGGACATTTTTAATAAACTGCAAACGAGTATTGTGCATTAATGAAAACATAATATTTCGCCTTTGGCTCATAAATGCACAAACTAATAAATGCACAGCTCCATTTTCAGACGCAGCAGCTGTCGTTGTTTAAACTGTCTTTGAACATTAAACGTTCATCAAACTTTATTTATATCAACTTTATAATGAAACAAATATGTGATATCTTTAATGAAAGGAGACGTCAGCTAATTTCATTAACACAGTCAGGTATGGTATTGGTAACATACTGCAGTAAATCTATAGTACAATTTGATGTTCACACATAAAAACTGAGGGAGATTAAACATCTAGTGTCCTTTTATTTACCAGTATTTGGTTCTTATTTATTTTCTCTCCATTCTGTTGTTTTCCAATCTCACTTCCACTGACACCAAATGAAACTGAAACTAACACAGTGATTTCAACTTGTAGATAAATATAAAGTCTTTACTGCCTCAGAGGAAGATTTGTTTTCACAGTCTGCTCATATTCCACCGAGAAACATACACAATACTTAAAATATACTCTTCTATTAACTATAACATAGTACAACTTAGACAGTACAGTTATAGGAGTGATCACTAAACTATGTCGTTTTTAAAGAGTTGTTCACAGTGATTTCTCAGGTTGTAGCTTGTGGAGGATTTTCATTACATTTTAAACTGTTTATGATATTTTTTTCTTCAGATTTCAAAATGGTGAGATCATAATATTAGAAGTAAACTTCCACTGAATGTAGTTTAATATAGAATTACATCATCATCATCAAACACGTAAAGTATAAACCTCAGTATAAAGTAAGGAAGGAATGTGAAATCGCTTCATACAGGTCCATCATGTGGTCACTACATAGAGTATTATTGGGGAAACAGTGCAGTATATATAGTATATACAGGGTTGATTTGTTGTCCAGGTCATCTCTGTCTGATTATACCAACTTTACTTTGTTGTCGGCCGAGTCTGAAATTAGTTCTAGTGGAATTTTTTTCTGTGTATTTTAATAAAGAAATAAGCTCGTTCTAGCTCTGATAGAAAGTTTTTACCACATATGAACCAAACATACGACAAAACTGAACTGAAGCATCTTTAGGCTCAAATGGACCAAAACCTTATTTTGTGCACAAATGCAAAAGTGTGAAATACTTCCAACTACCACTGAAATGATGAGACAGCTTTGGCCACTGATCATTTTCTTCGGTCTCTCGCTGGAGACATTTCCATTTACTTTAATATTATAAAGACACAAAAATAAACACATCTGATAATTCACAGTTAAATAACTGAACCGAACGTGTTCTGAGCTGAAATTAACAAAATATTAATGATGCAAGATGCCGGCAACTCCTGCATTAGTATTCAACCAAAACATTGCAAAGTATAATTACTTCATATTACTGGTGTTGATAAAGGATTTTAGGTCCCCAGCAAGGGACTGGGCCCCACCCAGAACCCACTCCCTCTTAACTCTGAAACAGTGCTGACGACTTCCAGCACTTTTCTTATCGACAAATCTGCAGCTCTTGAGTGAGCAGATGAGTCCAAACAGAAAGGAATCAGTGGCAAACAAAGAGGATCCGGTCTTTCCATAGTGCGTCCTCTTAAACACAGAGCTGAGATATGCAGCTCCGTGGAAGATGCACACAATTACTTCAGAGGCGGGGTGCTTTATTTACATATGCAATATGCATAAGCAAGGTTACTGTGAGGGTGAAATAACCGCGAGATAGAAGGAGAGAGAGAGAGGGAGGGGTTTGGTGGGAGTGTGAGATGTGTGTGTGTGTATGTGTTTGTGTGTGTGGTGGTGATGGAGAGAGGGAGTGCGGGGTGGGGTGGTGGGTGGTGGGGGGGCAGAAAATTGGTGTTATCAATATTTAACCAACCCTTCCAGCATATTTATGGCAGACAATAGAGCAGACCTGCAACTGTCTCATGTGAGTGGAAGTGTATTTATTACAGACTGAAATAGAGGCTGTAAATAGGATGTTCATTGATATATCGCCGCCACGCTCGCACGGAGCTCGCCGGCGCTCCAACACTCGATTCTTACCAAAATAAACTATTAACATTTCTGCTAATTGCACGTCAAAACCTCTGAGTGCGTCCCAAATATTCATTAGGTGGATATTTCTACATGTGGCGAGCAGATGTATGTAATTCAATCAGTTTGCAAAAAAAAAAAAAAAAAAAAAAAAAGAAAGAGCTGAAAAAGCTATGAAAAGAGGGAGAAGAAATAAAATGTCTGGAGCTTTTTTTTTTTCTTTTTTTCTTTTTCTTCGCAGACCCATGGCCTCTCAGAAAATGTTTCCATGTGTTGTGTCTGAGCACACTGAGAGCAAAGAAGGAAAACATTCTCTCCTCCAAACCACATGCAACAGATTCCTTCTGAAGCCAAATAAATCAACTCTGTGTTTCAGATCATGTGACACTTTTTGTGCTTTGTGTTATTCCCAACATATCCTGTTTCAACTCTCCCCCCCCAACACCACCACCACCGTCCCACCACCCCCGACCCGGCGCTCTCTCTCTCTCTCTCTCTCTCTCTCTCTCTCACGCGCGCACACACCCGACACACACACACACACGCCCGACACATGCACATTCAGAGTTTCCATTTCCTGTGCGTACGATCACCTGTACAGACAGAATGGCGTGCTTCGCCGCAACATGCTCAGGCAGGACAACAGGAAAGGGAGTTCAAGGGTGTCCAACATGAAATACTCCCAGAGTTAGGGGAAACCCAGAGCTCGTGGCAGCGCTCCAGTTTCTGAAGACAGTAAGTAAAGTTTCACTGCTGCACTTTTTTTTTTTTTTTTTTTTTTCTTTTTGCTTTAGCACTGCCATCATGCGCTCTACTTCTGCTTGTGCAAAAATGTTCTGAAGGAGTCTGTCCGTTCAGGGACAATACACACATTTTAGTGCAAGTTAACGGGATCATGCACCAACAGTTTGTCTTATAAAGGAACAGTTCAACAATTAACACTTCTGCTCTCTTGCCAAATGTGAAAATCTATGCAAGTGTCTGTATGGTAAATATGTTGCTATACCAACAGATGGTTAGCTTAGCATAAAGACTAGTTTAGTCCATAGACTATATAAAATATGGACGTAGTGTCCGTGACGTCACCCATAGGTTTCTGAAGAGCAAAAATGAAGCAAATCGTAGTGCGTA
>JBBMOC010000084.1:1283240-1350138 GCA_037975185.1 Centropyge bicolor
CAGCTGAGCGTTCACTGATGTCTGCAATTATCCCGTGTCTAGACAATGTCTAGTGAAAGACAAGGAGATGCACATTCGCCGGCTCCTATAGAAGAAAAGGCCTCGAACGCACCACAGTGTCTTTCAGTTGGTGACGTGCTGGTAAATGAAAAGGTTAAGGCCCGACCAGGAACTCAGCCAACAAGCACCAGCATGAAAAAAAAAAACCCTGCATTTTATTTTGAAATAATTCCAGTGAATTTCAAAATAAAGCTGTTATGGACCAATTTTATATATAAAAAAAAGATTACTCTGCAGGTTTAAAGCTCACAGAGAGAAGAAAAATCATTTATCTCTTTCTTTTATAAATTCATATCAGTAAGTTCTAGGTTGAGTCAGTTCAGATTTTTGTGGGTTTTTCCTTCAAAACACCGACTCAGCTCTGTGTCATTAAATGTCCTTGTACTGCATTTTGTTTTTTTCTAGTATGACATGAATCAAGCTTCCACATCTTTCAGAGCTGGAGATGACCGCAGGAACTTTACTGTGAAAAATACTTGGTTGTTAAATGTGGAAATTTGAGATTATCTAAAGAAACAGTAACAACTTTAAACACAGAATTAAACAAAAATAAAGATGTAATGTTTTCATCTAAAATGCTAAAGGTTGATTTTGAAATTATTTCTGTACTTTGTCGACTGATGAGCAGTTTGTTGATCTGTTTGCTTCTATCCTAAATCCATCCAGATTTCTGTTTCTGAATATGAAACTTTGCAGCTGATGCTACATTATCATCAGGATCTTAACATGGCTCAACTTCCCTGCATGAAAAAAAACGAGCTGATGTGAAGAGAATGAAAGAAGTAGGAAGCCACGCAGAGGCTGGCAGCAGCAGCGGTGGACAGATACAATGGGTGAGCGGTGAAAGAAAAGGCTGTGAGAGAATGAGCAGGTGTGGTGGGAAAGACCCATGGGCTTCAGGGGGAGAATAGATCAATAACTAATTTCAGTACCGAGCTTCACTCGCACAGTTTTCCAATAAAGGCTGGATGGAGAGGACTGGCTTAGCCCTCCCCCCACTATCTCTATTCTATCGCCTTCTACAAGCAGGGATTGGACTGGAAGAAGGCTTGTTTTTTTTCTCCAGCACTGTGACTGTTGGTTGGTTGGATTATGTTCCGACAGCCACTGTATTTTATAAATGTAATCCAACGTTGCCATTTCCATTTCCATGTGTCCTCGCTGAGTGCTCTCTCTCACAACCCTCCACCTATACCATCTCTGGAACTTTTTTTTCCCTCTCAGTTCTGCCTCCTGCAACCCCCTCCCTCCTCCCTCCCCTCCCTCCCCTCCCTCCCTCCTTCGACCAGGGCCAGTGTTGAGGTTTTGTCAAGAGATTGAGACAGACAGGAGAGTGAAGCGTGTGTCATGCAGGGCTGCTGCTGCTGCTGCTGCTGCTGCTGCTGAGGCTCTTCTCCTCAGAGGCTGTGACCTAGATAACCAAGAGGAGCTGGAGCGCTTGCAAGCCTTGGAGCCACTCCAGCTCCAGCAATGTCAGGAAGGGGTTAGTTGTGTAACACAATGTCCTATTTAGTTTGCTCGTCACACACACACACACACACACATGGCCGCGAACACATATGTACCCTGTGGTGTTCCTGTAACATCACAGCACATTTCTTTAAGGCACTGTTTGTTTATCGCTAAAGACTGGATGTAAAGAATCTGTGCATGTGAGGGAGGAAAAGAAGAAGAAGAGAGCGGCCCTAAATTCATCTGAATTTAAACATAAGCATTAAGAATGCTTGGTAAAACTTTCCACGCCAGCAGCCACTGCAGCTATGTCACAGTGAAACCATGTCCGAACGTCGACAGGCTCTTCCCTGTTGGTTCGCACCGTTTTATTCCGGCTTTATTTTTGCATCCACTCAGCTGATGTTTGGTGTGTGAACACAACCATGAGGTAAATATACAGAACCAATTATCCCCATACAGCCGGCATGCAGCGAGTTTAGGAGTCACACTCGGCGCTGCGCTGCCCCTACCTGGCCAGCGACGAGCAGTAACATGTTGACAAACATGAAATAATGTCAAACTGCTATTAGCGGAGATAGAGACTGTCGGGAGGCGGCTGGTGAGACACACAGTTTTATTGGTCCACCGTCATGTTAAGCCAGAAGATACACAACTTCCACGATACACCATCATCACGTTGAGGAGATGAAATATAGATGGAGCCCACTGCGCTGGAACAACTGTAATAGGCTGCACTGTGAATGACTAAATCTTTGACCCTGACATCTGAGCTGCTTCTGGTATGCAAGAGCAACACTGCCACCTCGTGGCTTTTATCTTGTATTGCAACTTCCTTTGCACACAAGCACGGTTCAGTCGACCGTACAGCAGTTTAACCAAATCAGTCGGTTACAACTCAGAGGCCGGTTCGAACAGGCATCACTGTGTGTCTTAAAGTAAACATACACACGTTTGTCTGTAAATTTGGCACAGACACGACACAATAACAATCAGTGGTTTGTAGGTTTAGCTTCTTTTTTTTCAGCTCGAACGATCATCAGCGCTGGCTGTGCTGAGGCTTGAAACAGTCCCAGCCAGGCTTCGGGGTGTACGTGCGCTCAGGAAGGAGAAAGTCCTTCAGTCTGTCTGGTAACGGCAGAGCTGTCACTCGGACTTCCAGGGGCCGAGGCTGCAGGTGGCTCCGTATGAACGACCTGCAGAGGCAGCGCAGAGCAGGAGGGCTCGACTGGTGCTCGACCACGCGGCTGTGCAGGTCAACCAGAGCCTGAGCGTGGGGGTGAGGGTCCTGACCCGGCACAGGCAGCTCCAGCCTGGGGGGCAGGTGCAGCGCGGGGACGTCCACCCTCGCGATGTCGAGCAACACCTCGGCCTGCTCCAGGAGCTCCGAGGCCTGGCTTTGATCGGAGCACTGCCGCAGGGCCGTCTGGAGCCGCTGAAACAGGAGGCTGTAGCCGGACCAGCAGGAGCCGCCGTGACAGGAGCAAACCAGAGAGGCTCTGTTCTGGATTAAGAGCACAGCCAGAGGGAAGAGCAGGTCGAAGTGCTCCAGGCTGGTCTGCGTCAGCGAGGGCTCGTCATCCTCGTTCAGGCAGCAGCTGGGGTCCACGCCGTGAGCCAGCAGCAGCTGAGTGGTCTTCAGACAGAAGGTGCCGATCTCAGCGGCGTCCTCCACGCTGGCCTCCAGAGCCTCCTTCACCAGAAACACCAGCGACGACTCGACCGTTTCACCGTCCACAGTCGCAGCATTAACGTCAGCACCTCCAGTGAAGAAAGCATCACATGATCAAAGTCTTGTTTTGTGAACATTAGAGCACAGGTGTATTTGAAATAATGAGCCAATGTGTGAATAGATTAGATTTTTCAACAACTCCTTTGACGACTGAGTCATTGGTTATGTCTTTTATGAAACTAACAAAACTACTCAGCCTTTACTGTTTACAGCTTTTAAATTAGGCTTTGGTGCTTACACTAAAGGGACAGTCCAGCAATTTAGTATCATACTCAGAAGAACTTGGGAGACGTGCAAGACAGATTTTAAAAAACACAAAAAACCAAAGAAGCCGAGAACATTTCTGACCCTGGAATTACTGAGCTTATCGTGTCTTGTTGCTTGTTGAAACAGCTTGTTTCCTGATATGTGTTTTTTTTATTTCAAAAACAAAATTTGTGGGCTGCTGAGTACATGGACTACTTCCCATAATGCAACTCGATAGCAGCTTTCGATAGACTGGCTGGTAAAATGTCTTTCAACTCCAACAACAGCAATATGTAATGTGACAATGTGTTTTATATCATCATGTACTGTCAGCCATCGAGCTGGGATCCCAACCTGTCTCCTCATTGTTCCACACTCACTACTGACCTTAGATTGACATAGAAAGTTTGAATATACCTCCCTGGCAGATGAAAGTACACATACTCACATTCTTTGTTAAATAGTGTGAACAGTGATCTTATTGTCAGAGCTCGGGTTGAATGACTAACTGGTTCGTTGTGGCTGTTTGTGAGAAGCTGCTTTGCTGTTGCCTTTAAATCTACAGTGAATCACAGCCAAAGGATTTATCTTTAAAAGTTAAGATAAGATAAACCTTTATTCGTCCCACACTGGGAAATTCACAAAAGCTGCAAACTCAGTCTTTCCACCTTTTTAGAAGGTAAGAAAAAAAAAATGCCTGGAACTTGCTACCTGTGACTTTCTTTTTTGTAAATAACATGAATGCTAAAATTAGTAAAAGTTGGTGACTTGATTTAAATATTCAGGTTTCAGTTCACCCCCTGAGTCAGGGTACACATGAGGGCTCCCCTGCAGCCATACTGTACATCAAACTGTGAGGACGTCCAGTTAAATATGTTGTCCGTCAGTCACTTCACTCGTGGATCACAGGATTTGCTCTGCTCCGTTTTCAGCTGTGTTAAAAACTGTTTGTGCATATTTTAACCTCCCAACCACAGTTCACTCTGATCTCAGGACGCACGCAGGTGGACGGGGCTGCATACTAACACACGTTTCTGAATGCAGCGGATTAACCTTGATCCTGTTGGAGAAGGTGTTTGAATGACCGAGAGCTGACAGGGAGGAAAAGTGCAGATGAAGGGCGGTTCACAGTCGGTACCTCTCTGAAGCAGGAGCTGGATGTTCTCCGTGTTGTGAACGGTGAGTCCGTCGCTGCTCGCCAGGGCGTGGAGCAAAGGTGTTTTTCCTTCAGAGAAGAGACCAGTTAGTTTCCAGAATGATTGAAATAATGAGCATTTCTGAATTAGAATGTATGTTTACCGTGTTTATCCCTGGCATTCACTTTAGCCCCCATATCCAGCAGAGTGTGCAGGCAGGGCAGCCTCTCCGACTCCTCGCTGGCCAGGTCCAAAGGGCTGCTCTCATGGATCTGACAATAACATTGATAGAACTTAGAAGAAATGCTAAGAAAACATCAAGAGATACATTGAGACCAAGAAAGGACACGAACAAAAGCACAACAGTCGTCTCACCCTGTCTCTCTTCTCGACGTCTGCTCCGTGGCCGACCAGCAGCCGCACCATGTTCGGCCTGTTCCTCAAAACCGCGATATGCAGAGGATTGTAGTAAGACACCGGATCTGGAGAGAAGAAACAAAAATCCACATTACTCAAACTGACTCTTTATCACAGAGATGAGAAGATTTCTGACAAAAGGACATTTTCTCCACAAGCTACAGTAGAAGGACCCGACACAAAGCCTCCTGAGGAAACACAAGCTAACTGAGAAACATATGCAGCTAACATAACATAAATACAGAGAAAAGCAATAACAGAAACACTGCGACACACAAGCAAACAGTTGTGAGATACAGAAACGTTCTGGAGACACATAAGACAAATGTTCTATATTCACCAAATGTTTCAAATGCAGCATATGTGTTAACAAAATGCTGAGTGTTTTTTCAAGCTGTTGTTCATTCTGCTGTCGCTGGCAGCAGTCCAATATAAAAGCATGGAACAGTGCTGCACCTGACTGTGGTTTCCCAGCAGCACGGGCACTGGTTCGGACTTCCTGTCTGTGTCTGTATACAGAGCTGCCTAATTCTCTTTTATATAGACATTATGGTCAGTGTCCACTAGTAACTATCATATCAACATGTGCTCATGCTTCTGTCTGACAGCTGATTCTTAAACATGGCAGTAAACTGTTCCCTCTCATATCTGATGTTTCTGGATCCATCTTCCTGCTGCATTAATGTGTCTGTGTCATTTTCCTGGTGTAGATGTTGAAGCTCATTTGAACGACTTTATATCCTGTCGACCGCTTTCATCTACAGCAACGAGCATCAGATTCTATAAAATCATCACATGTTTGTCATCTGGCCGTCCTGTGAGAACCATGTTATCTGTAGAAAGTTGACGTCTCCAGAGGAAAATGGCCTTTTCCAGCTTTGTGACGATGCCTTTTCCAACTAATCCAAGAGGAGGTTTAAAAACGAGCAGAAGCATAAAGCTGCATAAAATGAAAATAACTTACATCAAATACAGTATTCTTAAACATGAACGCAATGGATGGCACATACTTAGAGAAACTTGGACATTTTTCCATGCCATTGTAGGAGCATTTGTCAGTGTTAACTTTCTGGAAAGAGACATTCAAGAAATGTAAAAGATGAATGAAGCAGCCTGTGCCAGGATCGCCTAATGATGTCCCCGGGGAAAGACATTTGTGCTACCAGCAGAGGTCACCACAGCAGAGGCTGGATGAGCCTTGGCAGGTTTCATCACAGCAGCGAGACACGCTGCACTTTTCCACTGCAATTTGCTGAAGGGAGACTTGCTCTCTCAAGTGTATACGGACACTTTGCTCAGTTCCTGTTTGCAGTTTCTGGGGTAAAATGTGAAAATGGCAGGTCCTCTCATGTTTCAAAGAACAAGCTGTCATTAAATTCTCTTTATGAATTCATATGACAAGTTGTTGGAGCAAGATGGAAGCCAGGGGCCCAGTTACTTGTCAACACAGCAAAAATAGAGACAGAAGCTGATCCATCCCAAAGACCACACAACAAAACATAGGCACAGCAGCCCGATGTCTTCTGCATGGATTCATACATCAGAGAAACAAAACAACTGCTCGACAACACATGGCTCAACACAGCAGGGCCAACTCCTATAGCAATGTGCATATTTGGACAGGTGGTTTGAAAGAGGAGTGAAAGAGGCCATGTATGTCAGAGCCATCACTAAACAGAGGATGAGGCCTCAAACCTGTCTACCTACAATGTCACTGTCTATTCATCTCTTCTCAGGAGACTGAACAATCACTTGACCTCATGTGACAATGTTAACGGTCTTTCACACTTGGCATCAGGTGACTCTCAACAGCTGTCGTTAAACAAGTGGTATCAGTGACTTGGTGAACAGCCCCTCAGAGGATCAGTGCCTGGGTTTCAGAGCTGAAGAAGGATGAAAAGTGAAACATCTTCAAGAACCTACAACCAAGTCCAGTTACCTTTGATTCAGCTCCTACTTGAATACCATGACCTGGATGAGTGAGATCCTTCACAGACACAGCAAAAAATGTATTTCTCTTGGATGTAGGTGAATTATACCTAACTAAAACAAATTAATTTATTAATTTTTAACCAAGGCAAACTGATGTTACTACACTTCATTTGCAGAGGAGTCTAAATGAGCTTAAAATAATCAACAGCGATCCCTCAAATCAGCATTAAACTGAATTTAGGTTAGGTTAGGTAGATACTTTATTCATCCCCTTGAGGAAATTTGCATGTTCCAGCATACTTCGTTTGTAAAAAAGTACAGTTTAAGTTAAAAATACAAAAAAGTGGGATTAAAAGAACACGGAGATTTCCAAAACACAGTGAACAGACTTTTGAGGTGCAATAGATACTAATACTAATAGGTACTAATAGATACAGCAGGATTTAAATAACAGCAGGATTGAAATAACAGTATAAGGTGCGTGAGCTGTCATCTGTCTTGTGCAAACAAGCAAACAAGCCCTCAAAGAGAGAGGGTTAATTATGCTTGATGCAAAGTGGGACATGTTGGATTAAGTTAAATAGCTAAAGTAACAAATATTAATAGTTTCTCTGGCTGACTGCTTCTATTTTAGATGCTTTGTGACTTTACTAAAAAGTGTGTCCAACGTCCTGTGTTTACACACATCCACTCACTCACACACACACACACACATCATCTCTCACCTTCAAAGTTGAGATCAGCTCCATAGCGGAGAAGGATTTCAGCGGCGTACACCAGCCCCCGCTCGGCCACCTTAAACAGAGCGTAGCTGATGCCTTCCACAAACACCTCTGACTGGGACTCTCGCTCCAGGAGCTCCACTAGAGACCTGCAGAGACCAGACTCGTCCTCAGGACCTCGGACTCTGGACACGAGAGGAGAGATGAATGAATGAATGAATGAATGAATGAAAGGCAACCAGTGTTTCTATCACATGCATTCAAAACTGACATTAAGATTGAGCTCAGTTTGAAGTTATGAGTCAGAAGTTGTGAGAAGTTAGTTTTGCTCTTGTCATTAAATATCAGATAAACTGTGGCCTCAGTGTCACCTGTCTCCTTCCTCCAGTCCAACCACACGCATGACAGCGTCCACCAGAGGCTGGTACTCGTAAATGATCCTTCGAAAGCCATGAAGAAAAGGCATGACTCCTCCTCTTCACTGCACGAACCGTGGGTCAGTAACTGAAATATAAAACAGGGTCAAGTTATGGACAAAAGGTTTATCAGTGTTGAGTCATATCAGCGGCTGCCTTCAGACCAACTTTCTTATCTCCTGACCTCAGCTTTCAAACGCCTTTTAGAAACGGAGACATTGACTGCTAACACTTTACAGAATATCATATAAAACTAATGATGCTCACTGGACAAAGTCTAACTCACTAACTAACTAGTCATTAGCTTGTTAGCGCTACCTTTAGCTAGCTAGCAGCAGTTAATAAGAAAAAAGTTATAACGGTCGCTAGAAATAAAAAATTCAAATTCAAAATGACGCTGTTTCATAAATGAATCCCTCGTCATTTTCTTCATTACGAATTAAAGTGTTTGAGAGAAATTACTTATTTAAGGCAAGTTGATAGAAACTCACGCCAGCCGTTCGCCTTCAAAACAGGAAGTGTCGCCACGCCCACATCGGTCCGGCGCTGTTTTCCTTCCGCTTCAAACCAAGAAAGCAAAAGTTCCTCTTTACGCTTTGTCCCGAAACAATAAATAAATATAGATCTTTTTCCCTTTTGAAGTATAGTTTGTTTTTCAACTTTAAGTTGTCTGTTTTAAAGTTTAACAAAATATTATATAAATGATAATTAAATATTTAGTTTGTAGTTATTGATACTTTGTCATTGTTTTCATAAATCACATTAATAGAAATATGTATCAAGTCTCTATGTGTTTGTGTGTCCTAAACTTTGCTGCTCAAATGTGGATCTTATATCAATATAACAACTGAAAAATTCAACAGGATCTGACAGACAGAACACAATATTAAACCTGAGCCATGTTGTCAGAAACATTATTAAAATGTCAGTTATAAAGATTTAAACCCCAGGTTTTTTTTTTTTTTTTTTTTTTTTAAATCCCTTCTAAATAGATATCCCAACTGTAAACTGTGAACATATATCAGATGAAATGAGTGTCCTCTGTCAGTAATTAAGTAAGTAAATCAGCATGTTTTATCATTGAACTTTTTTATTTTTTACAACATAATGTGTCAAATGGCTGAAGATGTTCATATTTCACAATAAGCATTTGTGTCTGACATGTTCTGTTGTGTACTTATTAAACCATAATAATATTCTTGTCATTGATTAGCATTTGGCATTTTTGGTTTGATGTTCTTGGAGAACAAATGTGAGCAACAAAATATTTTTCCACAGTTCAACAAATATGATTTGTCCATATGGCACATCAGTCCAAGGCAGCAGCCTTCTTTGACAACTCCTCCATTATGCTGACAGCATCTGGTTTACAACAGTTGCCTTTGTCCTGTTCAGCAAAGAAGCCCCGCCGTGTTTGGGTTTGGTGACAGATGGCTCGCTTTGAGAACCGTCGAGGAGTGCTCCCTCACAAAAGATGTCATTTTTAACACATCTGTCTGTGTGATTTTTGAACACAACATATGTTAATGACGGTGCATTTTAACACAACATATGTTGTTGTTGACGTACTGTATCATGATCTGGAAAGTGATGCAAAAGGAAGACGCATTAGTTAAACTGACACGTCCTTTTTTTAAAGCAACCACCAGTAAGAGAAATGAAATGCTTTTTGTTTGAAGGGTTGAATTGTGTGAAAAGACAGAGGATGTGTTAAATATGGGATGTTTGGATTGGAGGGCTGGAGCGTGGAGACAAACGCTGCCAAACCAAGTGGAAACTCTTGAACAAAGGGATGAATATTCAGTAACAGGAAAAGTGGAATATGAAGTTCCTGTTTGCAGCTCTTTATATGAAGCTCATTCTGTCACCACATTGCACTGAAAAGACAAAGAAGAGATCCAGCTGTGTAAACTGATGTTGACATGTAATAAGCACATTTAACACAGGCACAATGTGACTGCTGTTGTGTGTGTTCTGTGGGTAGAGAACAGAATGTTGTGTGTCTGCTGACTAACTGATGGTGGATTCAGACTCTGTCTTTAGGTGGCAGCAGTGCAGCACAGGCTCACACATCAGGTCTCTGAGCCTGGACTCAGTGAGTGCACATCTATTATTATACAGCACATGCATGAGTGCACGGTTTTACACATGCACCAGAGCAAACATAACCCATCATGTAAATGTGGACACGGGCAGAAACACAAACACACACAGCACTTGGAGAATCTGTCTGGCATCCGGAGGAGTCCTCCGCCCAAGTGGAAAACAGAATTCAGTCGTTTAATCAGGGTATGATTCATTTTAATTCCGTCACTTTCCAGACAATTATTATTTTTGCATCCAAGTCGGCGGATCAATAAAGCGCTGTTCCCTGAACGGATGGCGGCTCGCTCACAATCCCTCTAATGTGGCTGAAGTCTCTTTTGCTATTTTCCCACCACACTCAATTTACCCTCAATTTTCAAGCCATGTGCTCATGAATAATCTACTTTACTCTCCTTTTACAAATCTGCCCGTGATTAGTCCTTAAGTCTTTGTGCACACACCTGTCAGGGTTCCCCGCTGAAGCAGACAATCTCTCTTTTCCACTCTGAAGTTAATTTGTACCTTTGCCACCCTGTGGTCACAGGAGCACACTGGTTCTTGTCAGACAGCAGTAACAGTAGGTGGAGAGACACATCCAGTGATTGGCTGTGGGAAAAAAAAAAAAGTGTATTTCAGCTGCAGGACCCCTCCAGTTGTGAGGCTTAGCATTAATGTGGGTTCTTGAGGAGGTTTACGAACATCACTGTGGCACAGCGTCAGCGTCAGAGTCGTTCACAAGGTGCTGCTCTCACAGCGCCTGTGGTCATCAAAATGTGAGATTTGAAAGTGCTTTTGCAAAAATCCTCTAAACCACTGTTACATTCTGTTCTCCCCGAGGAAATAGAGGAAATGCACAAGTTAACATGAGCTGAACTACTGAGCTGCTCTTTGCTCTGTTAAAGACAGAATGTATAAACATCTCTGCATTAAAATGTTTAAAGACTGTGAAACCTATGTTTTGTATATTGTTGAGTTACATTATCCCAAATAATGAGACTTTTATTCAAGGTAACATTGCAGTTCATTTGGTTGCCTGTCAATGGCGTCACGTCCCCTTTCCCCTTCTACTTCCTGTAACTTCCAGAGAGATACAGGAAGCAGCAGATGATCCATCACCAGCCACTCTGTTGTTCACTGTTTGTACTGTTCCCTAATGTTGGAGCACAATGACTCATTTCCATCAGTCATGTGGTCGTTTACCAGCGAAGATGACCTTATCTTAAAATTCCCCCCCCCACTAATAAACACAATGAACTCGCAAAGCCACAAACGTTTCCCGTTGATGAGGTCATTCAACCTGCCTCCATGATGCATGTGATGAAACAGCTCACGGGGATTACAGGTATCAGAGAGAAATGGAGGTCGTCAACAAAAAAATGTGTCAAAAACATCACCTTCGTGCTGTTTGTTCTTTTCCTTCCGTTTAATTTTGAGCCGAATCGGCGGATGGAGGTAAAGAGGGAGGAAAGAGGGCCGATAAGTGCAGTTCCATTCCCATAGCCCTCACCGGTAAATTGGCTCTTTATTAAATTTAGGTCCCATCTATCAATACAAAGAACGGTATCGAAATTACTTTGTTGGCCACAAATCGCTGGGAAAAAAGATTGAGCCTCTCTCGAAACAAGACCATCATTTATCTGGATCACATTTCCTCCTGAGGTGAAAGGAAGCAGGACACAATAAGACTTTCATTTGCTCCGCGGCTGATAGATGCGACTCCCCCCGACCTGTGATTACCAGATTACCTCATGTAGAATAAGAATCTATGAAACATTTAGACCTGTTGGTTTCCTTTATTTTGCTCAAACGGCTCCGTCGGGGGAGCTCGGAGCGTGGGAGTCCTCCAGCATCGAGGAGACTCGCACAGCCTCAGCTCGTCCAGGGAGGTAGATGCATAAAGAATAAGTTCATTAATGCGCATGCAAAAGTGCTTTAAGATGGAAGAAAAGCAGAACTCACAGAAGCTCCCGAAACAAGCTGCACAGTGTGAGGTGAAAGGTGACGGAGGAGCGGTGGCGGAGGTGAAGGTGGATGCAGTGGAATGATAATAGAGCAGCAGAGCATTGTGGGTCTGTTTCCTCCAGCTCCACACCGAGAGCTGGAATTATCAGAGCAGCAGGTCCAGGCCTAATATCCTTTTGTGCTGGCAGCGTATTGCCGAGTGCGGATTGCGGATGGAAATAATCAGCCCTTTTAAAGGTCAGGGGAAGTTAAGCGCACCCAAAGTAGACCGTGACACATTCCAGCTGATAAGAAATAACTGTCTGTGTGAGGAAGAATGGGGAGAGTTCACCTTGTCCCATTTATGTTATCGCGATTGCTCGACTGTCACTCAAATATAATGGCACATACGCAGTGAGCCCAGCCACAACCAGGAGAGGCTCTTTGCTCTGGCTGACATGAAGCACTCTGAGGCGAGCGGAGTGATGCAGCGAAGAGAGTGTCACTACAGTTTGATGCTGTGTTTTAAGTATTTCAGTGCAAAAAAACCAACATCTGTGTAATTTGCAGAGGTGGCGACAGCTTTAACCAGCTGCATGTTTGCAACTGTAATAGGTTCATTTTAGTTTTGTTAGAGAACAGAAGAGAGCTGGTACCAACGCAACACTTAAAGAAATAAAAATATAATATAGAAAATATTTTTTAAAAATAAAATTCAACAGACAGAAACCAATTTTCATCATGATCAACAACTCACATCTGTGTTCTACCAAAATCAGGTTTTAATGATGAATAAATTTCATGTTCAAATTTCAATTTTTAGTTCGATCAAATGTGGTATGAACTGTTAAAGAAACCGTAAGTGTAAAAATAAGACGTTTCATTGGCTGCATGTTACAGCATAAATTCTGTCTTTTTTAAAAATCCACAGTCGCAGTTCTGACAGATACAGAGCTCAGCACACGTCTCAGGAGACCAGAGGAGACGACAGAGACGCTGCTCCCTCTCCTCAGCTGCAGGGACGAGCTGAACACACAGAAAAGTAGCTTTTCAAAATATTTAGCTAAACTTTGAATTAGTTCTTCAATTTTCAACTCGCACACAGGGATGATGATGGAGAACAGAACTGAACATAACTACACACTTTTACAATTAAAAATTAAGCTATAGTTTCATTAAAAGAAACTACTTCTTCGTGGATTATGTAGTTTTACAGCTTCCTGTTATAATAGTGAGAATAAATTCAGCCTCTTATTTGTTGGGGTCGACTCTTCACCTTTGCAGATATCAGCTATTAAACATCAGATTCTAATGGAGTCTGGTGTCTCTTCAAATGTAAAGGCTGTTTAGGGAAAGCAGCTTCTTCTTGTCGCTCTGTTGCTGTAATATGATGTTTGATAAATGCTGTAATACTTGTGAGCACATCAGCAGTGAAAGAAACCAGTAACAGTTAAAGTTGACTTGGATCAATACTCGTGAACTCGTGACATCATCATCACCAGAACTCACACAGGTTTATTTCACAAACTATTCCTTTAATGGAAGAAGATTTTAGTCCTGCTTGATTTGACACCTGTAGTTACTATTAAAAAACCAGGCAATAATTGGCCTCTCTCTCTCTCCCTGTGATCTGACTGTTCGCTCGCCCGTCAGGCCTCAGCCGAAGTGAAGGGAGCTGCTTACGTCCCTGAGAAGTCGGAGGTTTGCAGCTTGTCGCCTGCAGCTCTTCGTCTAACAGCTCCTTCTTGTTCCATTACTCGCCGCGATATTTCAAACTGATCCGCTGTCAGGAGAGGCCGAAAATGACCGCCGTCTTGTTTCGTAGCCGTGTTTCTGATGAACGGTGGCGGGAACGCTCGGTGACAAACATGCCGCGTTTCATAAAAGTCAACTCGTGGTCGATAGTTAGATGTTTTCAAGGTGAAGCCGCAGCAGGAGGAAACGTTGGATTTGAACGATATTGGCTGAAAAAAGCAGCTGAAAAAAGCCGCTTTTTTCGAAATAATCAAACTAGCTACGGCTAACCAGCTAGGTTAAATGCTAAATATCGTTGCTAGCCGGCTAACCCCACGACGATCTCTTTCCCAAACTCAGTGACTAGAATTAGCCGGGGTGACGCCCTTTAGACCGTCAGTGGCTAGTTGTCAATCAAAGTGGCGCCACTTAGATTGACAGCTATGAATTGTGCATAATGATGTATGCTGTATATTTTAAACGAACGCCTTATAAAAAAATTCGCCCCCCCCCCAGAGTTGTCATGGAGTAGAAAAACAGCTTATGAGACTAGAGCCATGTTTTGAACCAGGCTGTAAATATGTTTTTTTCTGTCGTAAAATCGGACATTTTAACATGGGGCTCAAATGTAATTGACTCCCTTCTGCAGCCTGCTCTAGTGGTTATTTGAGGAACTGCAGCTGTTTCGCACTTCCACATTGGCTTCATTTTTCAGCACCGGAGGTTGCCGCTTGGTTTTAATATGGCGTTTTTTCCAGGTGTGTCGCCACAGACACCTGGTTCATAACACTGCAAATATGTAAATAATTAAACTTCATGCCACAGTCATCATTGTGTTACCTCATTTAAGACCTCATTATTGAAATGAAAACCTTTATCACTTTAACCTAAATGAGTAAAAACGTTGATTCCAGCTGATTTTCTCGGCTTCCATTTGCAGAGTTATTGAAGTGTTTCTGTCCGGTGACAGAGACGGACCGGCGGCCGTCAGCAGAGTTCAGGCTGCAGCACGAAGCAGACATCGTTCGGGACTCATGACTTGCAGCACTGTAGGCTACAGGAAGGTCACTCCTCGCCTTCCCTCCGGGCATCAGTCTTGAAAACAGAGTGACGGCCCCAGAGAGGCTGATAAGTAAATACAGTTTTAATGGGCTGCGAATGGCTGCTGGTAATCTGCGCGGGCCGGGAGTGGGCAGGGCGCAGAGGGCGACGGGGCATTCTGCAGCCCTTATTATTAATGCTATCATAGATCAGATAGGCCAGGGCGGGAGAATGAAAGGTGGTGATGAATTTGGGCCTGCTGTCTACCAGCTGACTGGAGGACGAGCCACTGAGGCTGGCTAAGGTCACGGATGAAGGATACCACCCGAAAGAAGACACAAGGGACGATTCATTATGTATAATATAGAGGGTGGATGGTATATACCCCCGGGACCCGGTGAAGGTCGAGGGGTGACTGTGGGAAACTTCAAAAACACAGTCTGCAGTGTGTTTCCACTTCTTCATGTTGCATTCGTAACATCTGAATATTCCACAAAAGCTAAATTTACATTATAGACCAGCGATTGTTTTCAGCTTTCTTAACAGAAAATATGCCCTTGCGGGAAACTAAAATATGCTGGTGTCTGCGAGTGGAAATGCAGTTTGTTGTATCTCCCTGTGTCTGACATTTTCCCTCTTCTGTGTATTTTCAAGGTGTGAAAACTTCCAGATCTTTTTTCCCGAGACATCAAAGACTCGAGACCTTTCTCCAGACATCAAAGTCTCGAGACCTGTCCTCGGAGAGGTGCGCGCATCCAAATGTCACATCTGTCAAGACACAAGCGCTCGTGCTCTCGCCTCCTCGATATCTCTTTAAATATTGCCTACAATTGCTCCAACGTTTCCCAACCTGAAGTGTCTCACGGTCTTCGGGGGGGGGGGGGAGACGGATGGCGTGTGAGCGTCTACAGCCGTGCAGTGTTGCTGTAATTTAACCTGGGAAATGGACTTTCCATGTGTAGAAGTGAGAGGGTTCAGCTCCTTTTTTAATGACTCGCAGCGCCCGGCGATGTAACCTAAGCCTCTCGGGCTCTGCCGGCGCTCTCTCTGATTTCCTGCAGTGGAATGGACCTCGGCAGCGGGGGCTTCAAGGGATTTGTCTGAGTGTGGGGCTGGAGACGGGCTACTTCTGGACGTCTCCCAGCCTTTGTGTGAGTGATGTTCCAGCCCACCATTACAGCTCGGGAAGTGACTGCTCTACATCAACACGTTGCCCCCCCCCCCCTCACCACCACCACCACCACCTCTAATGCTTTTTGCAGCTGTATAAGAGTGCATTTGTTTCCACGACTGCAAACATGGAGGAGGAGGCGAAAGCACCACGAGGAGAAAATTGGAATTGGAAGGAATTAGGCCAAACACAGCGGCTGTGAACATGTTTTAGTGGCCAAAGAGATTTCAAACACGCTCTTACCTTTGCAAACATCCTCACAACAAACAGCCGAATCCATACTCTGATGGAAGTAGTGATTTCTGCTGCATCCTCCCCAAACAGAGTCAGAGTGTAGGTTGTAATTTACTTTACTGATATACTTTAGTTTTTTCTCAGTTGTGACACATTCAAGAGCCTGAAACCTACAAAATATGCCTATAATAAAAATCAATTTTTTCAGAGAGATTTCAGCTCTAAACAATTAAACGATGTTCATGTCAGATTTGCAAACTTGCCTGCCTCAGTTTTTGATGGACAAACACTGCGTTTCTGTGTAAAATCACACCGACTATTAATTATATTCATCACATCTCGAACCAGCATGAGCCTCTTTCTCACAGTCCAAAAAAAGAGAAACCAAACTAATGTCAGGTCGCCACCTTCCGCTGATCGCAGCATGGAAGACGAGCAGAGCGATGAAACAAACACATGATTCGACTGGTGGTGACTCATCTGATATTTCTGTATTTAGTGTTCATGAATCTGTCTCTGTCTTTGCTTCACAACACCATCTGGCCTGCACGGGGGGAAAAAAAAATCTGTTGTGTGGCTCAGTTTAATCAATTACCAGATTACTGTAATAAACCGTATTTCATTTCATTTTCTGAGCTGAAATTGTTTCAGTTGTTTGTTTTTTTTTGATGAATTCATCAGCAGCTACAATTATGTTCTGGAGTAACTGATCTGTTCCCCACTGATGATTTCAAAGCAGGAAACTGAAAACATGAACGTAGTTGCTATATGAGACAAGTATGAGGCTTCATCAGAGCTTATAGATTGTTAGACAGTGTGAGGTTTCATGCTGGGATGGATCATATGTTGAATATGAATGAATGAATGAATGAATGAATGTCAGTAGAAATGGAGAGAAAATGCAAACACACGAGTCCATCTCCATCTCACTTCACATTCATCAGATTTATAATTTCATCTTCTGTCTCCATCCTCCTGTCCTCCACTTGCACATCCCTGCAGTTCCCTCTTCAAGCCACAAGGGGTCACTAGTGCCTGCCAAGTGGCGCATTCATGCACTCAACTGAACAACTTTTAAAGTCAGTCTTTGTGTCCTCGGAGGGAAACTGAGGCTTTTATTCAGGAGGCAAACACATCCAGTCGCTCTCTCCCGCCTGTGACCTGCAGCTCCGTCATGTCTGAGGCTGGATGCGAGTCCAGCGGCTCAGAGGCTCGTCCTCACCTCCACCTGTGAGCACCGGTGCGCTGCGGGATGACGCGCCGCAGACGGCTCTCCTGCTCCGGCTCTGCTGTCCGCTCGGTCCTCCCCTGAACCCGGAGCCCGAACGAACCCGAGGCATGACGGCTTGAACCCGGGTGGTGGCGGAGAGCAGGTGTGATGAGCGGCTGGGGCAGCGGCGCGCGGCTCTGCTGGACTCTGCTGGACTCTGCGGGCTGCGGGGATGTGGATGAATCCTGACCTGATCTGATGCTTCAACTTCTGCACTTTCACAGATTTTTCATGCATGATGCCGGACTGGAGCTGCCGGTGGTCCCCAGGAGCCGGAGTCCATCTACCGCACAGCAGCAGCGCACTGAGAGACCAGGACCAGGAGCAGGACCGGGAGCAGGACTGAAGAGCTGAATTGTTTGGGAGCTCATTGATAGAATCCTTATGAAGATGCATCACAGCAGAGGTTTCATCCTGGGCTGAAGCATTTGTCCAGATGCTTTCCTGCTCCTGCAGAGATGCAGAGCTGCAAAGTTCCTGCTTCAGTTCTTGAATCTTCCAGAGAAAAACAAGCAGATGAGACACTGATGAAAAGGCTTTAAAACCTGTTCTTCTCATGCTTCTGGATTTTTGTCTGCAAATGACCTGATGAGACATGTTTTCCATTGAAGATGCCTTTTCATATTTGAGGCTGCTGAAGATGCTGCAGGAAGGATTTGCTGGTTGAATGAAGCCATCCAGGCTTCCGTACGATTTCTGGGGGATTCTTGTTTTTCTAAAGGCTCCAAGAAACATGTTGCACATCCTGGCTCTGTGGTTGGTGCTGACACTTTTTGGAGGTGAGAACAATTTCAGCCTGTTTGTCTCTGTGTGTGTCTCTGCTGGTTCACTTTCTCAACTGAGGTCATGTGTTTTATTAAGAAGCTGAATAGAACCTGGTTCAATGGTCAAATCCAACCTGAGAATGAGCAGGATGCTGAGCAGCAACATCCTGTCAATCTGCTCTGATTCATACCTGAATATTTGAGCCACTCAGTGTTTCTTTGCTTGGTGTCTAATGAAGTTGTGGGACAGTAATCAGAGTTCATCTGTGCTCAGTAATATCTGACGTGTCCAGGAGCTTTGCACCTGTTCAACAAACCCGCAGCAGCTCTGGCCTTAAATAACATTTATCTCATGAATATTTGAGTGTGACAGAGATTCTCTCGTGCAACACAGGCACTGGGGCTTCATCACCCCCCGCCTCGTCACGTTATTACATCAAAATTCATCTCCATCATTATTTCATGGGGAAAGTTGGTGGCGAGCGAGTCTGAAATCGGGACAATAACAGACACCGTCTCGGCACTATCTGTGTTCGGCAGGACTCTCTATCTGTCTGCTCTCTTGCTGAAACAATAATAATGCAAATTTCATTTTCTGTGCACGCGACATGGCATCAGTCATTCAGTGCCACGAGGAGGAGAGCAGCGTTTACTCTGGGTGCCCTGCAGCCTGAATGAGCGAGCGTGAGGGCAGCCAGTGGTCGCACTAATGAATCCCTTCTGTCTTGTGGGAAAAGGGTTTAACCTAAAATTCTATTTGGAGAACGTATCCTGTCCATTTCCTCTGGAGGACACCTGACTTTCACTGCTGCCTCTCATCGAACAGATGGAGCTTTCTACTCCATGTTTTTATGTTGGAAGAAAGAATTCAGCTTTACAAAGATTCAGTTTAATATCAACAGAAAAATCATCGTCCTCCAGACCAGGAGTCACCATCTGATTGTGTTCATGTTTACAGTCATGTATCAGTGATTGACCTGACTCTGACAGTGTTGTACGCTCCCAGGAAGTGGATCAGTTCAGCTGCTCAGGGTAACTTTCTTTCACAAAATACACTTTACGTTTGGAGGCTAATGAGGAAAATAAAGGGCTTGGACAGAACCACATCCCCGACTGACGCCCCTGTGCTGTAATCCAGACTTCAGCCAGTCTGAAGCTGAACTCTCTCTGTGTTCTGGTAAAGACATTAAGACACTGGAGACATTGTAGAAAACACTTGACTTTTGATCTGTTAAATCCCGGCCGCCCGTTTTTTTTTAGGTTCGTATAGTTGTGCAACTATTGTAAATCCAACCTCACACAGACTCTTCTTCTGTGGTGCAATCGTCTCTTTAGATTAAATATTCATCAATAACGAGAACTCACACAACGTAAATCATAGACGACATATCGTCCTAATGAGACGTAATAAAATGAGCCCAGATCTAAACAGTGAGCTCTTCAATGTTCTTGGCATCGCCCACAAATATTCCTCCATTTAAACTCCTGAAAATTCAACTCTTTTGTGCTCTGAGATGCGTTTTATCAAAGTGGGAGTTGGATGAGCCCCTGAACGTCACACGGTGGGTCGGTGGTGTGTTCAGGTTCAGGCCTCTTGAAGCTCTCAGCTTTGATTTAACAGAGGAACCTGTTATGGTCGGTGCACGTGTTCGTACATTAATGTTTTGTGTTGTCATTATCTTCATCAAACATAAACCAGAAACCTTTCGATGCCAAAATGACACAAAAACACCAGAAATCTGCGTCTCACACACAGAGAGGACGAAGAGATCTCACACACACCTTGATGGCTCTTCCTCCTCAGAGCTCGGAGTCTGCCTCGACAGCCCCTCTCTTATGCGCGCTGACTCACCGGCTTGAAGTGTACGGTAATGATGTTTGCCATATGCCAAGGCCTTCTCAGTCACCATACACAGTGTGATACTAATTGAGCATTGTGTGTCATGAAGCTGCAGGACACAGCTCCTCACTGTGAATAGTGATGAAAATTGATAACACACTCCAGGAAATGAGAGGATCAGATCCATGTGAGAGAAATGCCTGCGCAGCATAATGAAGCCATAATGAGGGAGGGAGATCTTCGGGATCCTGGTGCGACTGCCACTGCACCCTTTGTTTGGGCACAGAGCGAAAATAGGAATAAAATGTCGTCGTGCTAAAGTGAAGATGAGGACGAGAGGACCGGCCTTATATTTTAAAGAGGCTGCCCTCTCTATTAATTGACGCCGCGAGGTGTGTTCCAGTGAGACACCTCGCTGGGATTCCTAAAAGGAGTATCCGATATTCCCTCCCTCCGTCTCATCCTTGAGCTTAACAAGATCCAAAAGGGGATCAAGCGAGGATAGCCTTCAGTCTACATCTTTAAGCACTAAGCACACAGCCCATGCTGCGTCTCGTCTCCGCCATGTGTCTGTCCTCTTGCCTCTATATCCCTGTCGAGGGATTCGGCTTGTCCTGTGGATTTTTTTTTTTTTTTTTTTTTTTTTTCTGGAACGCCAGCATTTTATTAACCCGCACAGATTCTGAGGCTCTTCCTCAGCGGAGAGTTTTTATCTGTAATTGTCTTCAGAAAGCTCCTCGGCTGTGGTCCCGCGGCCCGGAGCCGTGGCACACGTCCAGCTCCTCTCCCCTCGCCCCCGGCGCTCCTTTAAGCCTGCGACTCGTGTCCTTGAGCAAGCAAGCACCAAGAAATGAGAGAGAGGGGCGACGCCGTGCGAGAGCAGGACAGGGTGTTTAAAACTCACTGGAAATGGAAAATACGGCTCAAATCAATGGACTAAAAGACGGGTGTACAAGGTTATATCTGAGTGAGATTAAATGTGAGGTGCTTTTCAAACGGCTGGAGAACGTGTCTGTTTGCATCCTGTCAATGAGCCTGTGTCTGAGTCCAACTGAAATCAGCTGCAGAATTAAAGACAGAGGTTTGTTATTCTGTGTATGAATTATCACACATGAGTATCTCTATCATCACAGCTGCTTTATCGGTATCTTTACTATCTCTGAAGTTCACATTTGAAGATGCTCTCTACACCTAAATAATGGCTGTGTGTGACTGAAGTAAAACTTGTGTTCAAACATACTTTCATCCATAAACATCGCACATCGTCTTCATCACGTTCTCTCTTTCTGAAACTTGATGAGAGACCGTAACAGTTCTGTATGATTTAGTCTCTGCTGCAGTAATCTTCATTAGAAGCCGACAGATAATTTGACCGATATTAACTTATTGCAGATTTAATGTATCGGTGGAGGCCAATAAGTAATAAAATGATTTAAAAATTAAAAAGTCAAGTTTATTTTCCCGCTGTAAAAAATGTCCATCACCAGTTCACCAAGGCCTGATTTCATTAATGCTCCAGCGAATATTTTAATTTTGACTTTACACCTCATGTCGTCAAAGATTTTAAATCCAAGGACAAATCAAAGAGCTGCGAGTCCTAAATTCACTTTCAGACCTTTGACAGCATCAGGAGCAAACATTCGTTAAGGTTGAAACGAGCTGTGATTGGACGACGACCTGTGATGTCATTTTGTTGGTGTTGACTGGGTTCTGGTGTTTATTCCCGGATCAGAGGACACGGAGAGAACAGAAGAAATCCCCGGCTCGGTGGTATTTCTTATCCAGCCTTTCTATCTCACAGCCGCGCTCCGAGCGCACTGTGCTGCATCTTCTCACATCTGTGACGGAGGATTGAAAGAGGCCGATTTTTCCCTTCTCTCAAATCCACTTTGCCGTGTCTTGGGTGTTTTCTCTACTCTCTCTTCATGGAAGGAGAAAGGAAGAGAAAAAAAGCCAGGCTTGAACTCTCTGCTGTGTAATTACGGAGCGTCACGAGTGTGTGACGCCGTGGGTTTGTGTGTCAAACTGTGCCCCTTTGTTTAATGACCATTTTATGAAACACTGAGTAGGTGGACTCCCTCGTCCTGCTCTTTCATGTTCATTATACTTAAAGTGTGTGTGGGAGGCAAACATCGCTGCTTTCCAATCACCGAGTCAAAAGAGGGTTTTTGCCCCCATAAATTCATATATCATCTCTCTAATGTCCTGTAATATTTCCACAAAGCACATCTGCCCCGTGTTAATTGGCTCTTTATAACCGCCGTGATCTCACATTCCATTTAATCAAATTTCATGATTAGGGGAAGGTGAACGGAGGGAATCTGCGTAAAAGCTTTAAAGGGAGGGGTGAACATGTGTGTGTGTGTGTGTGTGCACGAGGGTCATTGTAATAATCGACAAACATGCTGATGCAGTGTTTGTGTGTCCTCTCATCACTGGGTGTTTGTGTCTGAACAGACGACTTCCTGCCCATAAATCTACGGGTGAGTTCACAGACAGACTGTGTGTCCTCCACGGACGAGGTCCGGACCAGCAGAGACCAGCAGGGACTCAAACACATCAACTTATAGAAAGAAGTGAATTCATTTATTACCCATTATTAACACGTCATTATTAATCCTGGTTCAGGCTGATTTGAGAATTTCAATTTCGATTTGCTAGGTATCAGATTTAGAACTCGTAATTAAAAAAAACGTATGTGGTGGAATAGAGTTAAAACAAGACTGAGACGACTAAGTAAAGCTGAGGCTGGTGGGAATGGTAGGTAGGTAGATACTTTATTCATCCCCATGGGGAAATTCGCATGTTTCAGCATACTTCGTTTGAAAAAAATGCAGTTTAAGTTAAATAGGCAAAGTACTTCCACTGACGAGGAAAACAATTTTAAAAAACACACAGTAGATTTTTTTTTTTTTTTTTTTTTAAAAAAAAGCACAACAGGATTAAAAGAACACGGAAGATTTCAAAAACACAGTAAACAGACTTTTGAGGTGCAATAAACTACTACTACTACTACTTATATATAAAAATATAGCAGGATTGAAAAAAAACAGTATAAGGTGCAGTGAGCTGTCAGCTGTCTTGAGCATTGTAGAGGTGCAGTGTTCATGTTAGTGTTTGTGTTTGTTCTGTGTGAGGTTGTAAAGCCGCATGGCATGGGGGAGGAACAATTTCCTCAGCCTGTCGCTGAAGCTGCTCCTCTGTCTGTTGATGGTGCTGTGCAGTGGATTGTCCATGATTGGAATGTCAGTAGTTTTAGTAAATATTGGACAGAGATTTTAAATTTTGACCGAATGATGGCGCTAGTTGAAGAGTCAGGGGACAGTTCATCATCTGGGCCACAAATGTGTGTTTCACATTAAATGTCAATAATGATCCAACTCAGAGTTGTTGAGGTGTTTCACTCAAAATCACAAAACCTCATTGTTGAACTAGACTAACAGTCAAGAGATCAGCGGGTTCATCCTCTGTGGACCATGACTGTCTGTATAACATGTTGTGGATGTTGAAATGTTTCGCTGGATAAGAGCGAACTTTGACTTCCTGTTTAAAATTCAGAGGATCATAAATGTCTGTTGAAAATGTCATTGTAATCCATCTAATAGTTGTTGAGAAATTTCAGTCAGTGACGTTAGAGGAAAAATAAAAGAATTGTGATGTCACAGAATGTGTTGTTGCCAAATGTCATAGCAAAATGTCCAATAATTGACATTTCCTTCAGAGTGATCACATCAGTCATTTGGATTCTCTGAACGTAAACAATCCTTGCTCCAGCTCCACAGCCCGGCTCCGAAACTCTCAGTCAGACTCCACTAAACAGATTTCCTGAGAAATATTTCTGTCAGAATGAAGAGACTCTTCTTCTACACTGATACTGATGAAAAGAAATGGGAGCCTCGCTGAAAATCTGAACTCTGTTCCTCTTCCACTCGACGGCGGCAGCTCTCCGGTTTTGAAGTGACCACCTCCCGCGGTCACATCGGGGCAGGATCAAGTGCATGTTTTAAACCCAGTGACGTAATATTCCTGCAAGACGGGAGCTGACAGAACAGGGCAGCGTCTCCGGGATGCGCTTCATTAGAAAAGGTTTCAGCTCTTAAACGTGTGCCTTGATGTTTCCTTCTGTTTCATTACTTTGCACAGTTGCCTTCAGTGCCAATGCAGTCGGAACGATACGGAACAATTTCAGCCAACTTGTGATTTTAAGGCTGCGAAGAAGAAAAGCTTCTCCCACACACGCTGCAGCTCAGACATGTTTACAATGTGGAGCTACGATGCTTTATTTTCTGCATTTAATTTTTCTTTGCTGTAAATTTCTGTGCTGCTTAACATTTTTATTCCGTATGAAAGATGAGGGGAAAACAGATTTGCTGTTTGTTGTAATGTAAAAGCTGTTGAATCATGGGATATTTGAAAAAAAAAAAAAAAAAAAGAACCCCCACCAGACTAAGAAGTGGATTATGTTTTTATTACTTCAATACATTAATAAAATGTCATTAGCCCGGGAGCATTCTCTGGAAACAAAAACTGCTAAGACAGCATCCCACACTATTAGATATTTATGTAATATATCCTGCGTTAAGCCTTAAATAATGTGAATACACCCGAGAACTTTCCCTTGTAGCTGGAGCTTCTCTGCAGAATTGAACCGGAGAAAAATAATAAAAACATTGTTTGTGCTAACATTTAAAGTAAAATCACACAGTTTGTTTGTGTCGCAGGTATTTTCTTGAATGGGAGCGTTTGATATTCGGCTCCTTGGATCTCGCCTCCTCGCCGTCAGCCCGGATGAATCCATAACTCTGATTGGTTAAGCATTTTTGATTTGAGTAATCGCAGGCAGGTGTCCGGACAAAAGGCTGTCAGTGGCTGTGAGGGAGCGGAGCCGGCGGAGCTGTCGCTGTCTGTCACAGGCATCAGAGCTCAATGCATTAGAGGCAATGATCTGACAGGTACATATTGTCAAGGCCCATTGGCTTCTTTGTGGCGTGGCTGATTGATAATGGAGATTATGCCGGAGATGGAGTCGCGCGCCTCTTTGTGATTCAGAGCGGTGTGCACACGCGCTGGAACGGCAGCCTTAAAAAACTACCATTGAATTTTAATTTCAAAACATATTCGTTTTGTCCCTCCAGCTGTCCATTGTGTTTGTGAATAATCACCATTGTCTGAGAGGCTGGAACAAGACCGAGGAGTTTGTTGTGTCCTCTCGTCTGTGACAGCAAAGCAGGCTGCGGGAGGAATGAATGATGGCAGATGGAAAGGTGCCTCTGACACAGCACATTTCATAATCACTGAGCATTAGCCTCATATAAAACTCATTGAGACACATGGAAAGAAATCGCTGCTTGGAATCAACATATTTATTGCCAGAGAAGCAGCTCTGGGCTTAACGTGACGTCAGGGGTGAAGACTAACTGAGGTTTGTTATCACCATAGACTGTATAAAATATGGACGTAGTGTCCGTGACGTCACCCATAGGTTTCTGAAGAGCAAAAATGATGCAAATCGTAGTGCGTAGCCATCTTGGTAGCCTACCTCCAGTTACTCCAAATATGGACAAAGAGGTGGAGCGAGGGCGGAGCTGNTGCTGTATATTTTAAACGAACGCCTTATAAAAAAATTCGCCCCCCCCTCCAGAGTTGTCATGGAGTAGAAAAACAGCTTATGAGACTAGAGCCATGTTTTGAACCAGGCTGTAAATATGTTTTTTTTCTGTCTTAAAATCAGACATTTTAACATGGGGCTCAAATGTAATTGACTCCCTTCTGTGGCCTGCGGCCGGAGGTGATTATCTCTATCATCTCAGCTGCTTTATCGGTATCTTTACTGTCTCTGAAGTTCACATTTGAAGATGCTCTCTACACCTAAATAATGGATGTATGTGACTGAAGTAAAACTTGTGTTCAAACATATTTTCATCCGTAAACATCGCACATCGTCTTCATCACATTCTGTATTTCTGAAACTTGATGAGAGACTGTAATAGTTCTGTATGATTTAGTCTCTGCCTCAGTAATCTTCATTAGAAGCCGACAGATAATTGGGCCGATATTAACTTATTGCAGATTTATTGTATCGGTGGAGGCCAATAAGTAATAAAATGATTTACAAATTAAAAAGTCAAGTTTATTTTCCCGCTGTAAAAAATGTCCAGCTCAGCTCATATCTTGATCTTTAAATGTGCTTTAATTAGCTGTCAACACAAGTTAATACTGAAAACCTGTTGGCAAACAGTGGCCTCACATGCAGCAGAACATAGAGCAACATTAGAACCTGAGGTCATGTTTCAGGCCGAGAACAAGTCCAACAATCAGCTACTGTGAATCCAACAATGAGCTCAAAGATGCTGAAGCTCTCCAGAGCAAAGAGTGAGTCATCATCCATCAATAAGAATATTGATTAATGCAGCTTTAATAACCAAATTTGAAGAATCATTATCCAAAGTGTTTGCTCATATTGTGTGTAGTAAAAAGAAAATCCACATATTCACATGATATATATTCTACTGTCTGATGGTAGTATACATATATATATATTACCATGACAACATGTAGTATTTGCTGCATCTATCAATATTTCTTCGTCTCTGTCAAACTAGTTCTCTCCTCAGATCTGTGGCTCTGATTATGGGATGTGCGGCCGCTCTGATTCGGGAGCTGATACTGGACAGAAATACCTCCACAGAACAATCATTTGTTCATTCACTCCAGCTCAGTTAAATGTAAACGGCCTGAAGTGCTCTCAGGCCATTGGCTGGATGGTGCTCGTTGTAATTGGAATGCCAGTGTATGTGTGCGTCCCCAATCAGCCTCGACACAATCACCAGCTCCTAATCAGTGCGAGAGTAATGGCCACCTCGGAGTACAATCAGAGTACAAGTTAGTCTGGCAAGAGTGGCTCCAACTTAATGAACTCCCCGGAGTGAACTCACTGAGTCAGCGTGACTGTATTCATGGACCGCAGCTGTCCTCTGATGCACGTTGGATCTAAGAAGCATTGTCCTCATATTGATTTATCCTGATCTTCACGTGTCGCGGCGACATGTTTTCACGCCGCCGTCTCGCCCTCGCCGCCCGGCCCTCGCTCTCTGGCTGCCCGCGGTGCTCGGGCCGCTTTGTTTTTGTCTCGACGAGCTGATGGCGAGGGAGGATTAGATGTGTCCAGTCGTAACGAGAGCGGCAGCAGTGAGTCATCGGCCCCGCGGTGCTCGGCGCGTCCGGGCCGGCGGGGGCAGCGCTGGCAGGGAGCACATCCTGCCACAGCTCGCTCCGAGCCGCTATCTGCTCCAGCAGATTCTCCTCTTAACCCACAGGCCCTCAATTTCACACAAATTGGACGGAGACACTCAGAGCTGAGGCAGAATGACCCCGATGATAATGAAGGGTTCCACTAAAAAATATTACAGTTTTATTCAAATTGGAAAAATCGCATAAGGATGTTAATGCATGACTGAATGTTGTCTTTCCACCTGCTGGGAATTAGAATTTGGATTAGTTATATCATCATAATTGTTATTCACTTTTTGAATGACAACGTCGGTCGGCTGGTTTCTCAATTCATTCACCACTTCACCACCAATATTTCATCAGTTTCGTTCATGGTCCCCAGAGGATGAACACAGTCCCTCTGAGTGTCTCCATCACTGTTGAATGTATGAATGTGAAATCTGGTACAGAAACTCATTTTCTTCTCAGGACGAACTTTTCATTCAGGCACCGTCTCCAGGAAAACTAATCACATTCCCATCAGCCTCAGCGGTGCTTTGTGTTTACTGATAATTAATAAATGCTAACAGGCTACACATGGCTGTAATTGGCATGGTGCGCATGTTATCGTATAGTATTTAGCTTAAAGCACAATTGTGCCAAATGACCTCCGTGCAGAGCTGCTCGTGTGGCTCAGAGACTCATTAATTAGCATTTTTATAAAGGAGGTTAGGAAATGTCATAAGATTCACTATAATGAAAGATAGAGCGAGAACATAATTAAAGAGAACTCATGAAGTTATGAAACAGTCATGGCTCCGGTTAGTTTTCTCACTGACGCACATGCAGGTGTTAAAGTTCAGACGTAGGCTGGAGGCAGATAATTGACTGTGCCGAAGGTGATGAGAGAAACCTGAGAACTGAACTGAAGTGAACTGGCAGCGAGTGGAGGGATGATGATGATGATGATGCATTCAGTGAAAACCCAGCAGCATTTTTAAGTTGTTCCTGGAAGCTTTACGTTTTTGGGTTGGATTTTTAGCGAATATAATATCGTCCGCTCGGACTCAAGGACGAGCTGATTAGAATTTGGAGGTCAAAGGTCACTGTGACCTCACGAAACATGCTTTCGACCAGCTCATTTGCTAATTAGGACAAAGTTTCACACAAGAGTCTAATTGGATAAAATACTGCAGTGATGACATTTTATATTTAAAAGGTCAAAGGTCAACTTCACTGTGACGTCATAATATTCTGCAAAACTACTTTTCTGGTTATTAAACCAATATTCAGGGGAGGAGCAGACGATTGTGACCATATCTCACATGTGGAAAGATACTGAACCGGTGACACTGATCTTGAGTGTCCACCTTCAGACTGTGCTGATTGTAGAGCTCCTCGGTGTGAAGCATCCATGTTGGAGGATTTGTAGTTTCTCTGCAGCAACGTCCATATTTGAGTCATTGTAGTCCAGCACAAACTCATTGGTTTTGCTGATATTGAGCTTCAGGTGATTGTTGTGGCACCAAAAAAACAGTCTGTAAGTGAAGACAGTTTATGTTTCCATTCAAGTTTTTCACTGTTTTCATGAATCCAGACAGACATGGATGTAAACAGGCAACCATGAGGTCTAGTTTCTGCACCAGCGAGTGTAAACAGTGTTATGGATTTGAATATTCATACATACACTGTCATCATAGAGGATGTGTGATCCTTCGAGTGTCACATGTTAAAAACAATATTAAAATTTGATTTGAATCTTCTTTGGCTCTGGAATGGTTTTGGCTCCGACGTGCGACGGGGGCCCCGGTACGATTCGCTCGGAGGACGCACAAACGAGCGCGAGATAAGTGCAGACAAGCAGTTGGCAAGTGCTTCTTTGCCCTGCTGGGGCTGCATTTGATTACGACTGCTGCCTCGCTTCATGCTGTTTTTGTGCGTTTTCAGAGAACCTCTCCGAGATTGTTGTGCGAAGGCCTGTTCGACCATAATTAGATGTTCTGGGACTATGGCAACTGCTGAAATTCAGACTGATGTAATCTGCGCTCCAGCCTTAATTGCACATGCCATGTGTAGGACGGCTAATTCAGCCCAGAAGAGCGAAGGAACCGCGAGCTCGCCAGTTTCCAAAATCAGTCCATATACGGCGTTTCTCGCTCGGGTTGTATTTTCTACAGCCTGACTGGAACTAACAGGAGCGTGTATTGCTTTGACAGAGGACGTGAATTGTACCACACAAACACATCTACCCTGCACTCCTGGACTAAGCATGACCACTTTACCGGCGACCGTGTCGAGGCACGAAAAGCACTTGAGAAAAAGTCCAGCATGATGAAGATAAAGGGCCATAAAACAAGTGAGCATATCAGGCGTCGTCCTTATCGGAGACGGAAGCTCGGCCGCTTCGTCCAAATAAATATTCAGGCTCTGACCTGCGTGTCGACGTGGCAACTTTTGTCCGAATGAGAAATATGTTTGAAAATGTTTTGTGAGCTGACCGGCGGAGAGGGGGGGGGGGGGCGAGCTCCGAGACAGCCGCCGCCTGCCAATGAAGACGGATGAGAAGCGAAGAACGGCTCCGCGCTCCGGCGACACAGAAACAAGAGAAACCGAGAAACAAAAAAGTACAGACTCTCTCATGCGAAACCATGCAACGTACATAAAACCTGAGAGCGGAGGACGGAGGAGAATCCTATCAATTATTTGATAAGAGATCTGAAGTCGCACACAATTTCACAGAGGGAGCAGGGAAGTGAACTTGTGATCTGTTTCTCCTGCATCTCCTCATGTAGTAAGAAACAGAGCTGTGGTGAAACAGAGCAGCGACACAGAGGGAACCAGGAGCTCAGCCACCATGTAGCTTAAATCATAGACTGTATAAAATATGGACGTAGTGTCCGTGACGTCACCCATAGTTTTCTGAAGAGCAAAAATGAAGCAAATCGTAGTGCGTAGCCATCTTGGTAGCCTACCTCCGGTTACTCCAAATATGGACAAAGAGGTGGAGCGAGGGCGGAGCTGAGGCGGGTCGAATGAACGCTATTGGCTGAAAAAAGCCGCTTTATTCGAAATAATCAAACTAGCTACGGCTAACCAGCTAGGTTAAATGCTAAATATCGTTGCTAGCCGGCTAACCCCACGACGATCTCTTTCCCAAACTCAGTGACTAGAATTAGCCGGGGTGACGCCCTTTAGACCGTCAGTGGCTAGTTGTCAATCAAAGTGGCGCCACTTAGATTGACAGCTATGAATTGTGCATAATGATGTATGCTGTATATTTTAAACGAACGCCTTATAAAAAAATTCGCCCCCCCCCAGAGGTGTTTTTTTTTAAGTGGCGGCTTATGAGACTAGAGCCATGTTTTGAACCAGGCTGTAAATATGATTTTTTTCTGTCGTAAAATCGGACATTTTAACATGGGGCTCAAATGTAATTGACTCCCTTCTGCAGCCTGCTCTAGTGGTTATTCGAGGAACTGCAGCTTTTTTGCACTTCCGCACTGGCTTCATTTTTCAGCGCCGGAGGTTGCCGCTTGAGCTTTAATCATATTAATGGTCTGAACCTGAGGAGCCGTGGTTTTCTGCTGAGTCAAACATTCAGTGATTCAAATAACTTAATGAAATCAAATCAAAAATAATCCATCTGGGGCTGTTGTCCATTTAATCCGGTTTATTTAACCTGCTAATTTGATGCCTGGTGACTGAAACCAGCAACAAACGGAGATGATCCATTTTCAGTCAAACTGTTGTTTCATGTGAGCAGCACAGAGAATGACAGTGTGTATTGATGTTGGATGTGAATGTGTCACATGTCTCTATAAGAAAATCCAGACATTTCCAGAGACAGCTCCAACTATTTCTTCATTACCTCGCCACAGCTCAGACCACCGGAGAACACAAAGCCTTCCAGCACATTAAAGAGTGGAATGACGAGCTGTCAGTCATCTGGACGAGGCTTGTTTTGTTTCGTCCCCCGCAGGTTCGACAGTACGTGGCTCAGCTGACAAAGAATGACAAGTCGCCGGAATCGTCCAGTGAGCGACTGACCTGTCAGTCCCTGTGATTTCATGCTCGGTCTGTTTGTGAATGAGGCAGCGTGAACCCTAAATGCACTGAACTGAAATGCTGAATTCTTTGGTTTGGAGAATGGAAACCAAATTACAGCGAGCGGAGCAAAAGGCTGCTGCATGTAATAAGAAAATGTTCCTGGAGGTTGAGGTCGTGTTGTCTGATCTCCTGTTTCTCAAATATGAATTTCTCTTTGGGTAAAACTTTTAATAAGTTATCAGACGTGTTGTGCACTTCAGGCACACAGATTTCTCACGTGATGATTTCACCTAATTTATCATAGGTCACATGTGAAGATGAAAATGGCTGAGTGTGACCTCAGTGGATGGAGTCAGTTAAGGTCCTTACACACCGGGAGCGTTTTTTTCGTGCAGTTAATTTGGACGTCAATTTTTATTTTCGAACTTGTATCCTGTCAATACAAGTGTTCACATCAGCGACGTTTTGTCGTTCGGTGATATTGCAGCGTTTATTTTTTCGCATCAAGGTCGAATTTTCCGAAGTTTTCACTGGTGTATCCAACATGGCCGACCGGCTGATTGTTTACGTGTCGGAGAACAGAGTGCTTTTTAATAAAAAACATAAAATAACGACCTGATGGACAACTTGTGGAGAGTCAGATCTCACATATGACGATGGTGTGTGTTATTAAACAGTTTGTTAAACGTCTTTGTTTTAACTTTCATCTATGCTAAGTAACTTTAGCTTGTAAGCTAACCTGTTCAGATAAAACATACTATTTGTATTTTCACTGTCTCAAACTCAATTGCGTTGCTGTCACATAACAATTAGGTCTCGGTTAGGTCTTTTTTCCCCTTGGAAAGTCGCAAAATCGCGTCGTGTATAATCAGGCTCGTCAAAATTCGCCTACGAATATTTCGCAATTTCGCGTCTTATATTCACGTCGTTTCTGGTGTGTGAGGACCTTTAGAGTGGAGCTGAACTACAAAGCTTGAACAACATAAGAGCCTCTTTTGAGATTAGAGGAATGATTGTGGATAACTGACCTACTCATGCATTAATTGCTAATCGGGTTAATTAAATATGCCACAGCTGCCTGAGTGTTATTAGTAGCTCCTTTCAGAAACGGGGCCGTGTGTAATGTGTGTGGTGGCGGGTGAACGTGAGCGGAGGTGAAAGGTCGGCAGTGAGTTGTCAGTTTAGACGTGTTGTTTTCCGACTGCTGGAACAGGTGAAGCAGGTTGGACCCAAAGCAGGACTCAACTTCAGCCCGGGAGGAAAAACAAAGCTCCGACGTGCTTCCTGACTGGAAGCTGAGCAGTGAAATACTAACATCACTTTTCCTATTTCACAGTAAGCACACAAGGCTCCGTAATACAGGCTTCATAATATTGGCTGCCCCCCCCCTCCTCCTCCCTCCTCCCTCTGCTTTTCACAGTCTAACATTCGTTAGGCAGGAAAAACCATGGTGCTTTAACATGGTCTGTTGAGGATTAACTCAAACAGTGAGTAATTTTTTTTCCTGCCTGCAGAGCAGCTCTGCGTGCAAGAAATGTTTGTAGAACAAAAATTATAATTAGCTTCCGTTTCCTTACCTATTTTTTCAGCATATTAGAAAGTGTGTATAGGCGGCTCAGGAGGGATCGTCTGGTCTTCCAGGATTCCTACTGACGGGCGTTCAGGCGTCTGGAGCCAGTGGCTGTCAGTCACTGAGTGAAGGTTGGCAGCCGGACAGGAAGGCCGGGAACAGAGCCAGGTGGAAATATTTCTTTAAAACTGAAAGATTGTGTGAGTGGTGTGAAAGCACTCTCTTTCTGATCTGGTCTGAAATAGAAACTTTTGTCTCTTGCTTCAGTAGCTTTCTTCCCAAAATAGATCGACTTGTTCGAGGAGTTCGTTCCCAGTCTGACAGGTTTTAGGTTAAACTGCAGATTTAGAGCCATCTGGAGCCACAAAACAAGCTCATTCCACGAGGGAACCGGGTGATGTCATGTGACTGGACCATAGACTGTATAAAATATGGACGTAGTGTCCGTGACGTCACCCACAGGTTTCTGAAGAGCAAAAATGAAGCAAATCGTAGTGCGTAGCCATCTTGGTAGCCTACCTCCGGTTACTCCAAATATGGACAAAGAGGTGGAGCGAGGGCGGAGCTGAGGCGGGTTGATGAACGCTATTGGCTGAAAAAAAGCTGCTTTATTCGAAATAATCAAACTAGCTACGGCTAACCAGCTAGGTTCAATGCTAAATAGCGTTGCTAGCCGGCTAACCCCACGACGATCTCTTTCCCAAACTCAGTGACTAGAATTAGCCGGGGTGTCGCCCTTTAGACCGTCAGTTCATAGCTGTCAATCAAAGTGGCGCCACTTAGATTGACAGCTATGAATTGTGCATAATGATGTATGCTGTATATTTTAAACGAACGCCTTATAAAAAAATTCGCCCCCCCCCCCAGAGTTGTCATGGAGTAGAAAAACAGCTTATGAGACTAGAGCCATGTTTTGAACCAGGCTGTAAATATGTTTTTTTTCTGTCATAAAATCTGACATTTTAACATGGGGCTCAAATGTAATTGACTCCCTTCTGCAGCCTGCTCTAGTGGTTATCCGAGGAACTGCAGCTTTTTTGCACTTCTGCATTGGCTTCATTTTTCAGCGCCGGAGGTTGCCGCTTGGACTGGACACGTCTATAGAGACACAGAGAGCCTCGTATTTTCAGATTATCAAAGATTAAAACAGTCTATTTCTGACCTTACGCCTAAACCATGATGATGAGCTTGAGAATGATGATCAATCTTGATGCATACGTGTAGTGTAAACACTTGATTTAGAGGTTGGAGATATCTCTACAGTTTCTAGTGTTTCTATCTCTATGTTTTTTCTTTTGTTCCACTTTAGTCAAGAATGTGCACCAAAGCAAAACGCACCTTGACCTGTTTTTCCGAGGTGAGCAGAGACGCTCGGTGGCGTCAGGTGGCGTCTGCGCTGCATCAACCATTGCTATTATTATTATTTCCACAGCAGACCTGCGATAATGAGGATAAACACAGAATCCACTGGTGTGTTGTTGAAGAGAGTTTAGCATCTTTACTCTGTTGCTGTGTTGTGTTGGGTTAACTGTCTTTGTCGCAGTAGCTGCACTTGTTCTGGGAAAATAGGTGGAATTATAATATATATATAGTTATGATACTACGAGTTATAATAACACTACTTCACATGGTTTACATCCTATTCAATACGATGCAAACGTCATCAGGTGACGATGCTCGGTGCACAAATGTTCCTGTGCTAAAGAAAGGTCACATCTAAAATGTTTTCACTCGAATCTGAACGAGCATGTTAATCATGTGGACAGTTGGTTTCTGGACTGTGACCTTTATGACGAACAAGTTACTTATAAAAAGTCATGCCCTCAATATCCGTAACCAACTTCTTCACAATAAAGTACACAGATTGTCAAAGTACATGAAAGAAATAAGGCAAAATAAAAATATAAATTTACCATTTTCCATTAACAGGAAATGAGCAATTACCAGATTTAAGGTTGAATTCATTTTGACTGACATATCTGACTTCATGTAACTTCTTCAGTGTGAATGCATTAGATACTCATATACTATTAAAAAGTACTGTGATAGTGGGAGCAGTTTGTTATGTGGTGACCAGCTGTCAAATCTCACATGGTGAATCTTCACAGAAACACTTAAATGTTGAATGCAGACGGTTCAAAGTCGTCCTTTGTTTGATGTTTGATGGGAAACAAATTTTTTGTCTTTCTGTATTTTTAAAGATTTTTGTTTATTAGAAAACAGCCAACAGCTGTTTCTGCTGGAGCAGGACAGTTCGGCCGTAGCTGCAATAACACACCGAATATATATATGTGTGTGTGTGTGTGTGTGTGTGTGTGTGTGTGTGTGTGTGACTGACGGCTCAGAGAGACCGATTTTAAAACTTCAATAGTTTCACTAACTTTCCACCATTACCTCCACGTTCGGCTGCTTCCTTTGAGCAGATCAACAGAGGCTCGTAACTCTGCATTCCTTGCTCAAGTTGATTGATTCTAAGGAGACAAATCTTCCCCTCGCTTTACGTCGCCTGCAGCGAATCTACACCTGTTTCTCCCCATTCACGTCTTTTTATCGACGCTGAATACATCTGCACCGCCTCCAAATTTCGCCTGGCACTTTCTCTGAATGCGCCATTCAATTCCACCAGAAGACATCCACATTAAGCCTTTATCGTCTAATAGTAGCGCGAGGTATTATCCAATCAAGGTCAATTATCGGCATAATTATGGTCTGTTCATTAGCAGGGAACCTCAGGTCTGCAGCAGGAGAACATGGAAGAGAAAAGCTCACAGTTAATTCGTGAGGAGTGCGTGTCCAGGACTGGCAGTGTGGCTGCATTCACAGGGATTCAGCCTTGTCAGGAGCTCCAGGCTGAATTTATCATCCTATATGTGGGTGACCTTGGGGAGAGGTTTACCAGTAGATTTGGGGAGGGAGCGCAGTTGGATAAGGAGGCACTTAAGCATGCAGAGACTCTTCGCCACGGAACTCTTCCATTTACAAGCGCTGTTTTTCACACCTTGCTATAAATAAAGGGATTTTGGGGGAAAATCTTCCCTCTGTACCGACTATATAAACTGATTTAATTAACTTTTACAGATTTTACGGCTACCATCCCCCAGCTCCTCTGCAAACCCTCCGCAGCCTCACAGTTTTGGCTTTAACAAATTCAAGTTTATTGTGAGTTTTTTTTGTTTTGTTTGTTTTTTGTTGACCGCAGTTGAACTCTGAAGCGACGTTCGCCGGGTTTGTAAAAGTTTTTATTGATGTGTCTCGACCCTAAGAGGAGACAAACACGTTATGGCTGGATTCACATGCACTTTCATTATCAGAGCTTCATTTTCAGGCCGAAAAATCACAGACAGGCGCCACAGTCACATTTGCAATATATTCTTAATTAGATTTGTCTTTGTTACCTTGATTTGGTGCCATGTTCATGTGTTTTCTTGGTGTTACGGTTGGGAAAAACCTCAGCATGTGGAATAAGGAAGTTCCCCACAATTAACAGCCTGTTAACAATAATGGCAATTTATTCAACTAATAAAGGACAGAATTACTCAGACTAACAATCAGACTCATAACACAAACAGTAACAAAGGCTGGTGATGAGACAGGCGGGGCTGGCTGTCCCATCGGACCTCGCCTGTCAACCCTGTCCCTACCTAACAAAACCTGTCCCTAATAGAAAAGAAAAGACCGAAAATGGGACCACCACTCATCACCCCAAAACTAAACTGAAACAAGAAATAAGTATGAAGCTTAGCAGTGGGTGGAGCCAAGCGGCGGGAGAGAGAGCGGGCGAGCGAGCATCCATCTGGGCCTTTAAACATTCTGGCCAATCAGCAGCAACCTGGAGCCACTCCCACATACCTGTACTAGCCAAACAAAACACAGGTTACCAGGGCAACGAAACAGACATATAAGCAGGAGAACATAACACCTGGTGATCAAACCTTAACTTTAACGATTGAGCTAACGAACGGTAGCAGATCTGACTTTCTCTCTTTCCTGTGATGCACCGATCGTCGTCAGCCGTCCTGTTATCCTCCTCTATAATCCTATTTGCTGTGGAGTAATAATTCGTGCCCTAACCGAGCTCTCATCAGTAGGTGGCCAGTGAGTCCTGCTTGGATTTGTGTCCAGTCGTTGCTCTGTCCTAACAGAGCTCGCTCGCCGTTAAACGTCCCTGTGCACTCACAAAGAGGCCGCCTGACTCGCTGCCCCGCCGCTGCCTCTGTATTTAGCCTGATTTACGATATGGTCGCGCAATAAAGGCCAGTGTGAGGGGAAGAGATTCATTAAAGAGGCCGGTTTATGTTTTAGAGAAGTCCGGAGGGGCGGTGGGAATACTGATGGGCACACAGATCTGCGCTTGTCTGGTGCTGCCGACCCGAGCCAAAAGCCCTCGGCCCCTTTCCCCTGCAGCCGCGTGTGCTGGCCGGCACAGAGGAGCTGTTGTTGGAGGCTCGCAGGATGCCCAGGATGCCCGGGGTCCTAGCCCCTCATGCTGCGGTAACACCGTGCAGGCGTGTCGGGCTCCCCCGCGGCACCTGCCGGCCCTTCTCACCGTCCCTTAATGACATCCCCGCTGACCCTCGCAGCCTCGAATGGCGGCGCCTGCTCGGCCTCGCCTTCTCCATCCACGGCTTTACCAAACAGGCCGGCGGCGCGGCATTGCAGTGTTTACTCTCGGTCGGTCGATACTCTTTAATCCCCGAGATGATGCTTTCTCTCATGAACTCAAAATAGCTCTTCCTCCTCCCCAGCGAAGCCACAGGCCCATTACTCTTTATTAGCTCTTAGCGTCTTAAATGTGGCCATCCATTAGAGGCGAGGGAACAAACATCCCCAGCAGGTCGCTGTGCAGCCTGCCAGCACGCACACACACACACACACACACACACATACACACACACAGAAACTAATTTAAACTGACCCTTAATCAAGAACAATTACTGTGCATTGAATTCAGCTCATCTGAGAGATAAAGAAGAGTCACCTGTGCAGCATATTTCCCTCGAAGATTTCCAAACTTTGCGCCGCGTCCCTGCCCCCCTCCTCCATGACTCTCACTTATCTGGGAGGCGGAGTCGGCAGACCTCTATCTGCCTGAATGATTTCTTCTCTATGGAGGCTGGCATGAAGTAATATCATACTGTGTCATGTATTGATTCTTTTTCCAGTCCCTCTTTCTCGAATTTCTCGGCGGCTCAAAAGCATAAATCATCTGCAAATGATCCTTGAAGGAAATATTGTAATTATTATTCTTGACGCATGGTCACAAATTCAATAGCCCTTATTAATTGAACATGGTGAGAAATATGATGTGGGTAATTCAATGGGACGAGAGAGCTTTCTCTCATCCCTCATGTTTAAGCGCGGCTCTGTTTGGCATTCATGGCAAAGCCCACAATGATTCCGGGTCACGACGAGGGTCAAAGGGAGTGTGATTGTAAACCTGGACAAAGAGCGTCTCTCCGTCAGCGCTGCAGGATGATGAGATGTTTGCTGTCCTCAGACTAACAATGCTGGGGAAGCCTTCTGCATGTGATCCTGAGCATCACAGCCATAGCCGCCTTGTCTCTGATACACTGCTCATTGTTGCTCACCAGCTACTGCTGCCTCGTCCAGCGGAGCTTTCAGCCCTTATTTCTCTTCTGTCCTGACGCGTGTGATGAAGCGGAAAGACAAGCAGCCGGACACCCGGGCGGCCCTCCCCTCCTGTGTCCACCCATATGATTACAGGCAGGAGTGGGCAGCGGGAACGTGGCCTCCCCGTCCCTGGTGTCCTCCGCTGCGGCTGTTCATTTACTCTGTGAGTGTGACGGCTGCTCTCTGCTCCGTCGCTCCTGTTCCGGCTCCACATGTCCCAGCGTGTCGGCCCGGTGACGGGATGAGTGAGCCTGTATGAGGCAGGGTATAGGAGGGTTGCTGCTTGGCTAGTTAACGCTCATGTGGGAGCGGCCGTCCCCCCCTCTGCCCACCCCCCCGGCTGGCTGCTAACCTCAGGCTCAGATTGGCTGCGTGTGCAAGAGAGGCATCAGATAGTTTCATATTTATATTATATTTATTTTTATAAGTGACAACCCAACTAAGTGGAACTGAAACTTTTGTCATGTTGTGTGGATGGTGTATGATTGTATATTGAAACTATACAGAAAATAGATCTGTGCTGAAACAGATTTCAAATCCATTTCCCTGTCGGACTCTTAAAGGCTTTAACCCTGTAAAGCCTGAACCATGAAATAATTGACAGAAAATTCAAATTCTTTGAAACTGGAGCCTTTAATGCTCCTTCTGAACAAACAAACAAACAAAATTCAGATGTCAATTTCCATATATGAGTTTCAATTTTTATCATATTTGAGACGTCATCATTTAAGACTCAATGTTGCATTTCATTTAATTCAACAAAAATATGTAACACATTGATCAGTCTAGTTCCAATAAAGAAGATATTTTTATTTTTATTCCACCATTTATTATTGTTATTACTCTGTATAAGCTACTATCTGCTATCATGCAGCAATGAGGAATCCACCAACAGAGCTGGCAGGTGGAAGAGGAACACTTCATTTATTTTGGCTCATCTTGTGGTTCATAACCTTTTTATTGTCAACACTGATGATGTAGGAGCCTCCAAAACTCATGGATCATATATGATATGTTTGGCGATATAGGGTTAATTTTCACCATTTTAGTTCAGTGTTTACATGCTAACATTTACTAATATGGACTAAATACAAACTGAGGCTGATGGGATTGATTTGTTTTATCCGCTCATAAACAAAGTATTTGACCTATTGAAATTTGTCCTGAGGGGGCACACAGATCAATATTATCAAATATTATGACATCAGACCCACATGTCAGTCTCATGGTGGCGCTAGAGGGAAGGTCATGGGATCCATCCACTGTGAGTGCCTGTACAACATTTCATGATAATCCATCAGGTAGCTGTTGAGATCTTTCATCCTGTCGTCCATTAGAGCTTCGCCAGCAGCCTCACTGAAAATGACAATATCTGCTTATGTGCCGACATAATGTGCATCACAATCTACATTCACCTGTAACATTTAATGAAGCGAGCATCCTCTGTTTTCGTCGGATGCTGCGAACGCCGAGGTCTGATCAGCGCGAGGTCACGACAGGAAAACGGAGCCTGGTTTTTTCCCGCGCGGAGAGTAAAAATTCCCTTTTATGGAAAATTAGAAACGAAGAAAGAGATTCAAACATTTGAATTTATGCGGCTCAGCATGATGTTGGATATGCTTTTACAATTTAATGCCGCACAATAGGGAAATTTAATTATACATGATGTGGATCATAAAGTGTGTGCTGCTGAAACAGACATTTTTCGCAGCTGAATTACCATTATTTCTCTTTTGCCTTTGCGTTTCTCTGCCAACTGAAAGTTACTTATATCCCTCCCCCACTTCTATTGAAGATATATGAATAGGAAATGGTATCTTTTAAAATTCATCATTAATACTACAACAGCACTGCTAATGCAACTACTTATCTGTTGCTGTTAATGACAGTCGACTGATGACTGACACTTCTGACACAGTGACAGTTATTTTTAATTGACACATGTTGAGAGTTGTTCATAGATCTGATATGATGGTGGCAACTATTAAACATTAGTGTTCAATGATTCCTAATGTTCAGTCAATCATTTTACACTGAAAGTAATTATATTATATCAAAGGTAATTAGTTACGTTAGCTGACGTTACGATAGCTAAACTAAACCATGTGATTCCTGTGTGTGGACCAAGTGGCAACCTCCGGCGCTGAAAAATGAAGCCAATGCGGAAGTGCAAAAAAGCTGCAGTTCCTCGAATAACCACTAGAGCAGGCCACAGAAGGGAGTCAATTACATTTGAGCCCCATGTTAAAATGTCCGACTTTACGACACAAAAAAACATATTTACAGCCTGGTTCAAAACATGGCTCTAGTCTAGAAAACTAGCCACTGACGGTCTAAAGGGCGTCACCCCGGCTAATTCTATTCACTGAGTTTGGGAAAGAGATCGCCGTGGGGTTAGCCGGCTAGCAACGATATTTAGCATTTAACCTAGCTGGTTAGCCGTAGCTAGTTTGATTATTTCGAATAATTTTTCAGCCAATAGCGTTCATTTGACCCGCCTCAGCTCCGCCCTCGCTCCACCTCTTTGTCCATATGTGGCGTAACCGGAGGTAGGCTACCAAGATGGCTACGCACTACGATTTGCTTCATTTTTGCTCTTCAGAAACCTATGGGTGACGTCACGGACACTACGTCCATATTTTATACAGTCTATGGTGTGGACCACTTCCTGTGCCGGGCTAACGTGTCCCGGAACGATCCGTCACCTGAATGCAACGAGACAAATCTGATATCAACTGTCCTCCAAACTCCTGGAGAGACAGGAAACAAGCCGACGCCCAAATCGTCGATGTAATGAAGCGTACATTTCTGGGATTAGTAACTGTGGTATAATGACTTGGTTACATTTGCAATCGTTGCCTTGTTGCCGCTGTTCATTACTGAAAACTCCTGATTAGATTCCGCGATGATGTCCAGTGTGAAGTGGAAACTGGTGCAGTAGAGTTTTGGGTGAACATGTGCAAGTTGATCTACCTGAAAAGTTGGGACGGTGTGACTCAGTCGTCTGGTTGCATCATGTCCGGCCTGTGTTGCGAAGCAGTGAACCGGCCAGTGGGTTGAAAGTCGGTGACAGTCGTGGAGGTCACAGCTGGAGAGGGAGCCACAAAGACACACACACAAAGAGTGGCTTTATTAAACAGGGGTGCCTGCAGCAATGCTCTCTCAGGGGTCCGGATATCTGAGCTGCACCCCTGCTGCACGAGAAAACAAAGAAGCACTGGAAAAGTAGGTTTGTACTGTTTTTCAATTTCTCCTCCCCAGAACAAAGGAGGGGCTGATTCATCTTGAAATAGCTTTGTATGATTTATTAATTCCCATCCATAACACAGGCTTGCTGATTCTGATTATGCTGGATCCGGGTTTGGAGATTTCCCGGCTTTATTTGGCTTGAGATGGGATTATTTCCCGTTTTATGAATTCAGCGTCAGTTTGCAGGCGTCGGCCCTAAACAAGGTTTGCATGCTTATGCTGATGCAAGGTGAACTGACTCGACGCTGTTTGGGAGCGCTCGCTGAGATTCATTAACCGGGATTCAAGCACGATATTAAAGATATTCGAACGATTGTTACCTTGTTGCTCATTGGCTCCGAGTGTCCACCGGTAATTAGAATCTTAAGTGTGTGTTGTGCTACTTGTCACAGTAACAGTTTGCTGCATCTGATCCTAATTTCAATTGGATTTTCCATTTTCTGTTTCATTTCCTCCTTTCCACTAGAACAGCCACTCGTTTTATGAAGAGATGACTGCGCTTTTAGAGGTTGTTTGTACACACACGACGAGTCTCATCGCTTTAACTAAAATTCAAATAAGTCCTTTTGTAGGTACTCGTGGAGGTTTGAGAAAAAAAACGACCTGTTCTTGAACAAGGTCTTTCTTCACATGTGATTCAGACGCTCGTCTCCTTGCTTTTGTGCCGTGAATAGAGACGCTGGCGTTTTGTGTTTGCCTGTATGCAATATTATCAGAGCAGCCATGCGGAGATTTAACAAACCATCCAACCTCTCAGAATTTCATTATTTGTAATGTTCTGAATAATGGATCTTCTGGTCCAGCCAAAAAACAAAAGGGTTTTTTTTAGCACTAAAATGTAAATTTTTTTTTGCTTCTTGTTGCTGCCAGATGTAAAATCTGTAAGTTGGAAATCAGTAACTTTGTTTTCATGATTTATTAATGAAGCGTGAGCAATGATCTATGCATGCAATCTCACATTTCCATCTTGTATATGCACCAGTGTGGGCACAGTTTAATCCTTTGTATAATCTGTGGAGACAGTAAATCGCAGCTCGGAGAGGAGAGGAGAGGAGGATGTGCCGTCCTGTGCACTTCGCCTCCACTCGAGGCCTCAGATGTGAGTGAGAGGAGCTTTACTGTCCAGGGACCTGAGAACGACTTTGCCCCTGACTGACGATCAAGCTTTCCATTTGTCAGCAGCGTAACAGTGTGTATACAACAAGCGGCAACCTCCGGTGCTGAAAAATGAAACCAATGCGGAAGTGCAAAAAAGCTGCAGTTCCTCGAATAACCGCTAGAGCAGGCTGCAGAAGGGAGTCAATTACATTTGAGCCCCATGTTAAAATGTCCGATTTTATGACAGAAAAAAACATATTTACAGCCTGGTTCAAAACATGGCTCTAGTCTCATAAGCTGTTTTTCTACTCAATGACAACTCTGGGGGGGGGGGACGAATTTTTTTATTATTCGTTCGTTTAAAATATACAGCATACATCATTATGCACAATTCATAGCTGTCAATCTGAGTGGCGCCACTTTGATAGACAACTAGCCACTGACGGTCTAAAGGGCGTCACCCCGGCTAATTCTAGTCACTGAGTTTGGGAAAGAGATCGTCGTGGGGTTAGCCGGCTAGCAACAATATTTAGCATTTAACCTAGCTGGTTAGCCGTAGCTAGTTTGATTATTTCGAATAAAGCGCCTTTTTTCAGCCAATAGCGTTCATTCGACCCGCCTCAGCTCCGCCCTCGCTCCACCTCTTTGTCCATATTTGGAGTAACCGGAGGTAGGCTACCAAGATGGCTACGCACTACGATTTGCTTCATTTTTGCTCATCAGAAACCTATGGGTGACGTCACGGACACTACGTCCATATTTTATATAGTCTATGGTATACAACAACGTCTCTCACCAACAAACAGCACAAAGCCGCTGCTTGTTCAAGAAAAATACAAATTGCTCTGCGGCGCTCAGAAGTCGGCGCTCCCTGACGTAAAGGCGAGCTCTGCAGCCGGTGCTTTAAATAGGAGCGCGGGTTGAGGGTCGGAGCCCGGCTGCACCCTGGGATCCCTCGGTGGGACGGCGGCGGCGAGGTCAAGAGGAGTGCCATGAATCACAAATCCCCGTCTGATTTGTAAACTGTGGGGACTTTGATTTACAGGCCTGATCAGAGGGAAGAAATCCTCCGGCAGCGAGCGTGGAGACGGGAGTACGCTGAGGGTAATCACGCAGCAGATTGCTCTTGAGAAGAAGGTCAAAGCCCACTCCTACTGTGATTAAAACCTTTTCTTTGTGTGTTGCTGCGGCAGCTGGGCCGAAGGCGGCGACACAGAGTCTGTGCTCTGAACTTTGGCATCACAGGCTGAACTGCACACTGTGGCTTTAATTGTAATTATGATTTTGTTAGTTGATTTGACGAGCAGCCAGAGCAGCCGTCGCTACATCTAAACATGATTGATCACATCCCGTCCTCGTGTTGGAGCCTTCACAGAGCGTGTGACACTGATACAGTCTGAGTTTAATAACAGGTCAGGGGACGGAGGCGGAGCTGCAGGTCTGCTCATTCAAGGTGTGCGATACTGCAAGATTTGGTATTGATCCGATACCAAGTAAATACAGGGCCAGTATCGCCGATACTGCTACCAATACCGATACCAATACCGATACTTTTAATATTTAAGGTTGATGTACCATCACACTGCTGACCCTTAGGTGTTTTTGTGATTATTCCTTGGGATTATTTTATTAAAAACAAGGACAGAATTTGGGCAAAGTTTAAAGGCGGCTGCAAAATACTTTATTATCAAAAACAGAAGCAATAGAGCAATAAATAAAAAAATTCCCCCAAACATTGTTATGTGTGCATTTTTTTCTTTAAAAAAACAAAATGAAAAAAAATATTATATGAGAGCAAATCTGCACAAGCACATACAAGAGCAAAACTGACATTAAAGCATCGATCTCATCACGCTAGTATCGATCCGATAGCGATACCAACTTGGTATCAATACTATCGATACTTGGATCGATGTGCCCCCCTCTACTGCTCACATTACACAGTGTCTACTGAAACAGTCTGGACTGAGAACGATCACAATGTTTTAGTTGATATTTTTCTCTTATGTTACAGCTTCCAGTCCATTAGCGGCACAATGCTCTGAGTGAATGAGAGATCGTTAATATAAAGAATCTGCCTTGACTCGTCTCTTCTCTTCTGTCTTTCAGTATCTGACTGTCGAGTGCTGGAGGGGCTGCAGAGATACTCCTCCATCTCCACCTACCTGCCTGTCAACTACCAGGTGCTCAACGCCGACCTGGCCTTCTTCCTGAAGGAAGCCAACCAGGACTTCATGAGGAACTCTAGCCTGATGTCGCGGACCGAGCCCTTCTTCGTCTACCAGGCGCGGAGTTTGCCCTCGGTCAACGCCAGCTACGGGCCTCTGTCTCTGGAGCAGCCCGTCCCCTTAGAGCTGCTGCAGAGCCCGGGAACCTTTCCTGCCTCCTCCCTCTTCACCTTCAACTGGAAGGTGCAGACCTTTATCATGAACACCAGGATTCACTTGGCCAAGCCGCGGGTCCAGGTGCTGTTTTACGTGGCGGGCAGAGACTGGGACGACTACAGCGCCATCGACAAGCTGCCCTGCGTCCACATGTTTGCCTTCCACGAGACCCAGGAGGTGCGCGGCACCTGCCAGCTGAAGGGCGAGCTGGGTCTGTGCGTGGCCGAGCTGGAGCCCCTGGCCGGCTGGTTCAGCCCGCCCAGCGTGGTGCCCGGGCGCCAGAGGAACCTGGAGGCGTCGGAGGGCACACCGGTGGAGCTCTACTACACGCTGCAGTCCACGGAGGCCGGAGAGTGCCACTCGGAGGAGGCCAGGAAGGACAGCTTCATCCGCTCCAGCCAGGAGGGGCTGTTTGGTTCGTACACCTCCACCCCGCTGCGGAGGATCGGCGGGGTGAGGCTGTACCAGAAGGCCGCTCCGCCACCGCTGGCTGAGCACAGGCTGGATAATAACTTCATGGTCATGGTGCCGGCCACACCCATGAGACAGAGGGAGACGGTGTCTGCCTTCATCACCGTGTCGGCCTACTCTCCCGTGGAGATATTTACTCTCAGGTAGGGATGCGTTTGTTTTCTCCTCCTGTGTCTGACTGCACACGTTCTCTGCCAGCTTCAAACTGTGGAAATGTGCAGCCGCTGTTTATTGACTCCTGCCTTCTCCTCGGTGCTTTTATTCTTCCTACCCTCAGGCAGTGTTCACATGCACACTAAAATAATTTGTCCACAGTGAAACATGGCTAAATCTCTTTCTATTAGCACTGAAATTCACAAACTGAGGATGTCAGTCAATTTTCAGTTTTCTGAAGTCAAACAGCTAAATGTGAATGAACGATGATGATTTGATGGCGTCTCATAAATGAATTGTTAATCAACGTAAACAGTAATTCTGAGGCCGATGATCAAATCGATATCGATGATGGCGAAGTCGTCTGACATCAATGTAAACACAGGGTCTCTATCATATGATTGGCTGCATAGACAGAGAGTTAAAGAGATGCCTGATCAGACGTTTGTCATCAGTTCAGAAAAATGAGGATAAGTGATGAGTCAAAGTAACGACAATCAGCTGCTTCACACTGTGTCAGTTCATTCAAGATCAATAATAATAATAATTCAATAACTGCTTTTAAGTCACGAGACCTTCGTCCTGCATTTCATATGACTGATGGAGGACGACCTCCATCCGTAAAATAACATGGATTTATTACAGTGATCCAGGAAATACCAGTTCTGTTTTTAGTGAATGCTCTTTGAGTGAACATGTAATCAAGCATCTCTTGATAGAAAAACAGAGAAAGAGCAGAGTTATCTCTCCGAAATAGTTTGATTCTGCGAAGCTGTTGATAGGTGCTAATTACAGTGAACAGATGAGGCGAAATGATTTAGATAATTAACATGCAATTCAAATGAGGGTGTCATTAATTAAAATGCACGTCCATTAGTGTAATGACTGGAGCCGATCTTAATCACGCTGCTTTGGAGCATTTAGGAACCTTCAGAGATGCTGCGGCGAGCGGGTCAAGTCCATTTGTCAGAGCGCGTGAAGGAAAACAAGCTGAATGTGAGAGTGAAGAAAAATACAGAATCATAAAGCTGCTCCGCTCTCACTTCCTTTTTCCACTCGTTTACTAATGAAGATCGTTTTCCCAGCTGTGCGCTTTAGGCTCAAAATTAGAGTAAACAAGTTCACGAGAGCTGTGAAGTTTTAACAAGCCAAACAAATTCTCCAGACTTGTGTCCTTCCTGTGTTTCCTTTAATTACCAGATAGTTGTCCTGCAGTGATAAGGCATTGAAAACCTTTTTCAAAAAACACAGAAGGGTTTCTTTCATCAGCCCGGCGAGCGGGCCGGCCGGGCGCAGGGGCGACGCCTGTGGTGTTTTTATTTGGCAGCGCGGCGCGCGGCGGGCGCAGGTCGGCCATCTGAGAGCGGCAGATATGGAACGGCCTCCGTGTGCTCCTAGGTGATAAGGCTGTCCTCATACATGCATTTGTTAGGACGCTTAATCGCCACAGCGAGAAGACTTTGATCTCTATATTCACAAAATCACCATCATCCACCGCTGCACATGGCGGCGGCGGCGGCGGCGGCCATTGTGGGCCGTGCGGGCCTGAATTTAGGATGAGCTCACGGTGCTGTCAAACACCTTCTGCCACTTCAGTTTTAATTGTTCATTAGATCCTGCGTTTTCTGCATTTCATATCAAAATCCAAGGCCGAGTCCTTCGTGTTCCAGCACATCTGTATGAAAGTGCTCACTGTCTCTCTGACACGCGGTGAATTTGAAATGAAACGAAAACGGCCACCGAGCCCTTCAGTCATTCTCCTCCGGTTCAGTGTTCACCTACGTGTCGTCCATTATGCTGAAAGGCTCACGCTGTGATAGATGTTATGCAATGAAAGCTAATTTCACATACTTTTAAAAGCCAATCATCGGCCCAATTTATGGCTTTGTGGATGCTCAGCGTGGTGCGCCTTGCCGGGGCGTTTCTGTCTTGACGTGCTACTTTCAATGTGATGGACTCTGATTTGATTTGACCCTCTCTCTGTTAATAGTCTGTGTCGCTCAGAAAAGTTGCACTGATTTTTACTGTAGTTTACTTTGCTCAGATTTAAAGGGATTTTGGTGCAGGGCTTTTAATAGTTGCTACTTTTAGTCGCCGTAGTGAATCATCCTGACACATGAGTGTATTTGCATTTCCTGTCTCTTCTCCTATTGATAAGTCTGCTGGAGAAAAATGGTTCAGATGTGAATTGAAATAGAAAAGTGGCTGAGTGATTATAGAAGATTGTGATTCATAATGTTTACTTTTACATTTTTAAAGGAGCGTCGCGGTCGTCTGTGTGCCGCTGACACCGAGGCGCAGGGATCCAGTTAAGAATATGATAAATATGCCTCTGATAGTATGAGGTACTTCAAAATAAGAGCGTGCATTAGGAGCTGATTTTAATTCGAACTTCTGTAAACACACATTATCCTGTTACCTTGAGTTGTAATTGGCAGCTAAATGCAGAAGCGTCTGTCCTTGGACGGTCTCATCAATGATTGTGAACATGTGAAAATCCACACCAGTGTTTCTCCGTGCAGAGGAACAAGAGACCAGAGGGGCTGCTTCAGAAAATAACACATAATATTATATTTGAAACCTGTTTAATTACGTCCTCCTGAGGTTTGTTTCTTGTTTTCTGCAGCTCCCTGCAGAGAGAGCCTTCTCCAAATACTTCATTAACACACAACACACACACACATTTATAAAGTCTGGATATCACTGACACCTGTTTCCATTAAAGAGCGAAACGAGCGATAATGTGGCGACACTTTGATCATAAAAATATCCCAATAACTGGGTTCAATAACGGCTGATTATCACTTGAAAGGAGCTGCAACATGTTGAAGTGATAATGTAATAATGAGACTGAGAAATGCAATAGCACCGATCATCTGAGTCTTACAAGCAATTAATTAACTAATAAGCATAATAACTAAAAAGCAGCTTTTATTTTGGTTTCTGCATTAACCAACTGGGTCTTTCTTTCTTTCTTTCTCGTAATTGGACCCACGTTATTACAGTTAACTGAAACTGAACTAAAACCAAATGTGAAAAAAAAAAATTAGCGAAATGAAATGAAACTAGAGAGAAAGAAAAAAATGGAACAATGTTGTGTTCTTACATTAATAAAACATACAGGAAATGTCTTCAGTTTTAGTCTTTGTCCGTTTGGTCAAATCTGTCAACACAACGTATCAACGTCTGAGGAGGCATTTATCCAGATGTGTATTAGATCTCTGAGTCAGCTGCCTTCACAAAGTGTGTTTGTCTGTTAATTTTATTTATTGTGAACTTCTTAAATCTCCTGACAAATATCCATATTATAATTTTAAATTTTTATAATATTATAATTAAAAAAAAACAACTAAAACTAATAATGAAACTAATGAAAGTAAAACATTTTTTTAATAATAAAACCAAACAGAAACAAGCGAATCCTCACTGGAAACTGAAACTGTACTGTATAGAAAACAAACAAAAAAGATAAAAAACAATGAATAATACAAAACTGTAATAATTGTGAATTTGTGAATCTACGCTTGCACACTTACAGGAAATATTAAAGAACTGATTGTAAAGCCACATCACATCTTTGTTGCGAAAGAAGTGAATGAAGTTGAAGTAAATTCTGACTGAATAAAATAAGTTGTTTCTTGTGTTCTTGGATGTTTCCATCGATATAATGGAAACCATTCGAGTCAAGTCAATTATCAGCCTTTAATTTTGAAAAAATTTGAGTTTCCTCATTCTGCAGTCGTTTCATCGATTTACTGAACAAACCAGGAATCATAATCCTTCTCATCTCGTGGTGGTTTTAACATGTCTTGCCAGTGTCAGAGGGCTCCATGGAAATCTGAATCATTGTGTACAGAGATGGATTAGGCCAGATTAACTCTTTGATAGCGGCGTCTTCCTCGCCTGTGTTCCGCCTCTGATTCTCGCCGGCTTTGTTGCTGCCGGATGAGAAACAGTATCACATCATAGACGACCGCCGAGCCGTTTTATCATCAACAGGAGCTGCTCCCTGTAACGTCTTCAAAGGATGAAGACGTAGCGCGGAGCCGCAGATTGTTGCTGTGCTGCGGGGCAGCGAGCGAAGGGAAAGACATGGAAAAGGCACTTAAGACTTTAAGGCCATTAAATTTAATATGCGAGTGATGTAGGAGTCGGACTCATTATCATAATATGTTTTCTGGTATCACAGTGTGAGCAATTTAGATTGTTATGTGTCATTGATAATTAATTATCATCCCTCCGTTATTAGATGCTTCATATGCAAATCGAGTGCGGCGAAGGAAATATTTTAAAGGATATTTTTCCTGCTGCAGTCTCCAGAGGAAGAAAGAATGAAAACAGAGCACAAAAGGAAATTGCTCTTTTTTTTCTGTCTTGGTGCAGAGCTGCCATACAGCGTGAGTCACTGTACACTGAGGGTCATTACGTGTGCACTGTCCCCGCCGGCACTGCTCACTTTGACAATGGATTAGTCGATTTCTGTGCCCCCCCCCCCCCATGTGTGACGTGAACATGTAGATTCTTTACTGGACCGGACATCTCTGGCTGGTGACAGGACAGACGGACATGATTGGACGACTAATGGAGACTAATGACAGATCGATACAGCATGTTACCCAGAATGCAACTGGAGATTTAGGTGGCTACAGAGGTCTGAGATTCAGCTTTTTTCTTTTTTTTCATTTTCAAACTTCGTCCCGACCGATGCTGATTCACTCGAGGCCATTTATCAGATTTTGTGCAGCTCCCTTTGAAAAAAGCTTTGCAAAACTTTTCCTCTCTCATATGCAGTCGACCTGTAAATAAACTCTGATGTGTGGAGTTTCCACTTTAATACTTGCTTTAAATTCTCCCACTTGACTGAGAGGAAAACGGCGACGCTTCTCCCCCAAAATATCTCAAAGTGAAACAACAGTATTGGTGCAAAGCAGGAAGAGCTTGATGTTTGCGACTTTAGATAATAAACACAATATTTGTCATGTAATGTAACAACAAGCTGTGGACTCTTTAACTACGGAGCCTGATGTCGAACGTGCAGATTGCGGTTTGGCGATGAAGAAGACGACGTCTACTTGGCAGCAAATATTGATGCTAAACCTGAATATATGGTTCAGCAGTAATGGATGTGTGAGCTCCCCATGACATGTGCACGTATGCACAGTGACGCCGTGTTACTTAATCTGACCCCTTTGGTCAGTAACGAGTAATCTAACGCGTTACTATTTCCAAACCAGTAATCAGATTACAGTTACTTATATCCAAGTCACTGTGTAAAGACAATAATATTAAGGTTCGTTGTACACTCTGTAATACTATCAAGCTTCAAAAACACAACGTCTAATTTAAAGAAACATTTAGAGTGGCAGCACATCACAGTCAAATGTCAGGAGATACATTGTTTACTTGACGTTACTGTTAAAAATGCACTGCCAATAAAGTGAGTATTGACAAAACCGGTTGTCATTTTTATATTGAGGTGGGGGGGGGGGGGGGGGCGGTGTCAGCAGCTGCTGAATGTAACTTATAAATTAACTAGTAATCTAACTTAGTTTCTTTTAAAATCAAGTAATCAATAAAGTAACTAAGATACTTTTTAAAGGAGTAATCGGTAGTCAATAATCAGATTACTTTTTCAAGGTAACTGTGGCAACACTGCGTATGCATCCCTGCACCAAGTGACACCAAGCCCGGTGGTCCGTCTCCTCTTCAGAGCCGAGGACACAGCTCTGCTTTGTGTTAAGAGGCAGAATCAAGTTGAGGGACGATGTAAAAAAAACTGAATAAATGTAAAGTTCCGCTCGTGGTGTGTGTCTGAAAACTGACACATCTCTCCTCTGATGCCTCGTCCTCCTCTGTCCTGTTTGACGCACACACACACACACACACACACACAAACACACACACAGGAACATGAAACCCACTGATGAGCTCCTGACTGTGGGAGCGTCACATCTCCAGCAGTTTATTACTGAGCATTTTGCCTAAACTGATATAAAGTGCTTGGATTTGAGGTCTGACAAGTGTGTCCTAAAATCCTTTGTTTGATCCTGTTCCCCTGCGTCTCTGTGGCTCTGCCCTTAAAAGGTGCTGAAATGGGAAAGATTGGAATTAAATTGGTTGCGATGACACAAAATTCTGTGTTGTCATCAGTGTGGAGATAATAACTGTTGTTGCTGTGGTTGTACTTTCATCTACGTTTTCTCTGTGTGTGTGTGTGTGTGGACTGATGTTTGTGTGAGATGCAGGTGTGGCAGATGCAGGTGTGCGACTCGTGTGTGTGCATCAGCTGACGTGTTTGCAGCCTGATGAACGCCGCTGGTCGTCTGCACGTGCTCCGTTTAATCGCTCACTTCCTGTGGAGAACATTCTACCCAACGTTTGTTTGCAAACAGATTTCAATAAAACTGTCAGCCTGTTGCAATCACATCGTGTACGCATGTGTGTGTGTGTGTGTGTGTGTGTGTGTGTGTGTGTGCGCGCTGACACGTCTGGGCGCCGCTCACACTGTGAATACCAGAAGTACTGTAGGAGCGAGCGCGATGGAATCAATTTGCCTCGTCTTTAAAAGCCAGTGCATCAGTGAACAAATGATCTGCCATTACGCTTCATTATGTGTGCTGATGGACAACAGTGACTAATATATGCAAGAAGCAAAGGCATAAAACATCAGCAGGAGCCGGAGAGAAGAGAAAAAGAATTAAAGCTGTGTCGAAAGATTTTAATTATAGATTAAGCGACGGGTGCAGATTCTCTCCAACCTGTTCGGATGCTTGTAAACTGTGATGACGCCGAAAGAAACAGGCGACAAAAACCACATTCTGAAGTTTTCTGAAGCGTGAAATTCTCTCTGTGTGTTTCCTCAAACTGTGTCTCCTTGTTGAGATGAAGGAAACATCCTCGTGTTCGCGTCAAGGTTTGTTGCGAGGAATCGACATCAGCGCTGAAACGACATGCGGCGGCCATGATGGCGATCGGTGTTGTGCAGATTTTGTCCATATTTTTTTCAGATTTGAGGGCTGATTGTAGAGACATATCTTTCAGAGCACATCCTGTCTGACATGGACTCTTAAATCTTCAAAAAAATTAGAAAAAGAATATTCAACACTAATCTACCTATGCAATTTTCCACATTATTTTTAGGAAATTCAGATTTGCAGTTCAGACAAACTGATGGATATTTATTTGGTATTTTGATAACCGCTGGTAAAAAAGCAGTTACAAGGCATTTTTGCTTCCTGACCCACCCACAGTACAGGAGTGGATAGGCATAGTAAATGATATTCACTAGGGATTAGCCGGATACTCGTTTCAGACGATCCATATCAATTTCAGACTTAAAATAATGTACAGTTTTAAGCCTCACCCATTTCTGCACTCACTTCCGGTTTAGGCCCCGCCCACTCTGAATACAGATACAGATACAGATAGTGGTGTACTCGCTCATCTCTAATATTCACATTATGGAAGGGATTACTTTCTCCCTTCGCCTTCAGAAAAACACATTTATTAAACTTTGGGCCAAGTGGGTTAAATACGTTAGTCCCTTACAGACAGATGTACTGAATGAATGACCCTGTAATGCTGCTTACATATTTTATTTTTAAATGTTTTAATGGACCTAACAATGAGCCTTGTATTACTTATATTTCATTTCAAATCTCCCTGGTAGACCTTTTTTTTTTTCTCTCTCCCCATCCTTCCCAGTTTGTTCAAAGTTCTCAAATATAATGCACTCGACATTCTGAATTTTGTTTTTTGTTTTTTAAACAAAAATTTTAATTGTGAGCGACAGAAGAAATGCAATTGTATGTTATCTGGAAGTAAGCTCTGTATTATCATGTCCTCACAAAACAAAAATAAAAAATGTCAAAAAAAAAAAAATTAGAAAAACGTCGAAGCTCTTCTTTGTCTTCATGTTTCTTTATGTTTCCGTCAAATAGAGAAAAATCAGCCAATCCTCACAGAGAAGCTGAAACTAAACAATATTTGCCTTTTTTCTGCTTGATAATTGATTTAAATGATTCATTTTCTGTCAAATTTTCAACAACGGATGATTGAAAGTTCCTCCGACAATCTTCACTTCACAACTACGGTGGCTCACGTGGGACAGTTGTGACATGCCAGTTCATCGTTAGCATCTGGAACATGAGCCAACTTCATTTTCAATAACACGAGTACATTTCTCGTTGTGTTAATGTGAACATTATCTCTCTGAATCTCCACTGCCAGCGTGTTGCTTCAGCAACAAATGGCTCGAGACCAAAGTCCCAGTAAAACTAATCCTTCATAGAGGCAAATAAATAACTGTTCTCAACCTGAGAAATGGGCGACAACATCAACGGCAGCTGGTTTAAGCCAAGTGGGAGTCCCCCCCCAACCTCCCCCCCCTTCACAAAATACCACAACACACCGATCAACTCAGTGGCCGTGCGCTCATATCCGATTCATTATAGTGCAATCTCATTTGAAAGCCATCATCGGCGGCTATAAACAGGCCCTGAATCAGCAGCCACTGGGGGGCCTCTGCAGGGGAGAGCGTGTGATGAAAGAGTAAGAAAATGCCTTGTCATTTATTGGCAGGCATTGAAGCCATAAGCCATTTTCCTAAAACAGCTTCTCCATTTGAAAGTGGGAGAAAGAGGCACTCGGGGAGCAGATACAGACGATTAAGAGCAAACGTATCTGAGCGAGCGGCTTCAAATGTGCATTAAATGAATCTTGTCAGATGTCTTCTGGCCGTTATGAATAATATCTTTGTAGTTTGTTTATATTTAGCCTGCGAGAGGTTGCAGTGTGATTTGGCAACCTGGCGTTTCCAAACAGACGCTCGTGGTTCCTGTTAAAGTCGGCGGCACGCATTTTCTCTTGGATGCAAAATTACACGTTCCCTTCAAAAAAAAAAAAAAAAAAAAAAAAAACGCCCCAACCTCCGAGAGTGTTTAAGAGCTGTTTTGTTTTTATGTGAGCAGCTAAGGAGTCTCCTCACGTTTCCATACAGGTGTCAAACATCGGCATCTTCTGCTGAGCTTTCAAATTCGCCCCCGTTATGTTTCCTACATTTTTATGAGCTGCCGGAGCGAGCGGCTGTGCCGGCGGCCGACCAAGGCCGAGGTCCCGCTCACCGACGCCGCCGCCAGAAGGCGAGAGAGCAGAGTGCTGCATCGCTCCCACCGCCCCCCCGCCGCTCCACGGGGGGTCCTCTCATCTGCCAGGCCTCCTTCCACTCGCGCTCACAGAAAATACAGTATTGTACACCCAGGAATAGCATTCATATATAATTAGACAGCAGCACAGAGACACTGTGGGCTTTACATGGGAGGAGGCGTCTCCTCTGCAGCAGCTTTCACAAAGCAGCATATGAGAATCAAAGGATCCACAGTGTGAGATGTTAAAGCAGATGTTGATGGTTTGCAAGTCATTTAACTCCATCTTTAGTTGAACATAGTGCAAAAACAACATGTCCAATGTTGAAACTGAAATATTGTGTTGCTTTATGAAAAATGTGTGCTCATTTAAAATTTGCTGCCAGCAACACGTTTCAACATTTCATGTGTCATCTTTGCACTGTTTTCAATTAAATTTTGAGTTAAAGCATCAACATTTTACGCAGCGTCCCAACTTTTTTTGAATTCGAGTTGCGCAATTAACAGTGAAAATGAGTTTTTGCCCTTTCTCTTCAGTCCATAATTAAACTTGTTAATAGCCAGAAAGACACAACAATATATGAAGTGACCAGTACATAAAGAAGTATGGTTCAGTTCAGAGCATAGCCTGTATAAAATATGGACGTAGTGTCCGTGACGTCACCCATAGGTTTCTGAAGAGCAAAAATGAAGCAAATCGTAGTGCGTAGCCATCTTGGTAGCCTACCTCCGGTTACTCCAACTATGGACAAAGAGGTGGAGCGAGGGCGGAGCTGAGGTGGGTCCTATGGGCCGGCTGAATGAACGCTATTGGCTGAAAAAAGCCGCTTTATTCGAAATAATCAAACTAGCTACGGCTTACCAGCTAGGTTAAATGCAAAATATCGTTGCTAGCCGGCTAACCCCACGACGATCTCTTTCCCAAACTCAGTGACTAGAATTAGCCGGGGTGACGCCCTTTAGACCGTCAGTGGCTAGTTGTCAATCAAAGTGGCGCCACTTAGATTGACAGCTATGAATTGTTGATAATGATGTATTTTGTATATTTTAAACGAACGCTTTATAAACCCCCCCCCCAGAGTTGTCATGGAGTAGAAAAACAGCTTATGAGACTAAAGCCATGTTTTGAACCAGGCTGTAAATATGTTTTTTTCTGTCGTAAAATTTTAATTTTAACATGGGGCTCAAATGTAATTGACTCCCTTCTGCGGCCGGCTCTAGTGGTTATTGGAGGAACTGCAGCTTTTTTGCACTTCCGCATTGGCTTCATTTTTCAGCGCCGGAGGTTGCCGCTTGGTTCAGAGGCAGAAAATGAACGAGGGACGTTATTTACAGGAAATATTGTATCAACACTTTGAAGCTCCGCCTCCTCTGCTGTGTGTGGATCACGCTCTGCCGCTGGGAGTGGATGTCTGATAGTGAGTCGGTCAGATGTGTCACATGATCAGAGGTGGATGGTCCCTGAGGTGAAGGACAGCACGTGACGCCTCCCTGCTAAACCTGCCTCCTCCTCCTCCTCGTCTTCATAAGTATCTGTTTGTTTTGCCATTAGCCTTATTTATCTCCGTTTGATCCACTAGTTACGTTCGTAACCAACGGTTACAGGTAAGATCACCACACTAATTAAATGTTGACGAATATCGAAGGCGCTGAACCTCGCCGTCAGATATCCTGCTGCAGGGCTAATAGAGGCCGAGCCCTCGCCGCTGATGAATATACTGAGGAGAACAGAGCCTCGGAGATCACAATGCGTCTCCCGCTCGCCACATTAAACAGCAGCGCTAATTATTTCTTTGTGTAACGGCTGAATTAAATTACAATAATTCTGTCTGTTGTTGGCTGCTAATTAAAGGGTCATCTCATTCAGTCCTTTTACTCACTCTTTCCATTGCCCCTCTCACTTTTAATACGAGCACAAACCTGATCAAAGCATGTTTCTTAAACTTAATTACAGGCTCCGGCTAAACCCTGTTAGCATGTAGCTTAAATTAGGGTCAGTGTTATAGAGATTCCTCGCGGCTCCTGATGTAAACATAGATACACAGTCGTCATCTCAAACGAATAGAAGAGCTTTTTTAAATGGCTTCATAAAGTTTCAGATGTAGTTTAACAACTCATCCACGATCATGTATGTTATATATTACATGACAATCGACTCAGATATAAAGACGAGAGGCTGATTTGATTTTTTAAAAACGCCTCCTGACGCCCGCAGACCCGGCCTCCACTGTCTGGCTCGCCTCGGTTGTATTGTCCATTAGACCTTAAACGACGCTCGGCTTATTAGCAGTCGGGGAGAACAGAGATATGATTTAATGCCGTTTCTTGGAGGGAACACAATAAGACTAAATTGAATGGTTTCCCTATTCATTTTCATGGACTTTAATGCGCCCTTATAACTCTGTAATTGGCACCGTGACTGCTTGTATTATATCCTCCTTGACACTTGTAGCCACTTGTTCGCTGACAGCGGCTAATTATCTCCGTTAGCTGTATTTTTTTTTTTTTTTTTTTTGGCTGTTATGGGAAGTAAATAAAAAGTAGTCAGCAAACCTTCTCGAGGGATCTGCGGCTGCGGCGTTCTCCCGACATCCAGATAAGAATAGACGTAAGAGGATTATCTCTGCACCACAGATAAGTGTAATCAAATTTATCAGATGCTCAGTAGATTAAGATTCGGAAAACATGGGACTACATTTTTGTGGATGCTTCCTCTTTTCTTTTTTTTTTTTTTACTTTAGATGCCCAAATCCCCAGATACAACCACGACAGTCTGTCCTTAAAGGAACGTTTCGCCATTTTTGGAAACACAATTTTTTCTTTTTTTTCATCTGTAGTTACAGCAGGGTTAATGTAGCTTAGGACAACGGCTGGAAACAGGTGGAAACAGCTGGTCTGACATCACCTCTGAAACTCAAATTAACTTGTCATTTTCATTTAATCTGTAAAGCAAAACACGGCGTGTTTACAGGGGAACTGTTTCTTGGTCGGACGCAGCGACTTCCTGGAATCTTGCTTCAGTTTTCAAGGTATCAGATGTTGTCGCCCGTCGGACGGAGACAGGACAGATGTTTCCAGCGCGTGTTATTAATCTTCTTATCTTCACCGAGAACGTGAACAAGCAAACTTTCCGAACTTTCTTTAAGGACAGAAAATGTCACTTTTTTCCAGTAATGAGAACGGAACAGCAAAGAAAACGAACAGCTGCTTGTAAATGGTTTCCATTACCAAGCAAAACAAAAACTGTTGCACATTTCTTTATTGTCCATCTGCTCCAGAATATGAAGAAGGTTTTATGTAGTGTCGTCCTGTCGGAGGAAACGTATCACCGAGTTCACTCAGTTTGAGCTTTGAGCTTTAAAGCAGACAGAGAACATGCTGCTGCTTCGGCTCAGATCAATGAGCCAATGTTTTCTGCAGTCTGTCACTTTGTCTCCCAACAGTTAAAGTCAAACTTGTGCATCTTAACGTAGATTAAACAGAAGTGCTGAACAGTGGAAGTTTCATTTTCAGTCTGCTGTGACGACGTCGAGCTTCACTCTCAGCTCCAGCTTAAATTCATCGACGCTCTCATGATCCAGCGTTGACCTGCCAAACCCACACTTTACACATAATCTGTCCTGAGTCTCCGACCTCTGTCCAGACCCAGCTGGAACCTCTTCACATGTAGGACTGACTGGCTTCATCCCACCGCGTGTGTCAGCTCCTGTTTCTCCTGACCGATCTGGCTGGATGACGGGGAAACGTCAGATAGACAGAGATACCCCCCCACCCCCCCTCGGTGCAGACCCGCCCCCCTCAGACCTGCATCAAATCAATGGTTTCAGGCAGGGCGCCATTTTTCCTCCGTACAGTTGGCAGAATTCTCCCTTTTCCAACCGAGATGCTGAGGTCCCAGAGACATCAGTATCTGCACATTCATCATGCAGTCGCCACGGAAACATGGCAGCAAACCCTTTGTCTTAAGATGCAATTCAAAACTCTGATTTAAAATATAATCCCAAATACTTATAAATGCCAGGGCTGAAACTTCTCTTTGTTCCTACAGCTGTTCTCTCTGACATTAAACTTAAAAAAGAGAGAGAAGTGTTTTTATGCTGTCGGATGATGAAAAGTACCGTCCAGCTCCGAACTCAATACTCTACAACTTTATGGACTGAACGAATACGTAACTCAAGCAGCCGCCAGAGAAACAAACCAGTTTATAAAAGAGAGAAGTGAAAAACTGTCACTGTTCAACATAAGGTTGTGATGCAGGAGTACAAACAGTAGTAGTAGTAGTAGTAAAAGTAAAAATAACATCTGGAATAAATACTGCATTATAAGTAAAAGTACTGAATTACTGTTAATTAAGAAAAAATATGTATAATCAGCCAGATGTACTTAAAAATGTATTTATTCATATTGATCATTAAATTAGGCAAAACTGAAAAATGATGCCTGTGAGTTTCATGTTAACAATCGTTTGGTTGTTCTTACTGATGGATTAATGTCTGAGTAGTATTTCACTATTATACGAAGTGGGGGTTTTTTGTTGTTATTTGACCATTTTTAAAAGCACATTCAGATTCCAGCTGAGAAAGACGCAGGAAAAGCGTCTCATGTTTTCTGTGTAATTTTTGACTATGTCAGTATCGGCCTCACGTCGATATCAGTCGCCCTGGTGTATACAGATATGTGGCTCTTGATTAGAACTGCATGTCTGAATTACATGAGGTCGTATTGGGCCTGAGCTGAACTCCGACCCCGCGACGTCCGCTCAGCCGCTGATCATGTGTCGACGGCCTAACAATGAAAATGAGAGCTGCTCTTTGACCTCTGCACCAGATCGGCGAGGGATAATCCTACGCTAAGCTCAATATCAACAAAACAAGAGAGAGGAAACCCGGAGGAAGCTCATCAGGAGAACAGGGCCGGACAGAGACTCCATGTGTTCGTCAGTTTGTCGCCTGCTCTTCAGGACGTGTTGTGTGATGTTTAGAGTAGGTGCACGAACAGAGGATGAGTCATGAGTTTCTGAAGCCTCTATATGCTGATAATGACGATGCCGCCCGCATTTGTGACATCAGCGGTTAATGCCCTCCCACCCATGTTCCCATCCTGTGATCCCCCCCCCCCCCACAGCCGACCCACCCAGGCTTCCTGCATTATTCTGCTCCTGTGGGAGAAATGACTGAAATGTACACGTAGAGCTGCTGATTCACTCTGAAATCATCTGTTGAATAACGTGGGGGGGTGGGGGGCAGACTGTGCGGTCACAAAGATTGGACGACCTGGGGGGTGTCTCAATTTCCTGAGCTGCTTGATGACGACTGATTTGACTGGGTTTTGGGGTTCAGAGAAGAAGAGAGCGTCCCGTCTTCACGACCTCGCTCTGTGGGTGCGTTTGATTTATCCATCAGGTCACGTTCTTCCTCACAATCATTCATTTGCTCCATGTGTTTTCTGTTCCAAATTTCAAGAGTGAGAGAAAAGTTAAGCTTCTTCAGAATGAGTCTGTGGTCTGATTACAGGCGTGCAGGAAAATGGCATCAGATGAACAATGAGTGGACGCGCTGTGAAGTGAACACATTCATGAATGAAGCGACGCTCTTCCTGTCTCGTTCAGACCAGAGGCAGCTCGTGTCGGTGTCGCTGAGCTCTAACTCCGTATGGATTTACATTTCTCATTACACACTGACTCCAATACAGTCCATCCTCTGCTGTATCGACGCCGCTAAACACACAGTCTCTCTCTCTCTCTCTCTCGCTCGCTCGCCCTGTTTGGCCGTGTATTTCCCATAATGTCCTCTTGTATTTACTTCTGTTGAGTCACCGTTGGCTGCCAAACATGGCTCTCCATTATGGAAATCTCTCCATGCTGACTCTGTGAAAACATGACAGAGCGGCTGCTGCTGATGGAGCCACAACCCTCCACTGATAAAGGGGGTTTTTATAATAATGTCATGGAGGAAGAGGAGCGTTCACGCCGCCTGCTTCGCTGATTAAAACGACAACGTGTTTATTTTCAACAGCTTGATCACAGCTTGACCGGCGGCGGCTGAGGGAGCGAGTCTGACGGCGCTCAGGTTTCAGAATGCACATTAAGACAACCATTGGAAGCTGGCTGTGGGTTGCCAGGTTTGCAGAGACAGACAGGTGGAAGCTTATTGTGTGTCATAGATGTCACATGTAGAAAAGTTTTGGATCCGTGTGTGTGATGATTATTCGTAATTTGAGAGCCAAAAATACGAAATGAGAGACGAGCTGGAAATAAACAGCCTGTCATCTCTGCTGTAAATTTTCCATACATCATTTATTACATTTTGAAAATGTATTTCTGCAGCCTCAAAGGTCAATTTTGGGTCTCGTTTAATTAAACCTTTTCTCGCTCTCGTGTTGATTTTGTAGGTATGAAACTCATTTAGAGACTCTGTGTGTGTGTGTGTGTGTGTGAGCTCCTTATATCCATTTCCCTTTTTTTTTCATCACATACAGTTAAATATAGTGATAAAGCGTTTGCACATTCAGTGGGTGCAGACAGAGATGGATCCCAGCTCTGCATTATTAAAGTTCAAACTCCCTTATTTACATTTCATCCCCTTCTTCCCGTAATAATCTTTGGACCAAACTGTTATTAACCTGAAGAGACCTCGTTCTCGTAAAGAGAACATGGAGCCAGGACGTGGAATTACTTAAAGATTAGATGTGATACCAGGAAGTTGCAGCAGGATGATGTAATATTTGGCTTGCTCTTGCGGCGTGGCGCTCGGGCCTCTTGATTCATCTGATGGAGATGTTGTGTCTCACCTTAATTGACTCATATCTCAATAATGCAAACGTGCACTCTGACTGCAAATCACACAGCATTATTCTCCTCTTTCAGTCCAGTTGGGGAGGGGTCTGCTCTGTATTTCCAGCTGGTCTCGCTCGCACCTCGGGATTTGACCACTCAGATGCCGAACTCTGGCATTTTACATGCACTTCCAAATCTGGTTATGTTATTCAACTGTTTGGCATTTCCAAAGGTCGCAACCTTTCCTTGTTCATTTGGTGCCTGCGATGTCAATGTTTCTGTGTTCAACATGAGTTTTTCCGGGGCAGATGTCAGAGGTCTGGGCCTTGTTAGGGCTGCAGCCGATCAATTCTCCGCAGGCCCTCTGTGATCTTTCCTGCCTGACACTCCTGCTTTGATCTCCCAGGCCTAATCAATGGAGCCACGGTTTGTTCAACAGGCTGCAGAATTACAGTTCCGGCAGATCTGCGAGGTCTCTCTGACAAGGCCACCGGCGGCAGAGAAGGAGAAAACAGCCGAGCCCGAGTTTCTCACTGTCAAGTTAAAAATTCAAAAATCGCTCTTTTGTTTCGCTGCGGTTTGGCTTTTTACAACGCACTCAGAGAGCAGAGCTGTCCTCGGCGGCACATATCTGCCGTAGACAGACAACGAGGATATGACAGCTCCTCCTGTAGCATTAGGCGCTCTCTGACAGCGGCGAAGGAGAAGCCGGGCAGAGTGGTCGGCCTGAGTGGCTGGAGACGCAGAGAGATGAACCGCGGTGGCCTCGCTCTCTCCTGTGAAAGGAGCCCGCCGGCCCATCCTGCAGCAGCAAGGTTAGGGATTCATCAATGACCAGAAAATTCCAGTGTGTGTGTGATCAGGGTGCTGGCCCGGCGCTGGGCTAAATGGAAGACTAATGGGCAGCGAGAGCGAGGCTGACGGGCTCTGAGGAGCCCTGCTCTCTCTCCCTACACCTGTCATCCATCACATTTCCAGCTGATACTGGGAGATAGCTGTCCCGCGCTGGTGGGCGGAGCCTGCAGACGGGATGGGGAGGGGGGGCTGGAGGTGGAGGCAGGCACGTGGCTACTGCGAAACTAGGGATGAGCGAGTACACCACTATCTGTATCTGTATCTGTTTAACCATCTACATTATCTGTATCTGTATCTGTACTCGGAGTGGGCGTGGCCTAAACCGGAAGTGAGTGCAGAAATGGGTGGGGCTTAAAACTGTACATTATTTTAAGTCTGAAATTGATATGGATTGATCAGAAGTTGCTAATAAACTGTATTCAAAGCCTATATACAGTATATCTTAATAATATTTATAATATTATTCTCATGAACTGCAGAGAGAAAGTATCAGATACTGCATACAGCCACATACAATAAAAATATTAATATAGGCTACTTTGTATGTTCAGCTATATGTGTGTATGTGTGTAAATGGTCTGTAAGACTGTTTATTTTTTAATGATCTGCGTGAACTTCATGATTCATGCAAACATCCAGTGATGGCAAACAGGGAAATATTATGGCAGTCTTGTTCTGTCTTGTCAAATGCACCGCGCGTATGTTGGGAGAGACGTGCACAGACGTCTCTGTGTAGGGAGGGGCGGGCGCTGTGTGTGACTGGCCAATCATAGAGTGCGAAGACAGTCAGTTCCACAATGAGGATTTTCCTTCAGCACGAGCACGGATATTGACGGATTTTATTCGTATCATAATCGTATTCGTCCAAAATGCTTAATCCGTAACGGATACTCGTCTGAAACGAGGATCCGGCTCACCCTTATGCGAAACAATCAGTGTGTTAGAGCCAGTCTCGTCCACAGACTGAAGCAGGAGCCAGTCTGCGTGGGTCAGGACGGTCCGACTTCACAAGACGCATCAATCCACTCCAACGAGCCTCTTCTGAGCTAATATCAGTCAGGTGGTTGCATTTTATCATGCATCACCAGAGGGGATGAAAGAGACTGGCAGTATCAGAGGAAGTGAAAAGAATGGCTTTGTGGCCAACATGATGAAGCTTATGTAAGTAAATCATAGCATTTGGTCTCATTGTCAGTGTGAAAGACATCAGACAACAGAGTGAAGGTTCAGCTGTTTTTCTTCAGTGGAACCTTTTCACATATTCACTGGCTCTGCTTTTCCTCTGTGGGACAGAGGACACCGGGGAACTTCTTACACACACACAACACACACACACACATACATGCAACAAAAGCCAGTGAAATGGCTTTTGAAAGTCCTTTTATATCGGCTCAGATTAGACTTCTTTTAAAACAGATGTCACCTTGAGGCCAAAGAAAAGAGATTATGGATTTTTTTGATCACCTCGCTGCTCGGTGTCCTTTACTACGGCGAGGCATCAAAAGTGCCGGGCAGAAAGGTCCTGAGATTGAATAACTATAATTAGAGAAGGGATCCCTCACAGATTAGTGTTTACTGGACCCGTATGAATAAAACAGGGCGTTGTTAAAAAAAAACCTGGATCAGAACAAAATGAGCTGAATGTGAAATGTGGTTTTCAAGCTCTGTGTGCCCGAGGTGTCCGCCGGTCATGCATTAATAAAAGCTCCATCTTCAATTTAATTACTGCACTGTAGAGTATTCGAACATTTTCCCCACTGATTGATATCATTTCTGTTTGTGCTTTTGTCAAAAATATCAATAGATTTCTAAATTAATCCCTGATTGGAGAAACAGATTCAACTGTTTCCTCTGTGTGCTGATGAATCATTGTGTCCCCGACGGCCAAGCTGCTGTTTCGTAAGAGAGGCTTTTATTTTACTGTTACTGTTCTGAGTAACCAGGAAGTGTGAACAGCAGCAGGAACAGGAAGTGACACGCCTGCTTGTTTCAGTCTCATATACAGGTGCGGTGAGACCAAGCGGCAACCTCCGGCGCTGAAAAATGAAGCCAATGCGGAAGTGCAAAAAAGCTGCAGTTCCTCGAATAACCACTAGAGCAGGCCGCAGAAGGGAGTCAATTACATTTGAGCCCCATGTTAAAATGTCCGATTTTACGACAGAAAAAAAACATATTTACAGCCTGGTTCAAAACATGGCTCTAGTCTCATAAGCTGTTTTTCTACTCCATGACAACTCTGGGGGGGGCAAATTTTTTAATAAGACGTTCGTTTAAAATATACAGCATACATCATTATGCACAATTCATAATCTAAGTGGCGCCACTTTGATTGACAACTAGCCACTGACGGTCTAAAGGGCGTCACCCCGGCTAATTCTAGTCACTGAGTTTGGGAAAGAGATGGTCGTGGGGTTAGCCGGCTAGCAACGATATTTAGCATTTAACCTAGCTGGTTAGCCGTAGCTAGTTTGATTATTTCCAATAAAGCGGCTTTTTTCAGCGGCTTTTTTCAGCCAATAGCGTTCATTCGACCCGCCTCAGCTCCGCCCTCGCTCCTCCTCTTTGTCCATATTTGGAGTAACTGGAGGTAGGCTACCAAGATGGCTACGCACTACGATTTGCTTCATTTTTGCTCTTCAGAAACCTATGGGTGACGTCACGGACACTACGTCCATATTTTATACAGTAAAGTGACCTTTACCTGCATCACCTGATCCTCTCTCCTGAAGATTGGACATGTGCAGCTGCTTCTCATCGGCCTCTTCGGCCTGTAATCAAGCCTGTTTACCTCGGATGAACAGATCCTTCTTCATCCCGTTAGAAAATTAAACAGTTTTCACGTCGGACAGGTGAGATAATGTGACACAAAAATAATGAGCTCCCGCTGCACGTAATTGGACTCGTGGCTTGATTATTTGTCTCACCTTCGATGCCGTGAATCAGCGACTGGAGGGGATTTTTTAAATCATCAAAAAGGAACAATTTACTCTGGCAGTCTGAATAAAATCCTCATTTAAGCTGCACAATTCAACTATTTCCCCCTTTGTAATTTTAGTGAAGAGGCATGGAGAGGACCTTCAGCGTGCCGAGTGAGAATGAGGGTTTAGAAATAAGATCAGAACTAAAGAAAACTGCTAAAGTCTAAAAGATATAATGTTCTCTCCTCTGTATATTTAACCATTTGTGCCCATGTGGAGCCTCTTCTCTTCTTAGTAACAGCTAATTAAGGAAGAAACACTTTGGCAGAGTAGGTGTAAAATTGCCAACGTAAACAGTAAAAACTTCTGTGATATGTTTCCTCCTGTGATTTCACCGCCCACCGGTTTTTCACCACGATCAGACTCCTTCACACACTCCCTCCCTCACCTCTTCCTGATTTTCACTATATCATCTTGTATGGCACCGGCTCTTGACACTTTTGTGTACTGTCGCTGTTAAAATGCAAATTTCACAGGATTCAGCTTTTCCTGTTCCGTCGGCAATTTACTGTGTGACGTCCCCGTCTCCTTGCTGCCGAGCGGAGGACGCCAGTGTCAGCTGTATCCGTCCTCCTGAGCTTTGGTAAAATGCCACTATATCTTTTTTTTGCTCTCTGGCAGCGCAGCCCGCAGCCCGGCGTGGCTACGAGCAGCTCGCTCCCGGGTCTCTCATGTTCGTGGCCCTGACATTGTTTGCACGTCTGTTGTGCGTGTTTTCAGGCTGACAGCAGCTCGGGGGAAACCTTGAGTTGTGCTGTTTCCAAGCTGCAGACAGACAGCACAGATAGTGTGAGGAGGTGGATTCAAGCCCCGTTTTACACCAGGAACATAAGTCAAACAAAGCAGTTCTCTGAAAGGCTTCACAGCACATTCACGTCTCACTCTTCAGTGATGCCACACGAGCATGAGTCAGGGCACCTCGCCACCTTCAGATATCACAGAAGAAAGGCCGGCGACTGTCTGCAGCTGTGAAGTTTGTGATGTGGATCTGCTGCATTTACTGGACGTGCGGCTCTTTGCAGATGCACCGACAGAATCACATCAATTGAGAGAAGAGCGGCTCCGTTCTGCTCAAGTGTGTTATTTGCAGCCGTCTGCCACCGAACCAATGAGTGCACACACACACTCTGAGAACACCTCTC
>JBBMOC010000084.1:1385134-1399110 GCA_037975185.1 Centropyge bicolor
CTCACACACACACACACACACACACACACACATACACACACACACACGCATGCACACACACACACACACACACACACACAAACACACGCTCACACACACACACACACACACACACACACACACACACACACACACACACACACATATACAGTACGCCCACACAGCCATCACAAACCCATACATTCACAGGCAGCTTGGTATTAAAGTTTAATCAAATGTAAAATTGCCGTCGTTTTGAATGTCATATTGACAAGTTAATGTTGGGCGGCGGCGGCGGCGGCTGCCGTCAGCAGCCACTTTGTTCAGACGGATCTTTATAGCTTACCTCCTGCAGAGGCTGGAAGGAGCACTCTCAGGCTGCGGGAAGGCATCGCTGCTGTCACGAGGACGGGAGGTTTTTCTCTTCTCACTTTGTGTCTAACCTGCAGTGAAAAGTCTGTATTGACACTTTTTTAACCAAGGAGCACTCGAAACCTTTTGAAACTTCGTAACACTGTGAATGCAATTCTTGACTTTTGGGGAAAAAAAATTGACTTACTGGAAGTGTCTCTCCACTTTCCAGCCGACGAACATCAGCCTGTAAACATCACCTGCCACGGTGGTTCGTTCATTAACGCTGCTCATAGTTTGAGTTCATCGCGTGGATCCAGCCTCTTGATTCAGCTCAAAGTGTCTCGCACAGTTTCCATCTCGTCTGTACGAACTCTCCTGTGGCCTCATGTGATATCCAGAACCTCTGCATAAGCATGAGGCTGCGGAGCGGCGGGGGCAGCTGCACCCCCCCTGACATTTATCACTATTCTTCTGCTTCCTGTCTTCCCTTTGTCTGACGCTGTTTCAGGGGGAGTTTACACCTCGATCTCTCCGTCTCTTTTCCATGAGGCTGAATTGAAGAGGTCCCCTGGGTTTGTCCGTCTGAGGACGCCGACTCTCAAACCCCAACTTCGCCCCCTTTGGCTTCTCTCCCTCTGTCTTCGTGTGCTTTTACAGGAACATGCTGGAACGATTTTCTTTGGACCATAAAGATACTGATGGAGTTTCCATACCTGGATTCCTACTCAAGTTTCCTCTCCACTTGCAGGAGTTACTCCTTCACTGGAAAAAAGGCCCCTCCAAAAATAAGTAAAAAAAATAATAATACAAGATATTTTTGCTTATAATAAGTGAAAAAATCTGCCAATGGAACAATTCAAAAATTGTCTTGATAAGATTTCTTGAAATAAGACAATATGTTAATTTTACAAGAAAAACCTCATTCTTAGCTATATTTTATTTGTATTGTGAAGTTTCAAGTTAAGTCTGTTAACATGAAACAAGATGATTCATCTTTTACAAATAGCACAGCAGCTTAAAAACCTTATGGCAAAAAAGCTTGTTTCATCTGAGATATGACTCAAAACAAGATGTTTTCAAGCCTGTTTCACTTAACAAGATTTTCAAGATGCACCGTCTAAAAACGTTACTATATATTACTGAAATGTTACTCGTTAGGTGATTGTGTCTTATATTAAGTGTGATGAGATATTTTGACTAGAAATTAGAAAAATATACTTGGTAAGATTTTGAGTTTTTGCAGTGTTCTGTCTCCACTCACACTGCTCAAAAACTCACAATCTTACCAAGTCTATTTTTCTCATTTCTAGTCAAAATAGCTGATCACAAAATATCTCATCACACTTAATATAGGACACAATCACCTAACGAGTAACATTTCAGTGAGATACAGTAACTTCACATCTTGAATATCTTGTTCAGTGAAAGTCTTGAAAACATCTGGTTTTGAGTCATATCTCAGATGAAACATAAGGTTTTTAAGCTGCTGTGCTGTTTATAAAAGATGAATCATCCTGTTTCAAGTTAACAGACTTAAATTGAAACTTCACTATACAAATAAAATATAGTTAAGAATGAGGCTTAACATATTGTCTTATCTCAAGAAATCTTATCAAGACAATTTTCTCTTGTTCCAATGGCAGATTTTTTTCACTTATTACAAGCAAAAATATCTTGTATTATTTTTTTATTTTTTATTTTTAGAGGGTCTTTTTTCCAGTGCACAAACTCTGAACTGTGAAATGAGCCTAATGATAAATATTATCAGAACACACGTGTCCATCCAGGCTCCATGTGCAGTGTTTCTTCTCTTTTCTTTTCAAATCAGCGCTGAATAGTTTTCACCGTTGTTAACCTTTTGGCTCTTGAACGCATCCATGACGAGTGTATTCAGGCTGGGAGTGATTTGCTTTGATTGCGGAGCAGCTAATCAGAGAGCCAGGGAAATGTGCCTCTGGTTTCTGCTCGGGCTCCTGAGCAGACGACCATCAGGATCCGTCCTCAGAAATCAGGCTCGGACCCCTGAGGCGGACGCTTGATGTCGCTCACTTCTAACTTCCCTCAGGCTGAAAACTGAGATTCACAAATTTGAGATGGAGTTCGTGACCTTTGTGGATCTGATGGATGAGACAAGTTTAACATCAAATATCTGCTGTATTGACATGAACTCATCCCATTCACATACTGTTAGATGACGTATTGTCTCATCAACTACTTTTATGTCTGCTCATCGTTTTCTCCATCTGTTCTTCCCATTGAGTCTCTATTTACTGTGACCAGTGTAGGAGTCATGTCGACTTTACGTCCCACAGTTCAGGTCAAATTCTGAAATTTTAAACTTGTAGTTAATGAAAGAAAAGAAATGAAAATTTGATCTAAAATTTGTGTTTTAGAAACTGGATAAAAATACAAATATTGAAAAGAACATTTTCAGGCCTTTGTTCTGTGTTTCTGGTTGTGGCCTTGGTAAAAACTGCAGCAGGAGTTTTGTCATTATTTGCTGTAAGAGTAAGAGCAGCAGAAGCCACCTGTGAAATTCACATGCAGCGCCACACGTTGGAGCGAGGTTATTTATCAGGCCCATCATCTGTACATTAATAACAGAGCTGCAGAGCTGAGGACGGAGCCTCGGTCTGTTCCTCACACTCTCAAACACACAATCAGCTGCAGATGATTGGTCAATGAGTGGACTCACAGGAAATGAGTCTGCAACTCTCATAGTAATCAATAATCAATCGATAATCAATGAGTCATTTTCTGGTTCCAGATCTGAGAACGTTTTGTTATTTTCTATCATTTTCATTTTGTCTATCATCATATTGTCGACACAGTTGCATCTAAAAATGTGACTTTACAAGCTGAGTTTGCTGCATTGTGCATCGGACAAACTGCATCTTTTGCGTGTCGGCTCGGTGGCCGTGCAAACACGTGTAGGGCCGATGATATTATAGAGTGGAGACGGCTTGTTGCATATTGATGTTTGTATTAGATTCCAAAAGCTTAATCTTGCATGAGTGATTAGGTCCACAGTGTGCGGCCGCAGCGTCATGCTCAGATGCACCGGAGAGCAGAATTCATACATGCAGAGCTGTGTGTGTGTGTGTGTGTGTGTGTGTGTGTGTCCTGGTTTCATTGTGCTGACTGGTTTATTGCCGTTCCAGGTGACGGAGCATGAGAGCAGCAGAGTTTCAGGGTGCTGTTTTCAAGCACCACTGAAGCCACAAATTTGATTATTTTTTTTCTTCCACAAGTAGTTTGGAGTTTGCATGCGACCCCCCCCACCCCCTCCCCTACACTTTTTTTCTGCCGTGGACCGCGTCGTCTCCGGTTCCACCCGCCTGCATTATGCATCTTCATCTGTGCTGCTGTGTTGAGGTTTGTTCGGCCCCCTCCGTGGTATGTTCTCCACGTCTCACTCTATGTATCTTATCCATAAAACATGCTCAGAAGAAGAAAGTCGGGGCTTCAAACGTTTTGCCAGACGTCGTTCTGTTCATCTGACGTTACAATAAGAGATGTCTGCAAATACTCCAGTTCAGAACATGAAGAAATCGGACCTGAAAATGTCACTTTATTTATTCCACAAAGTCTCTCTCTCTCTCTCTATTCTCATTCTCTAATCCTCATCGGGCGCGGCGGCGGCGGCGGCGGCGGTGGCGGCCACGCGGATCCTATCACGTCAGGGAGAGATTAAACAAGGAGTGTCGCGATGACACACTGGGTTTGATAATGGAACAATAGAAGCTCTTTCAATTATAGCTCTTTCTCTGGAGAAATCTGCTAAAAAGGAAATCACTCCAATAACTTTGTCCCGTGTCTGCTTATTCATTTTGACATTTAAATCTATCTTCCTTTAACCTTCTTCCAGCCCAAATTCAATATGGCTCTAACATGCTCCATCAAGATGCGACGCAGCTCCGTCACCTCGGCACAGAGCGTCCTGGACTGTGTAATTAGTGACGACAGAAGTTGAACAATGGAAGTTTGGATTTGTTGATAAGACGTTTTGAAAAGGACACGTGGAAGATACTGAGAATAACATGAGAAGTTCAGCTGGTTGTGAAAACTCCTGCTGACATCTGGTGACTTCATGTCTTTATATTTTGAATTATCTGTGTATTGGCTATCTTTAGTCTTCTTGTTTCTTACTTCTTAACTTACTTGCTTCTACATATAACCACATCTCAGAATGACATAGACGTTGTGTTGCTCCGCCATTACTGATTTATTTACCAAACAGAACCCTTTCACAATAAAATTCCATTTCCTGATAATTTGTTATTAGTCAGCGGAAACTGCACAGGATGACAAAATAAAGTCACATAAAATATTCCACAATATTCTCTGGCCCTAAATTTTAAATATTCTTTCACTGTGCTCAACAATTAGTGCAATTTAATAGTAAACAAATGTACTAATTGATAAATGGCGCTTACAATCTAATATGAAACTAATGGAGCTGATCAGGAAATGATTCAGCAGCTGTTTGCATGTTTCAGTCTCTCTCTCCTCCTGCATCTCTTCTTTGTCTGTCTTTGTCATATATTTTAAGTGAACTGATAAGATTTTGTCCAAAGACAAACCGTCACTCTGGACTTCAGGAATTAAGCACATGAATCAATACTGAAAGTTGGTTGCAGAGTCCGATCTGATGTAGCACAGATGCTAACATTGACTCATTTCACAGCTGGACTTTACCTTTAATGTAAAATGCAACCAACCAGCCAGCCAACAAAGAAAGTCGTCGACAGCCTGTAACCACTCACACAGGATTTCACACTCAGCTCTGTGTTGTTGAGTTTGTTTCTAAATCGTCTGTGTTTGTCCAAAGATGCACAAACACTTCCTTTGTGACAGGAAGCAAACAGGGTTTATGGTAATGTGCTGACAGGACGTTTGGCGTGAGAGACGTCTGTCAGCGGCCGTCACCGTCGCCGCGGTGATTTACGCCGACGATCCTTCTTGATGCATGAAAACGCTCCGAACGGCGTCTTAAGCACATACATTACAGCGCTAAGCTTATTCACTTAGCTTTGTCACTGTGTGTCCTACAGATCTGCCGGTGTCATTGTGATTAATGGGCTTCCTGAATGTGCCTAAACAGCAGCTCATCTCTCAGCCGTCTCCCCGCTCCCCTCCCTGACTCACTCGTCAGCGTCTCGGCTCGCACTTGTCAAGTCTGATTTCCTCTCCAGTCCGCTCCCCGGGGCCACGGGGCCAGCTGCTTCCAACTCCGGGGCCTGTTATCTGCCGAGCCCCTCTGCGCCGCCGTTGGCTGCCCTCCGGCCGTCTGTCTGGCCTCAGATCCAGTCGAACGGCGGCTAGTTTACAGATGATTATCAGGCGGGGGCCAGCTGTGTGGCACGCATCCACCGCCCTTTGTAGCTAATTGAATTAGACGGCGTGCTGGAAGTGACAGAGAAACGAGCGGTTTCCCCCAGCGAGCCATGTGACCGGCAGGCTCGGCGAGGGGAGGTCAGCTCGGGATGGCGTGCTGGTGCGTGCGGGTGACGTCGGCGCCTCAGCGTCTGACTCACAATCGGCCTGACACCGGCGTCTCCGTCAGGTTTCATTTTATGACACGTGTCAATGGGGGTCAAGTACAGCAGACAATCAAACAGGCTCCGTGTGCGAAGCGAGGAGGACGACACGTCTGTTTATTGTTCTCTGTTTTTCGCCATCTGCTTTACAGCGTATTGGCTGCTGAGATATACAAGCAGGAGCAGCTTTGCTTTTTAAGAGTCATCATAAAAGTGCCGTAAATAAACCGTTTATTACAGACACAGCTTTCTGCATGAAGCACTGGTTTTTAACTTTAAACACAAACCTGCACAGATTCCTCTCATCCTGCTTTAGTTTCCATTCATGTCCCTGCAGGGACGTCTCCACTGAGACCGGCCAAAGTCAGATGATGTATTTCTTTTCATGCCCTTGATCTCAACTTTGCACCACAGCCCATAATCCTGCTCCTCTTCCCTTCGCTCGTCCTTGTTTTTATGTCGCTGTCGTCTTTTCAGGTCCTCTTTTTTTGGGCTTTTCTGCTTTATTTATTTAGACAGTGACAGCTGGAGGGAGGCAGAGAGGGGACCACATGCAGCAGAGGGCCCAGGCTGGAGCAGGGCTGGGACCGGGCTGGAGCTGGGCTGGGGGCAGGACCGGGGCCGGGCTGGGGTCCGGGGCAGGGCCGGGCTGGGGCTGGGGCCCAACCCGGGCCGGGACTTGTGAGCTGCCGGGCCGGGGCCGGACTGGGCCGGGCTGGAGCCAGACCGGGGCTGGGGCCAGACCGGGGCTGGGGCCGGGACTCGTGAGCTGCCGGCCCCGGTCCGGCCCCGGGACTCGTGAGCTGCCGGCCCCGGTCCGGCCCCGGGACTCGTGAGCTGCCGGGCCGTCCCGTCCAGGTCGTCTTCTGAAGGATATTTCTGTCGCTACAATACAAAATTAGAATCTTCTCTGTGCGTTAAAATAAAGCTCTATTTTTACCCAGCGCTGTATTTTCTTATAACCTCAATATTTTGGAGGCTTTTTTTTTTATCGCAGGAAGAAGAAATATGAAGGCTGGTAACATTCATAGCAGCTGCTGTTCGACTCTGCCAACTGGATCGCGTGAGGAGGGAAATAATTGACGTCTCTGAGGGAAAAGAAGCTAATAAGAGTGAACTGTAGTGGTGGCCCCCGCTGCAGGTGGGGGCTCCTGTATGTACAGTGAAACCTGTGCAGTGGCTCCGTCTGTCTCACGCCACAGATGTGATGTTTTTCTGAGCACCCGTCCTGAGCACGAGCAGAAAGTAGGCCATGTGAGCCGCCGTCTGACACGGGTCCTGGCGACTGTCGCTCGCAGGTTTATTTCTGGACGCTCGTCATCTGTTGGCTTTGTTTTGCCTGATAAACCTTCACCGGTCTGCGAGCGCAGATTAGCATCTGTCTCTCTCTCCACGCCGCCGCGGGACGGTTACGTAAGGCGGCGGCGTGGTAGTACAGCTCGCTCCTCTGATTGGTCCGTGCTCATGAAATGTGACACAAGTTATTTGGTTGTCATCTTAATTATTTAGACGCACCTCTGCTGGATGTGAAAATTGGGTTGTTGTGCTCTGCCGTGCAACAAATCTCCCATTCTCTCAGAATAAAAGTGAATAAGAGGAGGATGACGTGGAGACAGCGTCGGTGCTACTGTATGTGAATGTGAGAGCGGGGGATGAAACACTTTCTATTATTTATCCTTTTGCTGTTTTTAGTTTTCTATTCATAATTTAACATGTTATACATTTGCTGTGTTGTCTCTCCAAGACGTACCGCACATATTTATCTCTCTTTATGGCAACGTTTTCCTTGCTTGATATTGAATTTGACTTCTTCCCTCTGCCTCCCGCTCCACATCATTTCCTGCCGCCACACGCACCCTCGTCTCCAAACAAGCCGCCGTGTGGATTTATCCCTCTCTCTCTCCCCTCCGCTCCGTCTCTCGCCCCTCACCACGCTCAAATTACAAGATGCTGTTTTGTGCCGGTGTGCCACAGAGAGCGTGCGTGAAATTTATTGGCCCTGAGTCCCGCCATTTGACACGCAAGACGTGGCTAACAGATCTGGTGCCATTTCCCATCTCCCCCTGCTCCCGTGTGACGCTGACCTTTCCTGCCTCCGGGCTATATTTAAACTCTGAGCACCGGAGACTTATGGCGCCGTGGCAAATTTTATTATCAACGCTCTCCATTTGTCTGACTTAATTCGGGCCTGCCGTAGATCGTGCCAAAGCACGCCGTATATTTATCCCCCGCTACGGCAAACAAGGGCACCGCTGACAAACCCGACCATCAACACCTTGGCGGGGGTGACGGCGGCGGAGCGTTCCTTTGAGCCGCTCCGAGGAGCAGCCGCCAGATTATAGGTTCTATTTACAGTGCACATCAGCCGTGGAAAAGTGTGAGAGGAATAAAGAGAAGGGGGCCATATTATTCGGAGCAGCGGAGGGTTGACCACAGAGCCCCCACACAAAGGGAGCTGACATTTTGAGGAATCTCAGGTGGTGAAATGTCATAGATCTGAGCCACATAAACATTCAGCAGCCTTTAGCGTTTGTCGTCATTAGAGGCGACAGCAGCTTGAATGAGCTCACACACACACACACACACACACACACATACACACACACACACACACACACCTACACACACACACACACACACACATGCACGCACACACACGCACACGCACACACGCACACACACACACACACACACACAAACACACACACACGCACACACACACACACACACACACACAAACACACACACACTTTTCGAACTCAGCCATCTGCCTCTCCATTCACTGACGCTCTGTTTCCCCCCCCTCTCCTCTGGCAGGTCGGAGGCGGGGGTTCACAGGGTGCTCCAGGTGGATCTGAAAATGGAGAGCTTCCCGGAGCCGCTGGGCAGCCGCTGGATGGCCTGGCAGGTGGAGTACCCGGCCAGCCGCGCCGCCACGCCGGAGGCCGAGACGGAGATCCGGCTGGCGCAGGAGGACCTGGCGGGCATCGTGCCGCTGGCCATGGTGAGTGATGCCACTTCCTGCTCAGCGCCACGCCCGCAGACGTGGCTGCTCGCTCGTCACTCACAGCATGCAGAACATCACATTCTTTAAATCCTGAACTCTGAAGCTTGGAGTCAACATTTGCATAGATTTCCTTTCAGCAACGTGAAGGAAACACTTTGCATTGGAAATGACTTCGCTCTTAGTCACGACTGTTTGCAGCCTGAAGGAGGGAGATGAACGTGTTCATGATCGGGTCACATGTTTTATACAGACTTTCAATGAAGCGACAAAAGATATATATTTTAATAAACATCTGAATAACAAGCAGGATATGTTCTTTTTCATCGTGTGGATTAACTGAGAAGTATTTTACTTTATTAATCTGACATCGATAGTTATTAGTTACTAATTGTCCTCATTAAGATTTTACAACAAACAAGGAGTTTATAAAATACAATGTATGGAAATAGGCCCAAGTGCATGATGGTCCTACACAATAAGAGGAAGAAGAAGAAGAAGAAGAAGAAGGAGAGTAGATTTGGTGTCAGTGTTTCTGTTCTTCTTTGTGAGCGGCTGAAGTTTATCCTTCATCCACCTTTTTCATACCGACATGAGACGCTGGCCTCAGACATTTACAGTGTGCTCACCTTTTTTTCTTAACGTTCCAGCCTCGGTGTCAACAGTGTCCACAGATCACAAGTCCAAAGGGAGACAGTTCCAGAGTTTAAGAGCTACAGCCTCAAAAGCACAGAGTCCTTTTGTCTGGAGCCCGGAGCGAGGAGCAGCCGACAGACGCTGATCAGAGCAGCCTCACATTCTCTCTGTTATATGGCTCTTTAATGGAGTCGAGGCTCCGAACGTAAGAATCTCCAGCTGGATTCTGTTATTTGATGGGAAGAAATGAGGACTCAGGACTGGTGTCACCTTTAGCAGGACTTGATCACGAGCTTGGCGGCAGCTTTCTGAGCCTCTTGTTTCAGGATGTTTTGCTCGAAGAGAGAATCACAGTGATCGATGTAAATCTGAGAGAATATTACAGCAACAATGAAAATATCCATAAGAGCAAATTATAAGTAGCTCCTGTACTACTCAGCAGTATATAAAGTACTTCAAATGACTGATCAATACGTACATACTAAATACTAGGGATGAGCCGGGTACTCGTTTCAGACGAGTATCCGTTACGGATAAAGCATGTTTGACGAATACGATTATGATACGAGTGAAATCCGTCAATATCTGTGTTCGTGCTGAAGGAAAATCCTCATTGTGGAACTGACTGTCTTCGCGCTCTGTGATTGGCCAGTCACACACAGCGCCCGCCCCTCCCTACACAGACACGTCTCTGCCATAGACTGTATGGTCTCTGCACGTCTCTCCCAACATACACACGGTGCATTTGACAAGACAGAGCTGAAAACGGCTTGCGTCGCATCGGTCACTGCCTCCGCTCCGATTTTATTTTACCGTCTGCTTGCTCTTAGTTCGGCTGGTGATATGAAGTCAATTGAAAAACTTTGCTCGTACTGAACGCGGTGCTTTTGAGAAGAAGTGAACGAGGCTGACATATTATTTCCCTGTTTGCCATCACTGGATGTTTGCATGAATCATGAAGTTCACACAGATCATTAAAAAATAAGCAGTCTTACAGACCATTTACACACATACACACATATAGCTGTAGCTGAACAAATTAAAACAAATTAGCCTATATTAATATTTTTATTGTATGTGGCTGCATGCAGTATCTGACACTTTCTCTCTGCAGTTCATGAAAATAATATAAATATTATTGAGATATACTGTATATAGGCTTTGAATACAGTAGATTAGCAACTTCTGATCAATCCATATCAATTTCAGACTTAAAATAATGTACTGTTTTAAGCCCCACCCATTTCTGCACTCACTTCCGGTTTAGGCCCCGCCCACTCCGAAAACGGATCCAGATACAGATAGTGGTGTACTCGCTCATCCCTACTAAATACTGTATTATTAGCAGTGTGAAAGGGCCGACTCTGCTCGATGAATACTTTTTGATACTTCATGTACTTGCAACAGAGTACTTTTACTGCGACAGTACTTGGACGGAGCAGGCAGAGCGGTAGGTCGGTGTTTAGGCGCCGGGCAGAGCGAGAGCATCTGCAGCTCCCGGCAGGCGTCAGAGGCTCTGGAGTCTGGCTCTGGCCTGGGGGGACGCCCGGGGCCGTCTGTCCCCCCCGGCGACGCCCAGCTCCTCTGTCCTGTAGATTAACCAAAGCTCCGCCTATAGAACGACACACGGCGACACTTTGAAGCGGCGCTGTTCGCTGACCTGCAGAGCGCCGCCTCTGATTCACACCAGAACGATGATGTGAAGAAACGAGCGACGTCACGCGTGTCGCCCGAAGAGGAGCCGTCACATCAGAGCTGATTACTGAAACAAAAACATTCATTTCTATTTCAGCGCTTGTGATCTGCATGATACATACCTGACTGTTGTGTCAGTGCTATTCTCCGAGTATGGCCCGTAGCTGTGGAGATGATAGAAGCGAGTGGGTGGCTGTTCCTGGATTCAAATGAATGCGGCACATCCTCACCCACTGATCCATTCTCAGGATAATTGAAGCTGTGTGTTTAATGCCGCAGTATTGTTCCACTTCCTCTCCTCACATCGTGCGGCTGATGGATCAACAGACGACCGGCTTTGCTCGAGGAATACACAGTTTTCTCCCACATCCTCCCCTGACACAAAAAAAAAAACTGCACAGATGATTTGCATGATTATCTGCACTCATAAACAGAATTTCTCTGCACAATGAAAACGCATTTTAAATGAACTCTTTATTTGATTGATTTGATGAGATTTGGCTGTTGTGCAAAACTGAATGGGAGGAAACAGGAAACGCTTCCGTGTTGTTTCTGTAAAATCGGAGCGAAAACTAACATTTGCTCGTCAGTCGACTCTGAAACTGTCAGCTGCTTCGCTCTGAGTGTTCGGCTCGCTCCTCGCAGACGCCCGGATTTTATGGCTCTTCTATAAATCATGAAACTTTTCCACGGCGGCAAATATCCATCTCAATTAACCTGATATTACATTATTTGCTAAACTTGGCTAAATTAATTAGGGACAGGATAATTTAAGCAGCAGCCTCTCAGGAGACGAGAGGAACGGTTTTTCATGTATACTAAAACAGATGATGGAGAGTGTGTGTGTGTGTGTGTGTGTGTGTGTGTGTGTGTGTTGCTCACATTGTGGGGACTCTCCTTCCTGATCAGGACAAAACTGAGGTCCAGACTGTTCTGAAGGTCAAGACTTGGTTTTAGGGTCACAGATAAATAAAGGTGAGGGTTGGGCCTTCGGGTCTGATGGTTAGAGTGAGGGGCTGAGGAATACATTATGTCAATGGAGTGTGTGTGTGTGTGTGTGTGTCCATGTATTGCTCATGTTGTGGGGACTCACCTTCCTGATCCAGTGCCCTTAATGTAAATCATAAAATTTGAGGGTGAAGACTTGGATAAGTCTGCAGTGCCCTGACTCTGTGTGTGTGTGTGTGTGTGTGTGTGTGTGTGTGTGTGTGAGGTCCATATATTGCTTGTGTCTGTGGACATAAATCTCTCCTCTTAATGTAAATCATTAATTTTCCGGATGGGTTCGGGTTCGGATGCAGGAAATGAATGTAAGTCAGTGTCGAGTCCCCTGAAGTGACAGAAAACATGGCCGTGTGTGTGTGTGTGTGTGTGTGTGTGTGTGTGTGTCCATGTATTGCTCATGTTGTGGGGACATAAATCTGGTCTCACAGTCTCATTGTGGGGACTCGCCTTCCTGATCCAGTGACCTTAATGTAAATCACAAAATTTGAGGGTGAAGACTTGGATAAGTCTGCGGTGCCCTGACTGTGTGTGTGTGTGTGTGTGTGTGTGTGTGTGTGTGTGTGTGTGTGAGGTCCATGCATTGCTTGTGTTCTGTGGACATAAATCTCTTCTCTTAATGTAAATCATTAAATTTCCGGATGGGTTCGGGTTCGGATGCAGGAAATGAGTGTAAGTCAGTGTCGAGTCCCCTGAAGAGACAGAAACATGGCCGTGTGTGTGTGTGTCCATGTATTGCTCATGTTGTGGGGACATAAATCTGGTCTCACAGTGTCATTATGGGGACTCGCCTTCCTGATCCGGTGCCCTTAATGTAAATCATAAAATTTGAGGGTGAAGACTTGGATAAGTCTGCAGTGCCCTGACAGTGTGTGTGTGTGTGTGTGTGTGTGTGTGTGTGTGTGTGTGTGTGAGGTCCATACATTGCTTGTGTTCTGTGGACATAAATATTTCCTCTTAACGTAAATCATTAAATTTCGGGTTCGGATTCAGGAAATGAGTGTAAGTCAGTGTCGAGTCCCCTGAAGAGACAGAAACCTGACCGTGTGTGTGTGTGTGTATGTGTGTGTGTGTGTGTAAGCAGCGTGTACAGAACAGCTCGTTTTTCCCTTTTCTCCGTACCTTGATTTGCTATTCTGTTCGGCGGGCCTGTCAGTGAGCCGGCGAAGCAGCTGCTGTCGTGTCAGAGAGTGTGTGGATACAGTGCAGTGAAAAGGATCAAGTTCACAGATCAGCTTCTACCTTTGATACTAACATTTCAGACATTTTCATCATCCGCCTTTTATTGAAAACTGGTTGATTGGGACAATTTAATTCATTTTATTTTGCCTCATCGCGAGGCTGCGGGAATTCTCATTTTTTTCCTCCTTCGCTTTTCTTCCGAGTGCTTCGCCGCTTCCCAGGGTGCACGGCGTCTCCAGCCACTCCACGCCACTTAACGCACAGCACAAATACTTCTCCACGCAGACACGCTCAGAACTCATTAACTCTGTCTGTCCCCTCTCACACACACACATGCACACATGCACATAGGGTTTTTGCAATCTGCATGCACCAATATGGGAGAAGCACACAGGCGAGAAAGAGGAAGGCTGAATTAGATTAGTCGGGATCACTGTGGCATGAAAGGCCCACAGATAAGTTCCTCTGCCCTCCCCCCACTGCACTGGCAGGAAGGAGGAAGTAAGGTAATGTAAGAGCCGTGCTGTCACACACACACACACACACACACACACACACACACACACACACACACACACACACAC
>JBBMOC010000084.1:1399452-1434929 GCA_037975185.1 Centropyge bicolor
ACACACACACACACACACACACACACACACACACACACACACACACGCCATCGCCTCCACCAAAGGGAAAACAAACTGGGTGATTCCGAGGGATAACAGGTTTCTGCTCACAGAATCAGAGTCGCTGTAATAGAGTCAGGAAGACAGAGACTTGATGTACGGACAGAATATATGATAATCACCGTGTGTGGAGACGGAGAGAGCTGTTCATGAACAAGCGGCAACCTCCGGCACTAAAAAAAAATGAAGCCAATGTGGAAGTGCAAAAAAGCTGCAGTTCCTCGAATAACCACTAGAGCAAGCCGCAGAAGGGAGTCAATTACATTTGACCCCCTGTTAAAATGTCCGATTTTACGACAGAAAAAAACATATTTACAGCCTGGTTCAAAACATGGCTCTAGTCTCATAAGCTGTTTTTATACTGTACATTTTTTTATAAGGCGTTCGTTTAAAATATACAGCATACATCATTATGTACAAATCATAGCTGTCAATCTAAGTGGCGCCACTTTGATTGACAACTAGCCACTGACGGTCTAAAGGGCGTCACCCCGGCTAATTCTAGTCACTGAGTTTGGGAAAGAGATCGTCGTGGGGTTAGCCGGCTAGCAACGATATTTAGCATTTAACCTAGCTGGTTAGCTGTAGCTAGTTTGATTATTTCGAATAAAGCGGCTTTTTTCAGCCAATAGCGTTCATTCGACCCGCCTCAGCTCCGCCCTCGCTCCACCTCTTTGTCCATATTTTGAGTAACCGGAGGTAGGCTACCAAGATGGCTACACACTACAATTTGCTTCATTTTTGCTCTTCAGAAACCTATGGGTGACGTCACGGACACTACGTCCATATTTTATACAGTCTATGGTCCACACACACACACAGCAGAGAGAAGAGAACAAACTGACACCACTCTGAGGTTCAGACAGTGGAACAGCATCCTGACGTGTCGGCCTTGGAAACAGCCTCGTATCTTAGAAACATGAAGGAGCTCATAAACCTGCTCCGCCTCCCACTGGAAATTACAAATGGTACAAATCTCCCAGAGTGCAGTTTGGCAGTTTGGAGCAACTGATCTGTGATAGGTGGACTGATCCCTGTTGGCAGGTTTTGAGCCTTCCTCCCTCGGCCAGCAGAAGATGAGCGGTCCCATGTCTCTGCCTCTGGTTTCATCCGGAGGAGAAAGTGATGGAGTGAACTCTGTGGTATGGATCCTCAGTGGGATCAGCTGAGTCAGCAATATGACATCACATCACTTACATTTACATCATTTGTTTACTCCACGACTCGACTGATGTTCAACCATCATTTATTTCTTCACAGAAGACATTGACACACCGTGAAAACTATGAGAAAACATAAATTCATATTACAACACAAAATGACAAAATCATATCTGACATGTTGCTCTGAAATAATATTACACAAATAAACTATAATTACCATGCTCGCCTGGATGACCAACAGATGCTCACATGCTCTTCTCTTACTCCGCTCTGACCTTTCACCCTCAGCTCTTCCGCTGCTCTCAGATCACGTGACCAAAAATGAAACTTAAAAACCAGATAAACAAACTTACAGTCAATTTTAAAGTGGCTGACACTCTCTATATGTAAACCAGAAAATAAATGACTAATATCCATTGTTGCCATAGTAACTGAGGAACGCAACCAGCGTCAGCTACACAGCGTTAATATCGGGAAATATTGATCAACTCAGCTTTGATATAAATGTGATTGTCTTGTGCTTCCGTGCTGTTTTTCATGTGATCTGTCTGACGGAAAATCTAATTTACAGATGAAAGAGGAAAAGCAGAGCGGAGGAGAGGAGGCTCTTCAGCGATGGTGGAAACACGTGGGGAAACTCTCCAGTCTTTTTTTCATGGTGTGGAGAGCGGAGACTTCACAGAGCGCGCTGAAGGCATCTGTTGACACAACAGCTCTGCGCGTCTGCTTTAGAAGGTCCTTTCATCTGTCATTAGCGCTAATTAGTCTAATAAGCTCCACTGTATTTCCCTGTAATGGAAACGTGGCGTAATTGTGTTTTGACCAGAAATAATCTCATAAACTGAAGGAGGATCCGTAACTGACCGAGTCTCTGCAGGTTCCGATGGAAGAAAGCTAATTAGTAACGTGAAGCTTATTTTGGGTTTGATCACATTTATGCTCCATTACTTTGCTCATTTATAGCGTGTTTTAAATTACGGCTCCTTTGCTTGAATTGATTCTTATGAAAAGGTCTTTTCGGCGTTCGCAGCCGAGTGACGGCTCTGCCACGGGTGACACCTCTGGGAAAGCGGCGAGGTGGTTTTTCGAAAGATGAGCTCTCTCTTTTCTCCGCTGCCTTTGAAGCGAGCTCCTCCTGTGTGTTTTCACAGACCCACCTGCATCAGGAGGGCTCAAAGCGCCGCTCGCCACTTTGTCACCAATTTCAAAAAACCGTGAAGCAGGAGTTCTGCAAATGCAGCAATTATTTCAAAAGCAGAAAATGAAAAGAGTACTCAAAAGTTTCAGTGCGTTTACAGCGTGGAGACGCCTCAGAACTCTCTCTGACGGCTGGAACAGCGCTCGCCCGGCTGGCTCGCCGTCTCTTCACCTGCTCTGTTGGATCTCTCTCCTCCACCTCTCCTCCCCGCCCGCTCGCTCCACACAAACATACATTAATATATTAACAATGTAGATTAATTGCCTCCCTGGCCGCCCTCCGCCTCCTCGCGCCGACATCCTCCATTTCACTTAAAGTGTGAAAGAGCTGTGTGTTTTTTTGGGTCACGTCGAGATGGATCTGGAAGGCAGTAATTGGATGCCTGAGCAGATTCCCGTGCGCAGTAGGAGGCTGGTCCATTATCTTTTACCATGGTGGAGTAATACGCTCCTGTCCGGCCTGCCCTCATCATCATTACCCATGCTGCGGATGCCCGGTGATGGAGAGGGAGCGGGAGGACAGGGCATACATCATATCTGGCCTCATCGCTCTTCCCGTTCCAGCCCAGACACCAAACTGTGCTCACTCACACGGCCGTCCGCAGGCATAGAGATGAGGAGGAATGAAAGCGGCCGTTTGCATTCACGCAGCGCTCCCACATATCGTTAAACAATACATCATCACCCCGGCCTTCTCTGGCCACTTCTGCTCTCACATGATAAAGTCATCTATCAACATCCTCCGATGAATGTTTCATTTTACTCCCTTCCATTCCATTCCCACTGTCGCGTCTCCTCTGCCAGGCCGGCGAAACCTGGAGCACCATTTATCAAACACATAGTTAGACATACAGACATGAGCACTTGTATGCCAGCTAATCCTGCAGCAGTGCCGCACGGGCGCAGGTAATATCATGCAAGCTGTTTATCAAAGAGGATGTGCTGTGCAGCTCGCTTGAAAGCACCTGATTCCAGTCATCTAATAACCTCCGCCACTCGGCTCCACCGGCGCCGACTCTCTGCCGCATCCCTCCAGAGCTTCAGTGGAACAGAATAAAACAGTTTTTTTTTTCATGCATGAGTCACACAGTTTACAATAAGGGGCTGATGGATGGACCCCAAGCGAGCAATCCATTAGCATCTACAACAGCTCAGAGGCTGATGATGAAGTGGTGGCGCTAATTGAGGCTGCTGCAGTGAGCATGTGTGGCGTGCTACATGTAATGCTAATTAGGACAACAGATTGTGACAAATGGTCACCTGATCCGGAACCAGATCGAGTCCTTGAACGTCTTTACATGTTGCAGCTCCTTTTACTTCCTGTGATGGAAAAGGCGGCTGGGTCATTCCAGAATTGGAGGACATTTTACGTCCCACTCATCAAATTTTAAATAATCCACATACAAAATAATAAAACATGCAGTTTCTGAGTAAATTTACTTGTCCTGAGAGCAAATCTAAAAAAAACTAAAAGAAAAGAATGCTTGAAAATAGTTTTTAAAATACCAAATAAGTCTGGAGTACCCCCTAAAATGCCATTTTTCTCTTGTCTCTTCCCCCTAATGACCAAATTGAATTTCAAATAAAACAGTTAAAATGAAATTTAAATTTCATTTTTTTGGTATTATTTGTTTCATTGCTGTCTCTTGTAGCTGTGGGAACATTTGTTTTAATAAAAATAATATTTCAAATAATAATTATTATTCATGGAACATGTGTCCCCCAACATGCACGCAACCCTGTTACCATAACCTTTTTAGCATGGTAGAAGAAGAAGAAAGCAGTGAATCACATGATATGCTGGACTTGACATCATCAAACAGTTTTCCAAAAGAATGAGTAGAGCAAAGTTATGTCCTCTCTTCTATTTTTCATATTTTTATAACATAGTTAGCCTTGATTGAATGTCTCACTCTACCTCATGCAACCCTGTTATGCCTATAATCACAATAAGACAATTAAAAAAATTTTTTTTCTTTACTTATTTTCATAGGTAAGTTTGTCCTCTTCCTCAGCAGTAACAGCTAGCTAAGCAGCTAGCTTCTACTCCTGAGAGAAAGCTAACATTAGGATGGATTTGCAACCCTGTTACTGTGATATGAGTAACGTTGCACCAAGTATTGTAAACACCAAATAAATCATGTGAGAAAAATTGTACCATTTATCTGTAAGCTGAGCTAATCAAGCTTTTGATAGTTTATTACCTATTATTGATGAATATGTAGCAGAAGTGAAGGTTTATTTTTCAAGAATTTGGAAGCCAAAATGTCCTCCAATTCTGGAATGACCCGGCTGCATGTCAGAGGAGAGGGCGCGAGTGGGTGAACTTTACCTGTTAGCGACGCTGCTGCTGCTAACGGAGACACTCCGGACACACTGAAGAAGAAGAGACACGCCGAGGTTTGATGGTGAATTGTTCCAGTGTCGCTCAGGAAGACCATAAACTCAGACACGCTTTTATAATCGAAAGGCTAAAAGTGAGTGGGAAGGGTTTGTTACCTTTAAAAACACGCTCACGCAGCCTCCCTTTGTGCTGCTGTATGATTAGAGCTCTGGATGAACACATTCGGCCGCCGCGGAGCCCGTTTCTGCAGAGCTCGCTCGTTACGACGGCGGCGAAAATTATCCGTCACCATTAAGAAAGCTAACCTTTCTGCGGCGCTTTTGAAAGCTCCTCCGGCGGCGGCGGCGGCGAGGTCAGAACGACTTGTTTACTGTGAATTCTCCGAAGATGACCTGAGATGCGTGACTCATGCCACAAACACTGCGTCTGTGTGAACGTTTATTTTGCGCTGCTTACAGAAAATGCCGGAGACCTGCGCCCTCTGGAACCACTTATGTTCTAGTTGTTCTAATTGAATGCTGTGAACCCTCGTCCCCGCCGCCGCCGCCCGCTCTGGTCTCCTAATCCCGTCAGTTACGGTGGAAACAGTTTGTACAGCAGGGCTGAAGTGAAGGGCAGGCTGCAGACTGACAGATCAATCTGAGAGTGACACAGTAAACGTCCATATCTCACATCTTATCGTGATTGTTAACTTCCCTCTTCACATTCTGGCCCGCTTCTATTCATCCCGGCTTTAATCTCGGTCCGCCGAGCTCTCACAGGAATGTGTGTATTTTTTAGCCGTAATGGACTCTACAGTGGAGCTGACCTTTGTGCCTGCAGAGAGAGGTCTGTGTCCAGAGGGCAGCTAAGCCAAGCTAAGCCAAGCTAAGCTGGCAGTATGGATCTCGATCAGAGCCGGGTGAAGAAATCAGACAGAGATCAGGGGGTCATCTCCCGCCGGCACGCTCGGCTGTTGGCGAAGAACTCTTCATCGATCGGCCCACTGTGATAGATATTGGGCTGAAATTGAGCAGACCGGCGCGGGCAGGGTTGTTTCCTCGGCTCCTGGCCTCCGGGTCCCGGCTCAGTGGGCACACAGCGGGGGCACCAGTGAGACATCAGTGTGGCGGAGCCGGCATCAGTCAAAGCCCCCGCCGGCTGCCTCGGCGGGGCCCCGCGGCTCTCTCACTCATCTGGAGGAGAGCGGGGAGCCGGTTGTGTCCCCGGTGCCTGACCTTGATTCTTCCAGAGCCGAGTCTGTTTGAAATTCACCGGGGACGCCCGCTCCTCCCTCCTGACCCATTGATCTAGATGTATTACAGGTACCGTATTCATGAGAATTGCAGGGGATTTGTCCTATAAACTTAAAATATATACTTGCACGTCCGGCCATGTTTTATTCACAACTCTGTCTCGCAGCATGACGTGCAATCCTCGGCCGCCAAGCTCCAGGGGGGGGGCTCTGTCCCTCCAGCAGCAGCCCTCAATAACGCCTTTATTTTGAAAGGACAGACACAAATAGCTCTTAATGTTCTCATATTACAGACAGACGTGTTTACAGGGAGATGAATGGAGGCAGCTCAGAAAACGTCTCCTGGATCAACAGTCGGTTTTATTGCCAAGTAGCTTTTCACAGGAGGAATTTGACATTTTGGTGCATCACAGTGAGAATGCAAGTAGAAAAATATAAAAAGATATAAAGCAAACGCTCTGAGTCAGAAGCATGAATAGAAGACAGTGAATTGCATGCATGCAAATAAAAGCATGTACAATTTGTTGTTTGAATGAAGAAGCTGTTCAGCCGGTGCAGCTCAGCTTGTTTGATGCTTCAGACTGAAGATGGACCCTCTGATTGACTCTTTGCTCTGCAGAGAATGAAATACTCTACAGATCCATGTTGACTGAGGAATCAGGGGCAGTTCATGATGTAATTAATATGTGTGGGGGGGTCGGTCCTGTCAGCAGCGTGTCACTGCGACGGCTCCCCGCAGTCAAAGTTTACTCGTAAATCATGTGCGCTCATAAATAATTTACGGTTGAGAGAAATTCGATGTGACTCAAACATCGATACGGGCGACGACCTGTGGCGTGAATCCTCCTGCACAACTGGCCATCACCGGTCGCCCTTTGTTTGAAGTTCGTCAGGGCAGCAACACGACATAAATCACTGCACCGCCGCTGAACTCAGGAGCTTCTGGTCAAGTTTCTGCAGCACGTTGACGAAGCTTTGAGACGAGTCGGTGTCGAACCGGTTTGTGGTTTGATGTTCTCTTTCTGTCTCGGTCAAAGTCAAATTCAGCACAGACGTTCAGAAGTAAACTGCTTTATTCTTTTATTTCAGTCTCAGTGAGTCAAAGCCAGCGTTTAAAGTAAATGGTTTTACATTTGGATTTTGGCTGAAAGGACTTCGCTCTTTGAGAGACCTCAAAGAAATCCAGGCAGGAACCAGGACTCTGGGAGAATTAATCCCTCTGTAAAGGAGCAGTTCGACATTTTGGAAAATATGCTTATTTTCTGTCTTTGATGCCGTTTCCATGCGTGTCAGGTGAATAAGAAGCTACAACAGACGCTGGGCTGGATTTGGTGAGCTGTGGTTTCAGGTAGTTGCTGGACTTTTTATTGGCCAACAAATAACCACAGCTTCTCATTTGTACTCATTGTTTTTTATGTGTCATGTTAATTAAAAAGCTTTTGAGGAGCTGAAGGTGGATTTTTCCTGTTTCTCGATCGGCTGCTGATTGAAGCATTATATTCACTGTGCAGACATGAGAATATTTTTTGATTTTTCTCATCTACCTCTCAACAAGATTTTTTCCCCAAAATGCTCAGCTCATCCTATAATACACCAACACAAAGATGTTAAACTGACAACACAACAACCTCAGCACGTCAAGAGGAGAATGAAGGAGCCTTGAACTGGTTGGTGTGAGCTGATCAACAGAGGAATAGTGTCGAGTTGTAAAGGCAGTGTTGTACATGGACTCGAGTAAGATTGGATTTTAGGATTCTAGCAGCTGAATGAGCCTGTGATTGTGAGGCAGCTAATGAAAGTGCAACTTCAGTATTTTCCCTGAACTAATGCTTTGCGCTGTATCTGGTTATGAAACTGTTCCAGACGGAGCATGTTTGTATCTGATAAAAGGAAGTAAATGTTTCACAGGAAGTGAATGTAAATTCCTACAAATTGCAAGAAACCAAGAAACCAACTTCCAGTGCTGAAAAATGAAGCCAATGCGGAAGTGCAAAAAAGCTGCAGTTCCTCCAATAACCACTAGAGCAGGCTGCAGAAGGGAGTCAATTACATTTGAGCCCCATGTTAAAATGTCCGATTTTACGGACAGAAAAAAACATCAGCGAATTTTTTTATAAGGCGTTCGTTTAAAATATACAACATACATCATTATGCACAATTCATAGCTGTCAATCTAAGTGGCGCCACTTTGATTGACAACTAGCCACTGACGGTCTAAAGGGCGTCACCCCGGCTAATTCTAGTCACTGAGTTTGGGAAAGAGATCGTCGTGGGGTTAGCCGGCTAGCAACGATATTTAGCATTTAACCTAGCTGGTTAGCCATAGCTAGTTTGATTATTTCGAATAAAGCAGTTTTTTTCAGCCAATAGCGTTCATTCAGCCGGCCCATAGGACCCGCCTCAGCTCCGCCCTCGCTCCACCTCTTTGTCCATATTTGGAGTAACCGGAGGTAGGCTACCAAGATGGCTGCGCACTACGATTTGCTTCATTTTTGCTCTTCAGAAACCTATGGGTGACGTCACGGACACTACGTCCATATTTTATGCAGTCTATGCAAGAAACCTGTAGTCCTGAGAAACTGGTTGACTTCCTCTGTGCACTCTGACAGGAACTGAAGTGCCCTTTCTATCACATCTCTTAATTTTTGAATGAGGTACCTTTAATGGGGCTCGACACAAGTCACCACTTCATGTGATCCTCACCACGATCTCCCATTACCGCTTCTTTAAAACCGACACTTTCTGGAGCAGATCTGCTATCAAAGCAGCCGTGGAGTTAATCTTCTGACTCCCAGCCTCGGCCAGCAGTAATGAGCGGATCAGATCTCCATGTACCTCCGACAGGACGCTGCCGCCACCTGGAGAAAGGCCTTTTGTGTGCGACGAGCCGCAGCCGCCTTCTTCCACTCAGCCGGGAAGAGGCGAGGAGAAGGGACGAGGGAGGACGGGAGGAAGCGGCTCCTTGTTGGAAGCGAGAGTGGGAAGGGAAGAGAAGGGAGCAAGAGAGAGACCCTCATTAAAAGGCAGTGTGTTGGCTTCACAACCATCCCACCACTTCAATGCGCTGTCACGCCGTGATGTATCGCTCTGCATGGTGCTGCCGAGGCCTTTATTCCCACTCTCCTCCATGTTTCTTCGCTTCTAGCCAATTAAACGCCCACTGGAATAGGAGAGAGGAAGTGCCACGTCGAGCGTTGCACAATGTGGCGAAGAGGAGCTGATGAAAGGACGTGTCTCTTTTAGTCTGCTTAATAGCTTGAGGACAGCGTCTGAGTGGCGTTTAATGTCTACAGCATATAATTCACTATCCCTCTACTCCCATTTCAGTTTCCGCACACGTACGCACGGTTTATCACCCAGGGATGAAAATGTTTATCAGAACTATGAATATTTCATTTACCATAGGTTAGTTGACTATTGGCACACTTCGTGGCCCCTTTTAATGCTTTTGCTCTTGAAATGACAAGAAAGATCATAAAGCGACTCGGGTCCAATGACGAACCATCAATTATGGCGGTAAAAGCATCAGATTAGGTGTTTTGGCTTATAGGATTTTTTACTGCCCTGACTTGTGCCGTTGGGTCTGTGTGGGCCGCTCGTCGGCTTCAGGACAGACACAATAAGGGGCTGACATGACACTGAGCATAGACACTGTTTACCACCTTCTCTCTGCTGCACCATGAATAATGCAGGGCCTAAAATCCCCACCTCAACACTGTGCTTGACCCGTTCATTTGTTGCAGTAGCCCGGATGCTGAGGTCACACTGTGGATGTGTTAGCGGGCAGCAGCAGAAGCTAATCGCAGCGCCGGGACGGGCGGCTTCGCTACTTCTCATGCTGCCGGTGTCACTCAGGCTGACACCATAAATCTCACTTATTTTCAGATCCAACCAAGACACAGGCAGAAATTACGGCCCAGAGCACATTACCAGCCACAGCGGCCGCGCTGAATGCTAACAGAGAGATCCTTGATAAAGCAGACAGGCAGTTCTCCCACAGATTATTGAACAGAAAGACTCCTATCTGTGAGGCTTGAAGGGGCAGATTGGCCGGGAAGAGAAGCACAAATCGCCAGCGTCGACACTTGAGAGTCAGATGAAGTGCAGGACGAGCCGTGTGCAGAGAAACGTCTCTAGAAAATGTTAACGCATGAATTTGTGTTAATGTGTCTTTCTGTGTAAAGTTCTGTGTGGACGTTTTTTCCAGTGAGGAGAGAGTGTGAAAAAGGAGGACAGAGAGGTGAAGGACGGACAGATGAGACAAACATAACTGTATTCAGAGAGGTCGTTTTTAAGGTGCTATATGTAACAGCCATAAAAGTTATACAACCCTGTTTTCATATAAGCACACAGCTGTTGCCTTGTCACCGTCTCAATGCTCAGAGCAGACAGACCACTTGTTTCTTCAAGGCTTCTTCTGCTCCATCAAATGGCCAGCGAGCGCCCCGGGCCAAAGACTCTCATCCACCATTGTAAATCAGCTCATTAATACTGTATACGCCATTAAAATCATCTAAACTTAAAAGGACATCTGCATTATTACATAAATTTGAGGATCCATGAGATGGACCATAAAATTAAATCTTAAAGTGTAGTTTTAAGGCGTTTTTGCTCCGAGCTTCCCTAAAGGGTTAATTTGTCCCCCATAAAGACAAAACCTACTGTTCTATTTAAAGAGCCTACTGCCCCAGAACATGAATACACAATACACCTCACTGTGCACTCTCATGGTGCTGTTTAAGAGAGATAATCCATTCGGACCATTGCTACTAAATAATGCACTCTGCACCGTGTCAGGAAATCTGTTTACACATCAGCATCCATCCTCACATTTTCCTCATCTGAATGAACTATAAATAAAAGCACGTATTACAGATGTGGACAGTGTATTTAGTAACATCTGTATATCCATCAAGCAGCACACAGTGAACAGCTGCAGGGAGAGAACTGAGGTTGAAATTCATTTCAGTGAAAAAGCCAAAGAGTCATTAATCTCTGACCATAACAAAAACTCTCATCAGGTCTTTTTCCAGGCCCCGAACTTGGCTGCGTCCTCTTCCAGACGACTGTAAGATGAGTGAGTAACGCTGCTGATGTGCACCACTGGTCTCCATTTCATGTTTAATTGCGCTGTCTGTGTCTGAGCGCGTGGACCATTGATGCATCACCGCGGGATCCCGCTGTGGCTTATTACTGCCAGGCCCTGCTCTGCGCCGCTCTCAACCTGCTGGGTCATCTCCAGCTGCTGTAATCTAACATTAGCCTCCACTTTCACCGGGTCCACACCGTTTACCCCATCATGTATTATAGATGACCCTCTGGAAATGGAGGAATCCCAGCAGACGCAGAATTAATTTACAGCAACCCTCGATTTTAAGGGGAATTGAATCAAAGTGGGCGACGCAGGGGGAGCTGGAGGGGGGGGGTTATATTGGTATATAACAGTGTCACAGTCTATAAAATAGTGATGAAAAGCCATCTGAAGATTAAATGTTTTCTTTGTGATTCACTGGTATCTCTTGGCTCGACTAATAATCATTTCACTCCAAAACTGAACGGCCTCAGTAATTGATGCTTACAAACGAGCAGGCTCCTTTCAACCAAACTTAATCCTCCTTTTCTCTGTTTGCTGAATGGCGCCGATTCACAAGCTCGCAAACACGAGAGGAAGTCTTCGGAAACACAGTTAACGGAGCGACGTACAAACCTCGTGTCCTTGCCCGCTGACAGTGGGATTCACATGAGCTGTCCGCGCCCGTCCGGCTCGGCCACATTACCACAAACCGATGTGACATTTCATTCAACAGGCATCACCTCGGCGTCACATTTCCTCTGTTAGAAGAAGGAATAACAGCAGCGACCTCAATAGAAGAGCACTGGAATGTCTTCAGTGCTGGCAAGGCTTGAATACAGTGCAGAGAAAATAATAAAAATAGAGTGTCTGGGGGTTCCTGCCCAGTGAAATTAAGGGACTCTGAGCGGGGCCTTTGTGTAAAACCATCCCAGCAGCAGAGTGAAAGCAGCCACAATGAGAGGCCTTTGTCGCGCTGCACAATTAGCTGAAGTCGTTTGGGTCCCCCAGCAGCGAGGCGCCCGCGTTTGCTGTATAGTATAAGTACTGCGAAGTACACTTTGACCTGGGTGGCAGTTATTTAATGTGCTGCTCAGGGTTCCACAGCAATCTGTGTAATTGAAGTGCGAGCTCTTCGGGCCGAATAAGCGGAGGAGACGAGCCAGTGTGCACGGGCGACTTCAGAGAGCAAAAGTTAACTCAGACTCATTTTAATTGGCCCCCAATTATCTTCCGTGACAATGCTGGTGTGTGTGTGTGTGTGTGTAATGAAAGGTTAAGATTTATGTTCGGAGTGATGAAGCTGTGCGGCTGAACTTAAAGAACCAGGACTGTCTAGACCAGCGAGGTCACCCACTCAGAACCTCTCATTCAGTCCACGGCCAAATTGCTGCATTGGTGCTTTTACACAGAGACTAGTTGAAGCTGATTGGACAGTAGGTCCTAATTTAAACACAGCCCTCCTGCCTGAGACCTGCAGATTAAGTCTCACCATCAGTTTTACACTGTCTTGAATATACTGTGTTGTTCTGCTCTTCAAATCCAAACATGAACTAAGTGTTTGGTCGAAAACTGAGTGAAGACTGAGAACCTGAGGTCTCACTGTTTGAACCCGACATTTTGATGCCTGTTTTGCAATATGAAAATCAATATCATTGCAATTTCAATAATAACTGAAAAACTTTGACGATTTCAGTGAGTTCTTAACTGAACTCAGGACACAGATGAGGGTGGCTGGGTAAAGAGGATTTATGCAACAAAAGAAACTCCAGGAAAAAAACAAAAAGGTGACTGAAAACAGGAAGTCCAGGTGGCGACACTGAAGACAGGGGAGACAAGGGAACACTGAAGGGCAAAACACTGGAAACAAGAATTATTGGGAAACATGGGGAAGACAGGGAACACAGGAACCACAGAGCAGTAGAAAACAGAGGATGATCTGGCAGCTTGCAGGTGAAGGAGAGAGGTATTTAAGCTGACAGTCGTTAGTGATATTGGGGACAGCTGAGAGAAGAGAGAGCCCTGCACCTGAAGGCCACACCTCCAGCGCCTGAAAGCCACACTCCCAGCAACTGAAGACCACACCACCAGCACTGAAGCAAAGCCAAGACCAAAACACTGGAATCTAAAACTCAACATACACTGAAAATAAACTAGTAAAAACAACATAACTTCTGGCTGTGCAGTTTGTTCAGTCGTTGGAATCTGTGGAGTCTAAAATCTGCTGTCACAGAGACAGAGAGTGAGAAACCCACCGCTCACATCAGCTCAAGGTGAAACTCTTCTTTACCAGTGTTCTGTCTCTTTCAGTCATTATATGGGTTATGTGATCATGTGCTTTTCAGGAAGTAAAACAGAGGCCATGCCGGTGTCTGCTGAGCCTGAAGAACTTGATTGTTCTTGACTTATTTTTATTTTATTTTCCTGCAACATTTTGTGTTGCTCTTGCATTTTTTATCACCACCTTTGTTGCAGTGTGGAAGCAGGCGAGCAGGTAAACAGGGAGCAGGACCAAATGCAGAAACCAAGGGCTGAGCTAATGTAGTTCAATATTCATTAACAAAATCAAAGGGCGCGCAGACCGGTGAGGCCAGCAGGGGGCGAGAGGAAACAAGCGGCACCCGGGGAAACACAAGGCTGAATCCCAAAACACGAGGAACGACAGCGGGCAAGGCCGGAACGGTTTACATGAAGAACAAGGACGAGAGAGAGAGAGAGACAGAGAGAGAGAGAGACAGAGAGAGAGAGAGAGAGGAGCAAACACACAAGGACAGGAGGAACACAGGTGAAGCTAATTAACAATCCTGAGGGGGAGACAACTGAACGCACTGGAGGACAAGCCCCTACAAAATAAAATAGGAAATAAACAAACAAACAACCCAAAACCACGAGGACATTTTTCACACCACTGCTTGTGTTTTTGTTGCTTATTGCACTTTATCAGTTTTCATATATTTATGACCTTGAATTGATGATTGCTGGAAGTTTTAACTTGAAGGAAGCCGAGTGAGAAAAGAGGCCAAGCGTCTGACTGAAGCTAGAAATTTCACATTCACTGTGTATTCCAAAAAAAAAAAGTGTGAGGCGTCTCCTGGCAGAGCCATTAACAGGCAATCACACATGCAGAGGAGGAGGGTAATCACAGGCAGCACAGAGGCAGCAGAGGCAGCCTTCAAACTGCTGTGGATCCAGGAGGACACCAAGAAAAGCTGGAATGACCGAGATGCAGAAACGCTCGACGACTCCATGTTGCATTACTGACGACGTGTCAACGATTCACAGGAAAACGCTGGTGTAATAGAGCGGAAACATTTTCCAGCATCAAATATCATTCCTCAGCGTTTCATTTGTCTCCTGTCAATAATCGAGCAAAATCAAATCTGCCGATCTGTAATTTTGATGATGAGCCAACCACAATGTTATGCTCATTACTTTCATCAATTAATTGGCTGAAGAGTGCGGCAGTGAGGGGGCGGGGCGGAGGGGGGGGGGGGGGGTTTGTCCTCATCCTAATAATCACTGTCACAATAATTAGAACAACCCACACGTAGTTGTGGTTAATTTCATATTTAGCCACTCAACAGTCGTTCCTCTGAAATCAATGCAAACAAAATGTTGCACCTTTAGAAATGGAAGTCTTTACCGGGATCAGAGAGCATCATGGGAAGTTCAGACTCAACTTGTTTCTCTTTAGCCGCTGATCACTGACCGCTGATCAGACAACTTTCTCTGTCGTTGCTGTGCTGATCTCTCTCTCTCTCTCTCTGTCTCTCTCTGTCTCTCTCTGTGTCTAGGACTCTGAGATTTTGAACACCGCCGTGCTGACCGGGAAGACGGTGGCCGTCCCGGTGAAGGTGGTGACCATTGGAATAGACGCCTCCGTTATTGATGTGTCTGAATCAGTGCAGTGTCAGTCCACAGACGAAGACGTGGTCAAGGTCAGTATGATGAATCGTTGGTAGGAGGACGAGCTTCTGAGTGAGTGAACCTGAGTGGAGTTTGAAAAACTCGAAATATCACAACAAACTTTTTTATGCTTGACTGAGGTAGAAAAGTTGGTGTGTTGATAAAAGCCAGTTGTGACAAAGTGCAGTGGTTTTAGCGACTGTTTTCAGATCAGTTCTCACAACTCCTTCTGTTTGCATAATGGTTGTGGATGGAAACGCAGGTTAATTCACATTTTCTTTTGCAGCCTTTCAGGAAGTTTGGTTAAAATTTGTTTTATTTTTGAATGAATCCTGGCTTGTATCTCTTCTCTAAAAACATACCTCACCATCCTCAAGTAGATTTTTGCTCATGTTCTTTCACGACTTGCATTGATTTCTAATGTTTTTACATCAGCAGCAAAAACAATGTGTAACATCAATGGACCACGTATGTATTGATTAAATATCCATCAATTAAATATATCAAGATACCAATTATTTAACATTTGTGCAGTTCATAATTTACTGTAATAGACTGTTGGCAGTTTGTCCATCCTGGTTTATTAGAGCAAGTCGATTACAGTATGAACTGAAAACCTAGTTAATATCAAATCAAAGTGAAAAATGTTTAACAGTAAACATGTGCATGGAACGACTGACAGGTCACATGCAGACACTTCACAGATGATGCATTAAATTCAATGTGAAGGCCGGATGAGGAGATTTTCTATGTTTAGCCCGTCTATATAAATCCTCCAAACAGGAAGAACAAACACAAGCAAACAACATGAAAGTGTGTGTGTGTGTGTGTGTGTGTGTGTGTGTGTGTGTGTGATGTGCGCTGGCTGCTGACAGGGTTGCTCAGGTCTCCCTTTATTTTTAGAGCCACTCTCAAACCCGGGACACAACAGAAGAAGAAGACCCTCAGAGCGTGGAGTCCAGCTCCGGTGTCGCTGGATCCACCGACTCCTTAATGATGTATAGAAAGAGCAGATGAATGGTTTCCCGCTGTCTGTGGTCTGCGGCTGAGATATCTCTGTATCTCGACACGGCGCTGCCGAGGGCTCCCTCCGATCCTTTTTGAGCCTGTTGAGATCAGAGAGGAAGGAAGGAAGCAGCAAATCAAACTCTAGTAATATACGTTAAAGAGCCGTAATGAAACACAACCAGAAGCGGACGAGGATATTTCGCCACATCGATCCACTTTATCGCGTCTGATGCGTGAGTTAGGGCTGGTTAAGTGAGCTCCAGAGGGAAATTAAATCGCAGTCAAAGAAATGAAAGAGATCAGAGACGTCCAGGTCAGAGAATCCATCCTGCCGCTCGGCCTGATCGCAGCCTGCCGTCGTGTATGTAAACATGACTAATTCATGTCGTTTGGGCTCGGGGAGTTAGCCATAAGCAAACACAGAGCGACGTTGATCCTGAATAATGAATGACTGTGCACATTAGATCAGGCTTCTGTTCACTGGTGGCCTTATAATTACAGTGAATTTGAAAGGAATACCTCAGGTCACATGCTTTTTTTTCTTGAAACCTCTTTGGAGATTTCTGTGGCTTTAGCAAATTTTCTCTGACGTGTATCGGCTGAAACGAGGCTGTGTCTTCATTATTTCGTACATGTTGCTCTTTCTGGATTCTTAGTTTTGACAGTTCAGTTTAGGACTGATGCATCTGGGCCGCGGACCTGTGACGGATGTGGGTGAAGTCGTGTTAAGGCTCAACGTGTTGGTGTTGGAGTTGGTGAAGACGAAAACTAGAGCTGAAAGAATATTGGACTTAGATCCTCTTGGTGGCTGGAAACATGATGCCACGTGATCATGTTGCTCTGTATCTGCTGAATAGGCACGCTTCCATTTCCTGACATAAAGCACATGTTATTTCCAAGCGGCAACCTCCGGCGCTGAAAAATGAAGCCAATGCGGAAGTGCAAGAAAGCTGCAGTTCCTCGAATAACCGCTAGAGCAGGCCGCAGAAGGGAGTCAATTACATTTGAGCCCCATGTTAAAATGTCCGATTTTATGACAGAAAAAAACATATTTACAGCTTGGTTCAAAACATGGCTCTAGTCTCATAAGGCGAATTTTTTTTATAAGTCGTTCGTTTAAAATATACAAAATACATCATTATGCATAATTCATAGCTGTCAATCTAAGTGGCGCCACTTTGATTGACAACTAGCCACTGATGGTCTAAAGGGCGTCACCCCGGCTAATTCTAGTCACTGAGTTTGGGAAAGAGATCGTCGTGGGGTTAGCCGGCTAGCAACAATATTTAGCATTTAACCTAGCTGGTTAGCTGTAGCCAGTTTGATTATTTCGAATAAAGCGGCTTTTTTCAGCCAATAGCGTTCATTCGACCCGCCTCAGCTCCGCCCTCGCTCCACCTCTTTGTCCATATTTGGAGTAACCGGAGGTAGGCTACCAAGATGGCTGACCACTACGATTTGCTTCATTTTTGCTCTTCAGAAACCTATGGGTGACGTCACGGACATTACGTCCATATTTTATACAGTCTATGGTTATTTCAGACGTTAGCTTTGAAAACTTTTTCATAGAAAGAATTTTAGTTGTTCACACAAAACAACAATAAATCAAAATCAAAAGAGCAACATCAACAGCACGAACTCGTTCCACAGTTCTGTTCTGCGTTAGCGTCTGTGTTAGCGACAGACTGTACTCAGTCAAGGTCATGTGGACGAGCAGACTCTTGTAGCCACGGAGCAGGGCTATTAGAATATTTACAGACCTTCCCCTTGCATTGAAATGAGTTGTGTAGCTTATGCAGAGGAGTCTTAGCGGCTTAATTGCTTCTGTCAAGCCAATTCTGTGTACGAGCCAGAGACAGGCTCGCCCCACCTCCACGCTCCCTGCTCCCATCGCTCATATCTGCCGTGGATTGTATCTGTCTGGTGAGTTGTTAATTTCCTGGGCTCGATCCAGAGACAGCCTTAATGTCCTCTGTAAGTATTCTCCCGTTAGCTGCCTAATGTGTCTGATTAATGTGGCGCTGGATCCTCCTGGACGTTTGTGATACTTGGTGAATCAGAATGACGGAGGGTGTGTAATTCGCGGAGACAGCCGCGCCCTCGGTGCGCCGCCGCACACGTGACGCCGGGAGGGTGTGCGAGGGGTTAAGTTACCTCTGATTGATTGGGGGTGTCTTTGTGTGTTAAAATATTGATTTGGAGCCATGTCGGCTTAAATTGTTTGGGAATTGATCAAAGACATGTGACGGGACAGGAAGCAGAGCTGCATGAATCCTCCTTATTTACACACACGTGTCCGACTTCGTAGCTTTTTGTGAAGAAAAATAAGACTGAGCGCATAAATATATTTGTTAGCAGCAATATTTTATTGATCGTTTGTATCATATATTGTCCGTGAGCCTCAGTCAGGTGATATCCGGCCTCCGAGCTAAAGCTGGTGCCGCTCGCAGACGCCCAACTCGGCAGGAAAGTCGGAGGCGAAGGGGCTGTCAAAGGCACTTCAGTATCAGCAGACTGAGCGCGGCGAGAGAGAAAGAGCCGAACACTGAGCGCTGATAAGGAGCAGGGACTCCTCTGACATCTTTATCAGTTCAAACACACTCGCGCACTTGGAGCCCAATCTGCTCCGTGACTGACTGTAGCCAGGGGAGCGACGCCGCCCTTGTAGAAATGTTCAAAAGCTTCATTAAGCAACTCTATCACTGTGACGTGGCAGCGTCGTGCGGCATTAGAGGAAGGTGCTTCTGTCTGTACTCTATTAGTTTTAATAACTTGGAGGAAATATCCGTCGATCCTGCTGGAGAATACAGGACACCCATCAGGACACGTGAAGCCCTGCAGGAGGCCCCCAGCTCCGCTCAGGGATCCTACACATGCTGGCCTGGTGCTGGACTGTCAGACATCAGCTGTTGGGTGGAAGACGTTCATCCGTATAAATATCATTAGTGTCTGTTCTGATACTTTTATTATTCGTTATTTGAAAAGAAATTTCGGTATCATTTCACCGAGCATTAGTGACCTGCAGGGGGCTGAATTTCTGTTTCCAGGTCACAGAGTCTGATTGATGCAATTTCTCTGTGGATGGGAACTAAAGATCGTTCATTTTATCACCTCAATCACAGGCAGTTGTGTTCTTGCTCCACCTCTGATTTGATCACACCTCTGTTTTTCTGTGACTCAGTGCCGTGAGTTGACTCACCTCGTTCCTGCAGCTTCGACTGTGTCACTTCCCTAACTGGACGCCTGAGAGAAAAAGAGCTGACTCACTAAAGCTTTTAAAAACGTGCGACAAACAGAAAAGAGTAAATGAAGTTACTTTCAAAATGTAATCTATTACATGTTACTCATTGCTTTCGTTTGACGTTACAATATTACTGTCTGTGAGTAATGCATTACTGATTACACTACCTTTGCATTACTTTCATTAAACCACAGAAGTACAGCTAGTATAACATTTGGTTCTATGTCATGGTTATATTACAGTTTGTTAGAATGATGTTGCTTCTATGGACTCGGTGTAACCTGGCCTCAGTGGCAGAAACACTATGTTTACTATTTCACTCAACAGATATTCTCTCATTTGAATCTACACTTCTGCCTCCACCGGCTCCGTTCAGGCTCCGACACATTACTTTTGTAACCTGTTACCCAAACACCGCTCGGCCTCTTCTGGGAATCACCGTGAACACCGGCGGTTTCTCGGTGGAGCCGTTAGCCGAGCTCGCTGGCTTCCAGTTTCAGAGGAGCACAGAGTGAACAGCCAGATCCTCCCAAATGCTGTAGCATGAGAAATCACTCACAGTGTATGAGCAACACTATGTGGGCTCATTAAAGGGGAAGAAGAAGTCGTCTCTCCGCGGCGTCGGCCCTGAGACGTCACTCAACTGCAGCTCAAACACAGGTAAAGGAAAGAAACATCCAGCCAGAGATGAGGTGCAGAATGTCCAAAAATCCTGTTTTGCAAGTTGGACAAAAATACTACACAGCAGATCATCATCACAAGATCTTTGTCCTTGTACAAGAAGAAAAGATTTGAAATTTCACTTTAAAGTTAAGTGCTTTTCAAATGGCACCTCCTTTCAATGCACAACCGCCGGAGGATTTCACTCTTATACTGAAGGAGAGAATGAATGAAGTCCTTGGGGAAATTATGCTTCCAAGGCTTTTACATCCCCTCAAGGTAGCAGCATGCATACTTACATGTCTCTTTAAAGCAAAGGGGGGAACACATGGATCTGCATGGATGGAAAAAAAAAAGGAATCAACTGGACGCTCTTTAATGACTCTTGTGATTAAGCCGGCGTCGTGGTCCTGGCATCCAACCACACACCGGTCCTCCAAGAAGTCCAGAGCTGCAGACTGTAAAAGCAACCAAGCAAATCTCCAAACATCTGCTTTTATTTATACAAGCCGTCCAAATCTCCTTCCCGCTGAAGGTCTGCTGCTGGCTCGCCATGTGAAGTGGAGGGAGCTCCCACAAAGCAATAGAATCTGTCACACGCCGAGTTTCTGGCCACAGAGGATATCCTGCTGCTGCCTCATGATGAATGGCTGTTTATGGTTTTATCTCGCTGTGGAGAAATAACTTGGAAGTCGAGAGAAAAAAGATATTTCCTCAGACCATCTAATTCCATCTGGTTCCAGATACGGTCGTGTGCTGTGTGACGGGATCAATAGGATTCACAGAGAGCCCAAAAAACCAGGGGATGTCTGTTTAAGACATACTGATTAATTACCTCTTTGAGTGTGTGTGTGTGTCAGATCTTGAGATCCTTTAAGTGTATTTGTGTAGGTTGTGTGTCTGTAGTGCTTCCACCAGCCGTATCATAGGGTTTTTAAAGACGATTCTGGACATTAATCAAACACTGATACGAGTAAAGGCAGAAACATGGAGGCTTCAAAGACAGTAAGAAACACAGAGTCTTTCAATTGCATAAAATTGGCCCACTCATTCCATTTGTAAAGCAATTTATGAAACAGATGGCTTTGAATTTGGTCATTTCATCAAGCGACAACTGCTCTGCTCGTACCAGTCTCCATCTGTCGGCGCTTCTTTTAGCTGCAGGCTCAACTATAATAGAAGAGCAGACCACGACCTGTTTTCCCTCCGGTTCAAACGTGTCCTCTCTGCCCTCCTCCCTCTTTTCCTGAGTGTGCAGCCGATAGAGGACCTTTCATCTCCTTCAAAGTAGTTACAGGAGTGCTGTATCAGTGCAGGGCTCGGGAGCGTAAAGCCTCCTAATCAAGCAGCAGGTCCCGGCCCACACTGCAGAGTGCACTGCTCCGTGCAGTCATCCAGTGCGACCGACTTACACTGCCTCTGTTAACCCTCCCTCTCCTCCCACGCAGGTGTCAGACAGGTGCGACTACGTCTTCGTCAACGGCAAGGAGATGAAGGGCAAGGTGAGGATGATGGTGAACTTCACCTACGGGTACCTGAGCGCCCAGCTGGAGCTCAACGTGTGGATCCCCCGGCTCCCGCTGCAGATCGAGGTGTCCGACACGGAGCTGAGCCAGATCAAAGGGTGGAGGGTTCCCATCGCGGCAAACAGCCAGAGGTAGGGTGCCGCACGTCAGGTACACAGGTGTACTGCATGGGTACACAGGTGTACTGCTCCTGTACACTGGTGTACTGCTCCTGTACACAGGTGCACTGCAAGGGTACACAGGTGCACTGCAAGGGTACACAGGTGTACTACTCCTGTACACAGGTGTACTGCTCAGGTACACAGGTGCACTGCTCGGGTACACAGGTGTACTGCTCGGGCACACAGGTGTACTGCATGGGTACACAGGTGTACTGCTCAGACACACAGGTGCACTGCTCAGGCACACAGGTGCACTGCTCAGGCACACAGGTGCACTGCTCAGGTCTGTGTGCTTTAATCTGTGAGACAACACTCAATCACCATTTTGATTTGTCAGGATAAAATTAAACCAGAAACTAAAACAGATGTTTTTCTGTTTATATACAACAAAGAAAAAAAGTACAGGGTATTTGTTTCCTTGGATGGAATAAGTTCACTCAGTCTTTTTCATGAGAGTTCAACAATCTGCCAGTGGCTCATTTTCTCACTTCTCCTGTGAAACAGAATCAGGGTCAGTTTTATTTCGAATGAATCCAAGTGTATTTTTTGTCGTCCTCCATCACTGTGTTGTTCTTCTTGTTTTTCCTGTCGGCGTCACGTTAAACGCTCAGAGTCCTTTGTCCACTTGTGCCGCAGCTCTGGCTCGGTTGAAGAGGAAAGGCCTTTTCTCCGGGTGATGTATTCGATCTCAATCACGGCAGCCTCAGATTAGATAATGATGAGACGTGTGACTGAACACTCCACCTGTCTCTTCCCGCCTTCACTCCTGACACTTCTTGGCTGATAACAAAATGGCTGACCTGTGCAATACGGCCTGTCATTACCACTGGCTTTAGGTGGCCTGGCTTCGCGCCTTTTAGTCGTCAGTAGGACAGAACATTATTAGAGCTGTCTGGAGGTCAGGCCTCTCCCCCGGGGGCTCATCACTAGCAGCACCTCTGCCAACGCCACTTTGTAATGCTGCTCTGCAACTGTTGAAATCCATCAGCTGATGGAGCTGCTATCAGCCTACCTGCAGTAATTACTTCTGGAAAAGCGTCGAGGTTGGACTTGGACTCGGAGTCATCCCACGCACCAGTGTGGCTACTCTAATTATCCCTGCTCCCCTCTTACTTTGAGTGACAGAGGTACAGCGTTCGACTAATGCCGCGGCTTGTCGAGGATGTTTCCTTCCCGCTGCTGCTGTGCCTTTATCAGTGAGGACAGCCGGGTCGCGTTGTCACTGTTGACGCCGGCGCTGCTGATGGGCTGCACGGAGCTTTGTTTCTCCCTGTCTCCCGCCCGTCTTTGTTTATCGGGGGATAACAGGCGTGACCTTGCATGACAGCGCTGCGCCTGTTGGTGGGAGTGGGCACCGGGCCACCGTCCATAAGCCCACGAGGAACAAGTCGCGGGACCTTCCTCTCTGTGCCAGGCCGGCGAATCGCAGCCACGCCAGGGGGGAGAGGAGGAGAAATGAGAAATAAAGAGACATCAGGCCTCTAAGTGGAATAGTTGCAAAGTACTCCTCGCTCAGTTTTTGACTGACACTGCCTGTATGGCTCACCCCTTCCCTCCCTAAGCCCTGTCAAAACAGGGACGAGATAAGCCTCAGCAGACAGCCAACCTAAGTGTAGGCGTAGCACTCCGGCATGCACCACTCCTTTAACGCGTCTTTCAAGATATGTATATTGAGATTCCCATTTCCCCCCTTGTTTTAAAAATATCTCGCCTTTCATTGCTCCATTTTACTGTTGTTTTTATGCCGCGTTGTCTCAAACCGTGTGAACTGAGCGTTTCCTCTCTACTGTAAAACAAGCAGCCGCCGCAGCTACAAGATTGGAACAATGAGAATCAGCCGCTGCCTGATGGAGCTGCCTCTGTATATATAGAAGCAGCTCTGCCTATTTCTGTCCAAATGACCTTCGTCGTGTTATTGTAGCAGAAAATGAAATGCAGCAAAAAACGCCAAAGCAAATACGGCACACGATCCACGGGGCACAACAAAAATAAGCATGACACAGACATTAATATGCAGCATCTCCTCTGAAGTCAGAACTGGGCTTGAAAGTGAATGAAGCGGAAAGAAGAATTGCTTTGTGAAGCAGGTTGTTCTCGGCGCTGAGTGTGATTTGTTTATTAGATTAACCTTAGATTAGATTGTGAGATGGCTGCGTGAGCACGAGCAGATCGCGTTCATACCGGAGCCGAAATGGTCGGACTTCACCGTCGGCTTGTTTACTCCTGAATCCATTACACCTGACTAATACCTGCATTTATAAGTGTCCTCATAAATACACTGTTTCAGCGCCGATTCAGTCAATAAGTCGCTGCACACTCCTGTAACATCAGTGCTATTTGTCAATTCATTAGCCGTGAATGTCAAATAACAAATTCTGTTTACGCTCAAAAACACTCGACACGACATGATTCAAAAGGATTTAAGCAAAGCAGTCAGTGGTGGGAAACTTTCAATTACTGCCATTGGAATAAATTGGAAGATGGTGACTGAAATCATTGGCAGGTGGTTTCCCCCTCTGCGTGTGAAATGTAAATGAGCTGAGAGACGACAATGGAGAACATGAAATTATGACGGGGGAACAGATTTTTAAAAAAGAAAAAGGAATGTTCGCAAATTCATGAATGAAAAGAACAATATATGTGAGCAAGTGGCTCATCTCATGCTGCTGGTTGTTCTTTTTTGTGTCTGTGTGTGAATTTGGAGTTTGGCCTTTAATTAGCTGTGGTGGACTTGTGTAACCCTGCAGGAGGCGCCGTGCATTTAATACAACTAAGAATGTTATTAAGCAGAGAGACTGAAGTGACCTCCTGCTCACCGAGGTCTGTGTGGAGAATCACGTAAAAAGTCATAAGTGGAAGAGTTAGAGTTCATGAATATGCATCGAATGTGTCATGTAGGGATCAACTGATCTGTTTTAATCTGGCGCTACAAGCGTTTCTAAAACAGTTTGAACACGACTGATGATTCAGAGACGTGTCGGCAGCGTGAAGACCGAACAGCAGATCTGCAAACTGATCCAGGTCTGCTGTGATGATACTGATGGAGGATGGACTTCTGCTCGCTGTCGTCGCCTCTCAGAATGAATTTGAGTTGATTTTCTTTCCTTCCTTAAGGTCCTTACACACCGGGAGCGTTTTTTTCGTGCGATGAATTTGGACGTCAATTTTTTTTCCCGAACTTGTATCCTGTCAATAGAAACGTTCACATCAGTGATGTTTTCTCGTCCGGCAATATTGCGGAATGTATTTTTTGGCATCAAGGACGAATTTTCCGAAGTTTCGCATCCTGTGTGTCCACTTCTGACCAATCAGATTGCATGTTGTTGAGCCGTCACATTCACTGGTGTATCCAACATGGCCGACCGGCTGGTTTACATGTTGGACAACAGAGTGTTTTTTAATAAAAAAACTTTTTGATAAAAATTGTATAACAACTTGCAAGTCATAGCGTCGGATCTCGACGCAGTTTTAACTTTGTTTTAACTTTCATCTATGCTAAGTAACTTTAGCTCGTAAGCTAACCTGTTCAGATAAAACATACTCTTTGTATTTTCACTGTCTCAAACTCAGTCACGTTGCTGTCACATAAAAATTAGGTCTCGGTTGACTCCATTTTCGTCCTCGGAAAGTCGCAAAATCGCATCGCACTTGATATAGTCAGGCGCGTCAAAATTCACCTCCGAATATTTCGCAATTTCGCGGCGTATTTTCGCGTCGTTCCCGGTGTGTAAGGACCTTTCCACTCACTGTTGTCACCTCTCAGAATGAATTCGAGTTGATTTTCTTTCCGTCTTTAGTCAGAAAAAGTTGACATCACATGCTCAGTTAGGATCAGATGAATAAAACAGTTCTTGAATCCTGAATTTTCTTTTCCTTGTCCTTCGTGACAGTGGAATCACCTCTTCAGTCAGTGGGTTGCATGTGAACCGGGTCCTGCCAGTCGAAGGTTTTTAAGCCCTTAACTCCAAATCTGGCTGCTGCTTCTCCGCCAAGCGTGCAGCGAACATCTCTATTCCCACGGCTTCGCACACAGTCAGATTTCTCGGGGGATTCGGAGCGAACGAGCCGAGCCGAGCGGGTAATCACAAGGAAAACAGTTTAAGAGATTAATTTATTTTCTTCTCCCCCTTTATCGTGGGGCCGACCTGCCGCTGTGTGTGTGAGGGGGAGGGACAGAGGAACAAATGTCCGTGATTAGACGAGAGGTGGCTTTAAGTCTGCGGCTCAGTGTATGATTAGTCGTTGTGTTGACAAAGCACTTTTGTGTTTGCGAGGGTCCCGACCGAGGAGCGGTAGTTCTTCTCCCCGATCGGCCGTCCAGACGTCGCTTTCTCACCGTCGCAGGATGTTTTATCTGTTGTTTTTCTAAACTTGTTTGTTGAAGCAAACTTGAAAAAAAGCAGTTATGGTTGAAATCTAATGATATTGCAGCTGTATTGTAACCATTTAGGCCCAGTTTGTCACACTCGCAGCGATTTTCCTGGTGAGACACAGTCGAGCCTCTGTTGCTGATTTGTCGCCCAAAGTAATAAAATTAGATTTGCTAGCAACACAGCAATCAGGGAGGCCATTAAGGCGAGCAGGAAGGACGCGGATGTACATTCACTATTCAGAGCAGCGGATCCAGAACGTGGAGGAGAGAGAGTGACAGCCGAGCTCTGGATTGATCCTCAACACTTCATCATCGCTCGAGCTCTGTCGGGTAAACACACACTGCTGCCTGCCTCTGTGTGTGTGTGTGTGTGTGTGTGTGTGTGTGTATGTTCGACAGAGACCAGTTTAATTAAAACGCTGCTGAAAATACCACAAACCTCACATCAATGCAGCACCGATGTTTTCTCATCCGTAAAGCATAAATTTAGCAAATCACAGTTCGCACATATGTCGCAATTATTTCAGGTTCGGCTTTTTTACACTGTAACATAAATACACACGGAGATGTTTGGAGTCGTGGAGCTTTGACGCACGTGAACCTGCTGTAATCTTTTAATGGAAGTAGTTTATCCAGGTGATCGGGCTAAAACTGTTGCAGGTACCATGTTTACCATGTTCACCAGTTAACAGCGAGCACACAGTCCCGCTGAGCATGATGGGAATAAAACATGAAAAGGAAGAACAGTTATTATGACATGCATCTTTATTCTCATATTAGCATCTTTATTCTCATATTAGCATTTTTATTCTCATATTAGCATCTTTATTCTCATATTAGCATCTCTATTCTCATATAGCATCTTTATTCTCATATTAGCATCTCTATTCTCATATAGCATCTTTATTCTCACATTAACATCTTTATTCTCATATAGCATCTTTATTCTCATATAGCATCTTCATTGTCACATTAGCATCTTTATTCTCATATAGCATCTTTATTCTCATATTAGCATCTTTATTCTCATAGCATCTTTATTCTCATATTAGCATCTGTATTCTCATATAGCATCATTATTCTCATATAGCATCTTTATTCTCATATGAATAATAGTATGTCTATTACTTCTGGATGCCAAAGACAAGGACAACATGAAACATAGTGTAAATACTTTACCTCACTTGTCACTTTATTGTCTCTATGCCACTTATTGTTTCTTTTTTTTTTTATTACTGCCTTATTTTTTAACTAGCCACTTTCTGGTATTTATTTTTGAGTTACTGTTGACTGTTTGTTACTGTTGCTGTGACAAGTAAATTTCCCCTAAGGGGGGTCAATAAAAGTTATCTTATCTTATGAATGGACATGATTCATGGTAAGATACTGAAAACCAACCTCATGGTGAGATTAAAGGGACAAATTCTCTTTGGACCATGAATGTCAAATGTCAAAATGTCGTGTCAATCCATCCAATAATTATCAGGAAGCATATTGGACTAGTACTTGGACTAGTGGCTGAAAAAGATTCAAGTTCTCACCAGTTTGCAAACAGTGTTTTTTTTTTTTCTTCGTTGCCAGGTTGACGCGGGACAGCGAGGACGACGACGACGAGGACAGGCGAGGACGCAGCTGCACCCTGCAGTACCAGCACGCCATGGTCCGAGTGCTGACCCACTTCGTGGCCGAGTCGTCCGATCCTCGAGGTCAGACCAGCTTCATGCTGGGCACCGACTGGCAGGTGGACATCACCGAGCTGGTGTGGGACTTCCTGAAGGTGGAGGACGGCCAGATCGCACAGCTGCTGGACAGGAGGATCCTGGTGGGACTGGACGTGGGGATGACCACCATCCAGGTGGGTCATGTGTTGAAACAGGGAGGATTTCAGGTCAGGTTATCATTATTACTGTAACCGTGAACATCGTTACTTCTTGTCAGAGAGACGGTCTCGTCATTCGTCCTCCTCCCTCTGGGTCTGGAAACAGCTCTTGATAACAGTGACAGTGAATCTGCCGCTGTGAGAATCTCTTGAAGCGTCTGTCAAAACTGTGACGTTGAGTTACTTTGCAGATTTCTCCCAAAATCTGATGACACACGTTGTAAAATGTGGAGCAGAGTTTACCTGGGGTGTCTGTCGTTTATTCTCTACAACTGATGTGGTCATGATTTTATTAAATCAAATTAAACATGTTGACTTTACTTCACTGTATTACGTTATTCTGTCGGCACAAACTCCTGTTGGAGTGAGATCCTGCAGGATCCTGATCCCAGGACAGTGAGGGACGCCTCTGTCGCTGCTGTGGTTTGATCCCTTTGTGTGGAGCAGACAGGTGCTTTCTGCTGTGTCACAGTCTGTCCTGCGGGCTCTCGGCGGCGCCCCCCCCCCTCGGCCCTGTGCTTTGTCAGGTTAACTGGATGAACAGTGGGCGTCCAGGTCTCATCTGTCCGTCAGCGTCTTCACCTACCTGAGGAACACCTGACACAGAGGCAGAGGAAGTCACCGAGGCATTTATCATAAACATTGTTTGACTTCCTGCTTCTGTTCTGAGGTTACAGTGACTTTGCTCTGGATTAGCCGTGTGAATCAAAGGGAACGGGCTCTCACCTACAGGAGGTGCAGGTTGGATGGCAGCCAGGTCGTGGAGTTGTTGTTTGATCTACGCAGCCTGAGTAAAGAGATAAAATAAAAAAGTAGGTCCTGTGTATCGTTCTGCATATTGCACCGGGGCTTATGAGCCTTTTATGTGAGATGAAACACTTGGAAAGACATTTTCTTAAATTACCTATAACTCGTGGTAATCCGCTTTTTTCATGTTGGTGACATCTTCATGGCTAAGTTCTTATTGATGTGATGCCTTCGCGTTCCACTTACCGGGAATCACCTGTCAATCAAGCCGTGTCACCGGCGGGGACTTATTCCTGCCTGGATTTGCTGCAGAGGAACTTTCTATAGGTGGTGCTCTCCGCCGCCGCTCAGCTGTGGCGGCTGATTTCTCCCGGGAGCGACCTCGCCAACCCCGAGTGTTTAGAGCAGGAAATGAAAAGCTTTCATGAACAGGTTAGACAATAGGTCGAGTCACTGTTGTAGAGTAGCACAGCTGTAATTGATCGCACCAGAGTGTTGCAGGTTATTGCTCAACAATCAGGTGTTTGACGAGAATATTGCGGAGGAAATTCTTCATCTTTTCCTGTTCAAACTTTTGTCTGTTTCTTCGCTGTCTTGCTGTAGGTGCTGTCTCCTCTGTCGGACTCGATCCTGGCGGAGAAGACCATCACGGTGGTGGACGACAAAGTGACGATCACGGAGCTGGGGGTGCAGCTGGTGACCGGCCTGTCCATGAGCCTGCAGCTCAGTCCCGGCAGCAACAGAGCCATCCTGGCCACCACGACCACGCAGGAGGTTCTGCAGAGCCCCAAACAGGTCGGGACCAAGCGGCAACCTCCGGCGCTGAAAAATGAAGCCAATGCCGAAGTGCAAAAAAGCTGCAGTTCCTTGAATAACCACTAGAGCAGGCCGCAGAAGGGAGTCAATTACATTTGAGCCCCATGTTAAAATGTCAGATTTTATGACAGAAAAAAACATATTTACAGCCTGGTTCAAAACATGGCTCTAGTCTCATAAACGTTTTTCTACTCCATGACAACTCTGCGAATTTTTTTATAAGGCGTTCGTTTAAAATATACAACATACATCATTATGCACAATTCATAACTGTCAATCTAAGTGGCGCCCCTTTGATTGACAACTAGCCACTGACGGTCTAAAGGGCGTCACCCCGGCTAATTCTAGTCACTGAGTTTGGGAAAGAGATCGTCGTGGGGTTAGCCGGCTAGCAACGATATTTAGCATTTAACCTAGCTGGTTAGCCGTAGCTAGTTTGATTATTTCGAATAAAGCGGCTTTTTTCAGCCAATAGCGTTCATTCGACCCGCCTCAGCTCCGCCCTCGCTCCACCTCTTTGTCCATATTTGGAGTAACTGGAGGTAGGCTACCAAGATGGCTGCGCACTACGATTTGCTTCATTTTTGCTCTTCAGAAACCTATGGGTGACGTCACGGACACTACGTCCATATTTTATACAGTCTATGGTCGGGACACACTGGCACACAGAGTTATTATATTTAATTAACTACTGTTTTTATCATGGATTTGCATATCTGATAGAAAACTGATCTTCTTCAGGTTTTGAGATGTTGGTCAAATAAAACATTTAGATCATCACCTTCATGTCACCTGTGTTACATCATGATAATCATGGTCATCAGCAGGTTAATCGATGATGAAGATAACTGTTGTTTGCAGCCCTGCACAGTCTCGATGAGCCCTGGAGCAAAGCTTGAAATGAATATGAAGCAAGAACTGAGCTTCGCTTTGCAGCTCGTCTCCGTCAGCCGCCACATACAAAGAGTCGTTAACAAAAATGATGGTTATTAAGATCGAACAGATTAAAATCAAAGAGCAGTAATTATTTCCAAATGCTATTTAGCCAGGTCTGATTAAAGCAGAGAATGAAGTTCATCTGTTGCACAACACTAATTATTATCTCTTAGCTTATTTAATTATTCTCGATGGCCGTTTGATGAGAGATACATTTCTACATAAACTCAGTGTGTGCATTCTGCAGCCTGGATCACTCTGCCGTCCAAAAACAAAAGACTTTACTTCCAGATTCCATTTCACACCACGCGAGTCCTTGAGTGAGCAATTTCACCATCAAAGGAAGCCGCCAGTGTGAATGTGCTCGTGTGCACGTGTCTGTTTGTTTGTTCCACGCTCTCCCTAACCCTCTTAACTCCGAGGCTCCGCAGCCGGAGTGTGACAGAATGTGTTTCCTCGGGCAGCTAATAGAAACGGGAGCTTAATCTGAGAACATGCACGAGCAACAGCAAAATATAACTTACAGGCCAAATCGTGTTTCGCTCCCCTCTCGGTTGCCGTGGACGCTCTCATTGTGGCCTCTTTGATCTGCCCATCAAGCCTCCTCACATGTTCTCCGGCCCTGTGCGTTTCCTCCTCCGAGCCACGAAGGATGGGGAGGACGTTTATCTGCTCTATCTCCACATGTGAGTGTGAGGATAAGCTGCGCTGTGAGTCCTCCGGTGCCTGTAATTAGGGAGCATTGACAGGCCGCTGGGGAGATCCACCCGTGAGCCTTCGGGGGGATTTGTCCTTCTGCAACATTAAAAGGCAAATTGTGAAATATCGGCGAAGCCTTAAGAAGCCTCCGGACGACAAATCCTCATTCACACCAACAATGTTTAATGTTACTGTTTGATCTTTGGCGCTTATCTTTTAATCTGTGCGGCCCTTTGGCTCAGAGAGAATAGCCGCTGACTTAGCAGAGCCACACAACTCGCTGAGCCCGCAGTCAACACACGACGTCCTCCGCAATTAGAAAGCTGCATGTACACTGAGAGTCTGCGTGCTGCATTAACAAAAGGAACTTCGACCAAACGTCTCATTTCCACCAATTCATGAAACTCCTGAGAGGAAAAAACCAACAGCATGAACATGTGGATGATGTTCCAACCAGCCAGTGACGAGGCCTTTTCATTTCAGAGCTAATACATTGAAAATAATTCGATTTGTTCCAGTGTCTCCATGAAATGAGATTAGATGCAGTATTTTTCACCATAAATCCACTAATTATTTATTTCTCTCTCTCTCTCTCTCTTTGCATGTTGTTGAACAGGAGGCCTTGATCAGCGCCTGGCTACAGTTCAGCGACGGCTCCGTGGCTCCTCTGGACCTGTACAACCCGGACTTCTTCGTCCTGACGGCCACCTCCCTGGACGAGGAGGTGGTGACGGTGCAGCAGATCCCCTCGTGGAAGTGGCCCGTCATCGTGACGGAGGCGGAGGGACAAGGCCTGCTGGTCCGGGTGGAGATGACCGTCTGCGAGTTTTGCCAGAAGTTCAAGCGCCGCAGCATCCTGGCGGCGGGAAACTGCAACGTCAGGGTGAAGTTCGGTCACAGCGACAGCTCGAGGGGGGGGGGCAGCGACTACGGCCCTGACGGAGACGACATGGAGAACAGAGGCAGGCCGCCCCCCTCCCAGGACAGGACCGGCCTCGACACCCACTACTACGGCAGCTCCATCTCGGACATGGAGGACGGGGTGTCGAGGAGAGCCACCACCACCCGCAGCGCGATAATGCGCCGACCCACCGGGGATAAACTTTCGGACGACAGCAGCCAGAACATGCCGATCGACTTTGCCGACTTCCCCGCACAAGTGGACCTGCCCCGCGGCCGCAACATGGACGACGACCTCATCCAGACGGCCCGCGGGCTGACGGACCTGGAGATCGGCATGTACGCCCTGCTGGGCGTCTTCTGCCTGGCCATCCTCGTCTTCCTCATCAACTGCATCTCCTACACCCTCAAGTACCGCCACAAGGAGCTCTCCATCGAGGGTCAGGAGAACATGAACCACGCCCACGACTGGGTGTGGTTGGGCAACGAGGCAGAGCTGCTGGAGAGCCAGATCAGCCTGTCGCCGCAGCAGGAGGAGCAGACCTCCATGATGGACTCGAGCAGCGGCCTGGAGGAGGGCAGCCACCTGCTGAACGGAGGCTCCGCCCAGAAGAACGTGCAGGGCCAGGTGCACCGGGCGGCCGACACCGGCTGCCTGGCCAAGGACGGCAAAGGAGACTCACCCACCACCAAGAGGAAGCGAGTCAAGTTCACCACGTTCACCACCATCCCCTCGGACAGTAGCTACCCCACTGTGAACACTCTGACTGGGAGCCACAGCCAGGACATTAAGTGGGTGTGTCAGGACGTGGAGCTGGGCGACTCCACGGAGCTGCGCAATTACATGGAAAGGTTAAATGACAGTGCTTTAAAAGAGGTGGCATAATGTACTGCGTGCACTCGAAACAAACTCACCCTGATGCCTTTCAGAGGATCGTGGGTCTGGGCAGAAACCGGATCTCGAGTCGGTGAGACTGGAGGACGTTCACTTCAGAGTCACCCCAAACTGCCAAAGGCTCATTCAATTTAAGAACCTCGATTCCACGAGCGACTGATGATGAATCACTAACGAGAAATATTCCAGCCAACGAGGGTTGTTCTTTTCATCATTTGTTTATCAGATGATTCCCTTTTTATCATTGTTTTATTACTCCAGGGTTTAGACAGAGTCATGTGACAACCCCAGGACTGAGGAGCAGCGTCTGTGAGCTGTTCGAGACGACATGTAGATTTTAAACAGGACTAGATAGATGTTCTGAACGTGTGTGTGTGTGCACATTAAATGGTTTTTGGAAGTTTTGTAACATTTTGGATATTAATTTCCTACCAGATCCTGATTCTGCGGAAGAGTTCTGGAAAGGCCAAAGCAAGCCGAGAGAAATTCCTGCATGTCGTTGGAAACAAAAAAAACAAAACAAAAGGCACAACTTTTCCGGTTCATTCTCATCCTGCGTACCACGGCAGAAGAGCTGATGTGTGTATAGCGACCAGTCTCCAAAGCATTGTATTGTTGCTCTGTATATTGTATTTTCATAACATTTAAGAAATACACAACAATGTCAAGAGCATGTTTCAGCTTTTATTGACATCCGGAGTTAGCTGAGGAAGCGGGGGGGGGGCGAGTTACACTTTGTATCGAGAGAATTTTATGAGACGCAATTTTCCCCCCGAGCCACAACACAATCTGCTCCCCTCGGCGCCGCCGGCGGGGGGAGGCATTAGCACTCCCATCTCGTCTGTTCGAGCACAGCGCGCCGACGTGACGGCCACTGTACGACGGGGCTTTGAAATTAAACGGCTGGACAACATGGTAATGTGACATTTCCTCCCGCCGCCCCCCCAGTTTAAAGTTTTGCGAGCTTTGAAGAAAATGCCAATTAAGGTCTGGTTAACCTCTGTCCCACTGACTCCGGGGGGGGGGGGGGCACGGTGATGGGCAGACTGGAACACAAAGAGGGATGATTACAGCCAAGGTGGGAAATGTTGTCTTTTCGGAAATGGATCTTTTATTATTCAGATAATTGCACAAATAATAATCATCTCTGAAAAACTTCCGAAACCAAGGCAGTCGGCTGAAAAATTGCCTTTTGCACAGTGAGCGTTATTATCGTCTCAGTGGTGTTGGCTGATTGGCTTTTTTTTTTTTCCCGTGTGTGTGTGTTATTATTTTCCATCAAGCAGAGAAATGTTCACATTATCTTAACTGTTGCTGCGGCGTGGATCAGATTGTTAATCAGCAATGTTCACAATATCAGTTTGGAGGAGGGGGAGGGGAGACACTCCAGCGAATGGCGGCAGTAGCTGGAGTGTGATTAGGGACGTCGCTGAGATTAGCTCCGTTCTGTCAACAGTCTGGTCTGAACCGGCTCCTCCACACACCTGCCGGAAAGTTTAGTCACTTTCCTACTTTCAGTCAGTCGGTTCGAGCGGCTGATTCTCTTTGTTCTGAGACTGAACGAACGCGACAAAAGAGCAGGAAAAGCAAACAGAAAGATAACAAGCTGTTGAGATGATTAAAGGAGGAGTTTGGCTGGTTTGATTTCTGGCACAGAGAAATGAAATCAGAAGATCGAAACCACTTTCATGTCTGCGTGGTGAATATGAAACCAGCAGGCAATTAGCGTAGCTTAGCATAAAGACTGGAAACGACGGGAAACTGCTAGCCTGTGTCTCCCAGCACTTCTGAAGCTGCTTCGTATTTACAGCTTGTTTATTCCATCACATTAGTGCTTTTCCAATTATGTCAAACTAATGGAGTATTTTGAGCCGTGATTTTATTAAACTGAGTTGAGTAAAGATGTTGGCTTAATGCACGATCCATCAGTCCAAGTGTTAAATCAGATGGAGGCCATGCCGCTGCTCACACACACACACACACACACACACACACACACACAGGAAACGCTCTCTCCGTCCTCACATGTCGTCTTGTTGCTGTGTTTGCCTGCGTCTGTGGCCGCAGGGGGCCGCGGCGCCCGGCGGCCGTGCGCTGGGACCGCGGCCGCCGCGCTCAGCCCGTGGACTGTGAAGGGCGCGGGGGGCCCGGGCAGGTCTGGGAGGGATTTAACTGTCAGCCACCAGGGGCATGATTGATGGAGGCCGTGTGTAATTAAAGCAGCGCTGCAGCTCTGTGTGTGTGCGTGGCCGCCGTCGGTGGCTCCGGCCTCTTCAGGTAGGAACCCCCCCCCCGCCCCCCCCGGGCTCCGGGATGAGCCGTCTGCTGGGACGAGGCGCTGCAGATGTAACGATTGTATTCACTTCCTTTCTTGGAACACAGTAACTCAAGACTCATTTTTGTTGGCCTTGAAGTCTTGACTTCCCTGAAAGGAGAAGAAAACGCTTCCCCAGGCTTCCATCTTAAATGGATTTTTAATTAAATTGATGATGTGAGACCAACAAACTCTCACTAATGGTTGGCGGTGCTCCCTGTGGTCCTAATGTGCCGGGTCTGTATTTGCAATTTCCAAATGATTATTCGCTGCTTGATTTATGTTGCTTCTTTTGAATTCGTTTTTAAAATCAGTCCGCAGCAGTTTTACAGCAGCTGAACGGCAGAG
>JBBMOC010000084.1:1443312-1515151 GCA_037975185.1 Centropyge bicolor
GTGCATAATGATGTATGCTGTATATTTTAAACGAACGCCTTATAAAAAAATTCGCCCCCCCCCAGAGTTGTCATGGAGTAGAAAAACAGCTTATGAGACTAGAGCCATGTTTTGAACCAGGCTGTAAATATGTTTTTTTCTGTTGTAAAATGGGGCTCAAATGTAATTGACTCCCTTCTGCAGCCTGCTCTAGTGGTTATTTGAGGAACTGCAGCTTTTTTGCACTTCCGCATTGGCTTCATTTTTCAGCGCCGGAGGTTGCCGCTTGGGAAAGAAACAAACATCATCTCCATTTTCACAATAATTAACAAGGAACAAAATTAAAGACCTATTTCCACAAAACGTCTTTAAAATTACTAAATTATTTTAAAACTATGGAGAAGCAGTAAAACCCAGTGTTACCAAATTCAGCCCAGCTGGAGATGGAAAAGTCCGAGGATCAGTGAACTCATCAGGATTCGTCCTGTCTGGTCTGGACCAATACATCCCAGAGTTTCACATCACTGACTTCCTGCTTCCTACACATGCAACAGTCTATGAATCAAATAAGACACAGAGGAGAGCAGAGAAGCAACATATTGGTGCTTAAAGAACAGGGAAAAGTGAGATGATGTAAACAGACTCATAAATCTGCCCAAATGCTCAAACATAATCTATAAACTGTATTAAACTCGACGGCATGTTGCCAACAGCTGTGAGCGAAACATGGCAGCGTGTCCGTGTCACAATGCGTCTTCAGCTCACACAGAAACCTTCATGTTCCTCTACATGATTTAACAGGACGTCCTCTGCTGCTGATCAAAGAGCCGGATTAGCTCATTTGAAACAAGTGATCCCGGTGCTTTGCATGATCACTGGCGATCAGCAGAGCAGATTTCTCTCTGTAATGTCGCCGTCCAGCACATAAATTATTCTGTTTCCACTCTCTCTGTTGTGTGCGCGCCCTTATGGATCATTAGAAATGGAGTGGAATAAAGACGCGGCGCCACGACAGGATGTATCACACCGGAGCGGTTCTTCGTCGGGGCCGTCTCTGCAGCTGGAAACCTTTGATCTGGGAACAGAGAGCTGACTGTGAAGTTCTGCCAGAGCTTTAATGAAACGAGTGGCAAATGGAAAACCTGACACTCTGACCCCCCAGCCGCAGCTTGAACTTATTTTGTTTTCATCCTAATCTGGTCAAAAGTTTAAATTGTGAGAAATATATCAAAAACAAAAGCAGCGTTTGAATAATTCATGGAGTGCCGAACAGGAGCGCGCCGCAGGAAGAGGGAAGTGCTTCTGCAGTGAGGGCGCTCGTATGTTCGATCGATAATTCACCTTAAGAGTCTGCCTCTGCAGTCTTAATTAACGGAGCAGGGAATACAGCTCACAGATGATGTGGAGGGGAGATCCTGAAACATCCAGAGCGCTTCGCAAAACATGACCCGTTTAAAGCAGAATTTGGACGGAGTGGAAATAAAGGCAGGACATAAAGCAACACGTTGAACAGCCTCTGAATCTCCAAACAAATCCTGACCTCAGGACATTTTCACTCCTTCGCTGGAGAGCATGTCGTTTCCTCGGCCTTGACATCATCCTGACAGATGACTGGCTCTCAACCTTTGTTCCACATTGCAAAACTTCCCTCTTAACTAGGACCCGAGGAATGAAAAAGGGCGACTGGCAAAAGAGCCAACATCTCACTTTTTTTTTTTTTTTTTTGGAACGGTCCTGAAAATTGTGCAAGGTTTCAGTTTCCTAATGGTTCTCGCTCTAATTTCATTATACATTAAGTTGGGCTGTGCCTCCTCCTCTCAGCCTCGGCCCCCCCAGGGCCCACTTGGCTGCTGAGCATTTTCAGAAATATGGAAGGCTAATTACAGCAGCAAAAGACCAAACAAGGACTTGCTGTAAAACACATTAATGAAGCCCATAAATATTTGACAGTTATTCTAAAGGCGGGGGAGGGAACAGGAGCGACCAATCAGAGCGAGGCGTTTAGGAGCGCCTTTCCTGAGACGTCCTCATGTTTTTCTCTGAGGGCCTCTTTTACAGCTCTGACTTAGTAAATGACAAGATTGTGATTACAGCGAGCGGCCCGACAGACGGGGGGGGGTCAGCCAATATCTGAGTGATTTCAACTCGTGGGACAATTTACCTGTGAGCCGTTCTGAGCACACCATGTGAGTCCAGATGAAACGGGTCAATATCAATTTACCGTTTGAAAATGGATCAAGTGATCCAGACCCTCGGCGCAATGACCCAACATTTGAATGCTCCGATGCGTCCGACGCCGTCCTCGGCCTCAGAATGGAATCAGAGAGCGAATCGATGCATGTTTGTTTCAGCTATAAATATAGTTATTTTCTGCAGCTCTCCTCTCGCTCGTTAAAACTTTATGATTGATGCCGGAGTTTTGTAAACTGCCACAACGCGGTCACAATTTTTATGATCCCTCTGCTGCTGCTGTCTAATACGTACGGCCAAAATTACATTTTCAAATAGAGCCCTTTCAGACAGAATTAGAGTTCATGTTAACTTTGCCAGAACTGACATTAAAGGCTCCCATTAAAACGCTGACATTTCACTGAGTGCGATCCGACACTTCACGACCAGGATGTGCTCGTGTCAGCTCGCTCTGAATGTCCGAACACGTCCCAGACATCTGACACGAGATCAGCCTGGACTTCCCAAAGAAGCCATTTCCTGTCATGTGACCATCGTGGCTAAAAACCCCCCACAAAGGGCAAACAAACTAAATTCAATAGCAGATACTTCCCAGACACAAAAACGGCCTCGTGTGTACAGAATAATGCTAATGAAGGGAGTAAAGGCTGATCTCTGATGGACTCGGCTCATGGGGTTAAAACAGCTCCACTCAGTCTCTGCCAGGAGAGGATGACATGGTGTTACGGCCGGCCTATAAAAACACCATATAAAAGCGTGTGATGGATGACTACTGGAGCAGATATGACCGCAGGAGGAAACGATGTGCTTTGGGATTTAAAGGATCAATAATTTCAACACATAGGCTCACTCTGTTTTAGGCTGGAGAACAGATGTGGCTGAAATACTGTGCGACCCTTTTCTTCACAGACTGATTCCGAGATCTTTCATCCGCACATGTGGCCGTTCGCTCCGACAAGCTAAATGGAAAAGTCATTTGCTTCCAGAGGCTCCGAGGCTGACGTGAGGGAAGACGCTGCTTCTTTGCCAATGTTCTTCATGTTTTGAGAGATTGTGAAACACATTACATTCATGTTAAGATACGTATTTTTTACAGACTTTAATAGAGCTGCAACTATGAATATAAAAAAACCCTTTGGTTAATCAATGAATCACTGTGTCCATAAAATGTCAATCACAATTTCCCACAGCTCAGGCTGAGTTTTTCATATTGCTTGTTTTGTCTGACCAATAATCCAAAATTTAAAGTCGTCTAATTTAATTTGATTATGACTAATGAAAGTGGCAAATATTCACATTTGAGAAGATGAAACCAGAAACATTTTAGTGTTAATTAGTAATAAAAACAGCAAACAAATATTTCTGTCCATCAACTACTCTGTTAAATCTGTTGTTTCACTTCCAGCCTGTATAAACTTTTTTTGTGGACACTGAGGATTAACTGCAAAACACTGGGCTTTAAACTTCAAATGAAAAATGAATTCAAGTCAACTGCTTATTTTCAAAGTGTCTGATTATGTACAAACTGATGACACAGAATAGTGGTGCTAAAAGGCTTCAGTGTAACTGCAATGGGACTGTCTTACCTTCACTCTAACATCATCACGAAAAGACACCTTTAACAATGAATTAATTAAATCACATGTGAAAACAGTGAAACATTTACATGGTTAAAACTTACAGGACAAATGAGTGTAATTGCACGACTCATTATCACAGGGGGGTTTGTCGACAGCTTCAACAAACCTAGAATTTAAGACTTGAACCAGCTGGTAACGGCCCCCCAGGACAGACTTGATGGACTCTTCGTGTGACACTTTACCTACGCTGACTAACACCAGCGAGAGCCAAGCGGGCGAGTGATGGCGCCGCAGCGCGACGGGAGAGCTGAGCCTCCACTGGTGTGACGGCCGCCTGGCAGCGCCGTCCCCGTGTGACGCTCCGGGGACGGCTTTGCTTAAGAGAAGCGGGGCTATGTAATCAGACCCCCAGCCTGTGATTAATGTTGCTCATCTGTCTTCGGGCCCGTGCAGCTCACCCAAGACACTGTTTACTGCACACCGCTCTGCCCGCAGCCATGGAAATCAGCAGAAGCCATTCCCCCCAGAGAGCCACGAGATGTGGGGGGGGGGCGAACATGCAACAAGCTGTGAAGAGCAGCCACGGAAACAAACTGCTTCCTGCCTGCGCTCGGCGGCTCAGCTTTGTGCCGTGTGTCTTTTATCAGTGGCCAGGAGGATGTTGTTGTTCCGTCTCTGCTGCTCACCTTTTAAATGACTTATTTTGGAGAGCAGAGAGGAGTCTCACCGGCTCCGGTTTAACTGCCCCTCCAGTGAAGCAAGGCTGAACACAGGATGGATTTATGGAGCGTGCCAAGCATCTTCCAGTGCTAACATCATCAAAAGCACCTCCCTACCTGTCGGCGCACTGTATTAATGAGCTATTAGGTGTTTGTGGGTAAACAATTTACAGTGTTGGCTTATTTACCGCGTGCTCAGGGAAAAGTGCATCTGGGTCGGGAGCCTCCTCTTGCCGGGGAGCCCATCCATCTGCTGCCACCGCCACGCTATTCATTTCACCACTCGGACAGATTTACACAAACCTTTTGTCGTTAGTCTGACGTGTCTATTTATTATGGGAAACACTCTTAAAACAAGAGAGCTGCACGGAGTGTCGTCCACCCCCCCTCCGCCCCCCCCATCTGCGTCTAATCCACAAACTCTTTAAGTGGATTTTAAATCAGCGCGAGCTATGAAAATTCTTAAGGTATGTCCCTGGAAAATAAATTCCTGCGTGGTGAGTCGATACCAGCCATTCTGTTTCCACGAGTCCATACATACAGTCGATGTGCGGAGTCGAGCCTGGCGACTGTAATGCTCAGCTCAGGAGGATTATGGACAGCCCCGAGAAAAGTGTACGAGCGAAGATCAATCGCCTCTGAGCTGAAGACGTTTTGAAGAGAGTGGCATCAAGTTGAAGCACAGCAGGACGCCCATCAGTCTGCATGCATGTCAATAACACAGCTGAATCTCTCTGTATTCTCATATTCTTTCAAGGCTGATTTACAACTGCTCAGCTTTACTCATATTCATTCACGGCTCCTTATTCAGCATCATGTCAGTGGTATTATGGAAGTGGTGTAAAATGAGCAGAGGAAACAAACTGTAAACACTGACATATGAACAAGGCTTAAAGTTAAAGTGGTGGACTTGTGAGCAGTTGTGAGACTGAACCAAAAGAGTGAAGTTGGCTGGTAAACCAAAACAAAGAGCTGAAGGAAGCTATTAGGGATGAGCGAGTACACCACTATCTGTATCTGTATCCGTATCTGTTTAACCTTCTACATTATCTGTATCTGTATTCAGAGTGGGCGGGGCCTAAATCGGAAGTGGGTGCAGAAATGGGTGAGGCTTAAAACGGTACATTATTTTAAGTGTGAAATTGATATGGATTGATCAGAAGTCACTAATCTACTGTATTCAATGCCTATATACAGTATATCTCAATAATATTTATAATATTATTTTCATGAACTGCAGAGAGAAAGTGTCAGATACTGCATGCAGCCACATACAATAAAAATATTAATATAGGCTACTTTGTGTGTTCAGCTATATGTGTGTATGTGTGTAAATGGTCTGTGAGACTGTTTTTTTAATGATCTGTGTGAACTTCATGATTCTTGCAAACATCCAATGATGGCAAACTATATGTCACTTCTTCATTTCTTCTCAAAAGCACCGCGTTCAGTACGAGCAAAGTTTTTCAATTGACTTCATATCACCAGCCAAACTAAGAGCAAGCAGACGGTTAAAAAAAAAAAAAGCGGGAGCGGAAGCATTTACCGATGCGACGCGAGCCGTTTTCAGCTCTGTCTTGTCAAATGCACCGCGCGTATGTTGGGAGAGACATGCAGAGACCATACAGTCTATGGCAGAGACGTGTCTGTGTAGGGAGGGGCGGGCGCTGTGTGTGACTGGCCAATCACAGAGCGCGAAGACAGTCAGTTCCACAATGAGGATTTTCCTTCAGCACGAACACAGATATTAACAGATTTCACTCGTATCATAATCGTATTCGTCAAACATGCTTTATCCGTAACGGATACTCGTCTGAAACGAGTATCCGGCTCATCCCTAGAAGCTATAACGCTCTGAGCTGAGAGGAACAGCAGAGTCAGGTGGTTATTCTCCGTGGGATGATCAATATGTTTTGAATATAGATGTTCACTGCTCAGTTACTATGACTGCAAACATCACAAGTGCACAAACTCGATGCATCTTACCGAAGTCTTTGTGAGACGACATCCAGCCGATCTCCTTGAGGGAGACGATCGCCAACAGCCCGGAGCCCACGAAGGAGCCGATTCCGGAGAAGAAGAAGAAGAGCCCCATGATGGCGCTCTGCATGGACCTGGGAGCTGCAGAGTAGGCGAACTCCAGACCTGCGACACACAGTGAGAGACAGATATGACTGAAAGAGAAAGCTTCACATGTCACAACTGTTCATTCATCACTTTGCCTGAACACAGACTTCAGAGTTCATGTCTGTAACAGGGGGGGCAAACAAGGTAACAGCATGTGTTTGGGTCGAACATCGGTCTTTGACGTCTGTTGACAGCGACTGTTTTCCTTTAGTACATTGTATCTGAGAGCAAAAAGCTTCCTCTGCAGCCGCTTCACAGCTCATTCTCCACGGTGGCACTGGTCTGCGGCGCCATTGTCGGCCATCTTCTCCGCTCGGTGCTGGTCTCCAAAAAACAGTTATTTCTGGAAAACACATCACTCAGTATTCACTGTGTCATGAAAGAAATAAAAGGACTGAGAAAATGGGCAAGGGACCTAAGAGAAAGAGAGACGAAGAGGAGGGGGGGGGGGGACATCAAATATATGTTTTTGCCTGGAGATCTGTCTGCCTGCAAGCTGACATTGATAATTTCATGGCACCTCAAACATGTGATTTTTCAAATGAGGCCCTATAGCTACATCTGTCGGGAGAGATTAGGGAGCTGCGCTTAAATACGTTTGCAGTTTAAGACCTTCCTTGGAGGGGGACATCGCGCAAATTAATGTGACAAACAGTTTCCTTACAGATACCTGCGCTAATTGTGCAACAAAAAAAAAAGAGCTTCATGAGAAAAAGGATGAGATAAGAGCGAGGCAAACATAAGGTTATGACTCAGTGGGAAACATGGATGACCTTTGCAGAAGTTCACATCAGTGCAGTGGTCTTATATCCTGAGCTAACCTTTTGATAGCAACAAACACTGGTCAATAGCTATGCAGATCACAGGGGACTGCAAAGGTTGGTGAGGGTTCAGGTGGAGGGAACAGAACACACCAACATCATGTTACATCCAGCTCTGGTCTGTCTGTGACAACAATAATGAACTGACCTTTTTCAACCAGAAGGAAAAATTATTTGAGGAAAAAAAAAAAAAGGCGAGGGATGTAAATGTATATAGAATTTTCTCATCTCAGGGGGGTTGTTGGGGGGGGGGGGTGATTTTTCTTTCTTAGAAAATAATATTAGCCTTTAACATTTTCCAAAGTGCAACCCATAATTAAAAACACTGTGGGGAATCATTTTGCAAAAGTTTGTGCATTTTCTTTTTTGCCTGAAAGCCAACAAAGTGTAAGAGTAAAGAATTACCCGTGGCCCTGCAGGCCGGGGATTGCAGCGAGCAAGTTTGATGGCACCAGAGGTTTTAAACAGATTTATTCAAACAGAAGACTAAGGGGAAATATTCCTCCTAATCAGACATATGTCACAGTTCTGTCAGCCAATTTTCCTGGAGGTAAGCCCTGTGGGATGGTATGGAGGGAGAGCAGAGAGCGCGTTTATTTTAAGGATCCCTATAGCTTTGTTATGTCTGGATTTGACTTTCATCGGGACCCAGATAGTTTTGTGTGAATTCCAGTGTTTTATAGAAGCCTTATGGAGTTCTGTTCGAGGGCTTTATAACACCCAAGCTTATTAAACACATTTCTGTATCCATGGATTTTAAACTTAAAGATGACGAATGTGAATGTTCACTCCTGCAAAAAAAAGAGAAAAACCCTGCAGTGACTGGATCGGCCTGATCATCCTTCCACTGCGGGGAGGAACAGAAAAGTCTTAAATATTAATGGTTCAATCTTCACACTTGATATAGGAATGAAGCGAGCGCTATATGGAAGAGCCGACAACAACATGACCCGTAGTAATGGGAGAATGACTCAATCATGGCTGGAGGCCTTAACAAACTCGAATCACTGAGATAATTGAAGCCTGGAGTCTTTATAAGGACGAAGGCAGAGAAAGAGACTAAAGAACAAAAACTATACAGACAGACAGAGACAAACATGAACTGAAGACATGGTGCATTTCTGTCATGCATTGCAGGGTACAACCCCAATTCCAATAAAGTTGGGATGCTGCTGGAAAAGTAAATAAAAACATGTTGCAAACTTCAAATTCAGAACGAGCAATAAAGTTTATCAATGTGACCTAAAAGGATTTGTAAATCATTGCATTCTGTTTTTATCTTTTTTTTTTTTACACACCAACTCAACATTTTGGGAAACAGGGTTGTGTACTGGATGAAAATGGGCCTCAGTTGCCACATTAAAATGTTCTAGATCACATTCTCACAGACACCAAGTCCCCTCTTTCCATAAAGCAGAATATCGTTGCTGTTGTTTCTATTCTCGCCGCCGCAATTTGATACAACATTAGAGCAATTTCTCACTTTGTCACATTATTATATTACTGGGGCAATAAGGCCTCACTTCCCATAGCTTTTAATGAAATGGCATTTCCTGTTTAGGTCAGGGCTCACAAAAAGAAAAAAAAGAAAAAGAAATGAGAGCCGGCTCGCTGAGCAGTTTTCAGCTGATACCCTGAAAGTATCGAGAATAAGTTTTGCAGCTGTCAGTTCCAGCACGAACTATTCTGACCTGCCTTGATTCAATGCTTTTCTTTTTAATCATTTTCCGGAAAAGAACAGGGAATCTATTTCTCCAGGGAAGGCCAACACTGCTAAATTTCCAGCCGAGGATTATGGGTGGCCTCACACTGACGAGCATGTGTCGTAGAATGATATTTACTGGCATTAATCATCTGAGCAGCAACAGCAACAGAACGTGGAATTTAAATCAGACCAGCAGCCAAATTCACCAGCTTCAGAGGGAGAAAAGTTTGTGAAGACATCCTGCTGTCGTCTGTTGGTAGATGGACAATTAGTGCTATTCATAACGAATCTCAGCCATTAAGACTAAGGTGAGAAAACAAGGAGGGAGAAGAGCTATTAGAAAAATTAGCACTGGTATCTAGTCATGCACTTAGATTTAGTTTATCAAGCCAAGATTTTCAGATATCAGCCTCTCGAACTTTGACTGCCACCCCGACACCTCAAAGGAGATTCATCAGATTTTGATTGAGTCTATGTACAAGTATAACAGTCAGCACCCTCAAAGTGTCCGATGATTGAACATCCCATCACTTTCTGTGTATTCAACAGACAACGGTGTTTTCAATGTTGAAATAGAAGTTTAAACTCAGACTAGTCTAAAAGTTAGAAAACACCCAGGAGACAGAACTTGATCTATCAGGAGGTGTGGGTGTGCTTATTTGTTCTTTAGGACACAGCTGCCATGAAACAATTAATAGGTAAATAATGTTGTATTTCTGTGATTCAAGCAGCTCCTTCTCATCATTCACTCTCTAGCTCGCTCGACCACCTCTGCTCTCTCTCTCTCTCTCGAGGAGGAATCAACTCTGACTGGTGCGTTTGCAAAGAGCAGCTGACAAATCCTGCAGAGTCTGCCTTTAAAATGCAACTTTATTCACACCGTATTTATAAAACGTCCCATTACTGAATGATGTCTCGCAGTGGTGAGAAAATCAGAATAATCAATTATCGATCGACTTCCTGGCTGTTTGCTCTGCACTACAACCACATACACACCAAGCCGGTGCAGCCTGGCAACGAGCCAAACAAACTGTTCAAAAAGGGATTTACACATTAGCCTTCATTGCTTCCTGCCTGGAAGACCGGGCTCCGTGGTTTTCAGCTCACATCCATTCACAGTGAGGCTCCGACCATTTGGCCATGAGGCTCTTCACTGGAGGATTCTGTGTTTTAGTGTGAGTCTGAATCATCGTGTGTAGCTGACCGCGGAGCTAAATGAGACACAGGAGATGTCAAGCAAACGTACCTGCAATGCTGGCAAAGATTTCGCTGATTCCTATCAGCACATACTGAGGCACTTGCCACCATATGGGCAGATCTGCAGCGTAGTAGATAACGTTGCCAAGCACCTGGTCAATGGTACCATTTGATTTGACGATCTCCAGACGTTTGGTCTCCAGAATACCTGAGGGGACAGAAACAATTTACATGAGCTCAGTTAGCTGAGGGTAAATGGAAGGAAAAATGGACAAATATTGTCAAGACACAAACACATATACGTTTATATAAGGTCTAATGCTGCAAGACACAACCTAAAGAAAAAGTAGAAACAGAGCATCGGGTGAATCTTGCATGTTTCACTCAGGATTAGGAAACTGGTTAAAGTCTCAGCCTGTAGTCCATGACACCAACTAAGAGCCTCACACTCCCAGAGTTCGAGGATTCAGTGACAGTCCATTAAGCATTTAGCTAGTTTTAAGGCGACCTCACCACTTCATTAAGATCACATCTGCACGCTCCCATATTGTGGCAGTTAGTAATGGGTCAGTGCGGACGGTTCAATAATAACAGCCAAGCAGTTGTCATCAACCCGCCGCCGTCTTCTAAAAGCTTTATTCGATAGCTATTATCATGTAACCGGCGGCTATTTCCAGATAACTCCCAGAGACAGCCTCCTATCATAACTACACTTAATGCTGTATTTGAGAGGAGCTGTAGCCTTGTAATCCGGCTATCCCATAATACCAGGCGTCCATCTCAGGCAGCGAGGCCACTGGGCTGCCCAGAGCAAGTCTCACTAGAAACACACATCCCTGCTCCCCCCCCCCCCCCCTACATTTCTAAACATCACACATCAGACAGCGCAGTGTGATCCCCGGCAACTCTGCTCCAGTTTTTATTAAAAAAAAGAGATGGCTTTGGACACCTAAAAGCCAAAGAGCTTTAACCAAAGCAGATTACATAAAGTTAAGAAGAATGCGATAAAAACATGCTAAAAAAAAAAAAGTCTCTTCAAAGGCAATGTCAGCTTTTCAGAGCCGGCCTCAGCGTGCGGCTGAAGTCTGGGACACGAACGAAAATGGGATCAGAAAGAGTCCACTGTCCGTTTGACAGCGTGTCTTCAGCCGTCCCTTTGCACGGCGCGGGAGGTCCGGCCGTCCCCCAGCTCACGTGCGTCCGCCAGCACGACGAAACCCTGTGAAATATCACTGCACCAATGTCATCATGGCACAGTCCTGCACATTTCTTGCACATGGTGATGAAATTGATTCTAACTCTGAGCAGCAGCGTCGGACACAGAGTGGCAGGAGGACAGGGCGCCGTGTTGGACGGGCTCCTCTCCGGGCAGACGATGGCTCACTCGGTCACTGATGATGACAACGACGGTCATTCCTAACTATCCATCTGTCGGCCTCTGAACGCCACACAATTTCAGCAAGTGGACAGATGCAGATAAGCAGAGAGGACACACAGGAAGCCAGCTGAGGGGGAAAAAAAAATGGCAGTTCAAAATGTAACAACAGTGTGAGGCAGCTCCCAGGAGTCAATGTGTGTAACTGCATTAATGTGAGGCGAAGCAGCGCCGGGGATAAACAGCACAGAGGCTCAGCAAATTATTCTTCTGATGAATAACATTTCGAATAAGATACAGACACAATGCATCAATATTGTATCTCATTTTACAAAGTACATTACTGTCCAGATTTGATCCAGTCGTCTGATGCGACTCCTCAAATCCAGGTCAGGGCTGTGTGGCAGAATCCTTGTGTATTCACCTACTGTTCTGTGACCAATGGCCACACCACTGCACCATCGTAAACCCTTTCTCTCCACTCCCAGGACTCAAAATTGCTTTCTGCAATATTCTGAATTTATTTAGCCCGAATTCAAATGCAAGGATTGCACTTTCTTTCAAGAAGCCAAATGGAAAAGTAAATACCTGAATGGCTTTTGAACATCAGAAATGAATATGTTCGAGCACCTTTTCCTTCTCGGAACGCTCATGTCCCCTGAAAGGAAAATATGACTTTAAAGCGAACACATTAGGCATATTAGATTTGGTTAATAGACCTTTTACCACGCCGCGCTGATTGAAAAGGATGTTTCTGATGGGTTAAGTCAGGCTTTCATAACTCTCAGACGGGAACATCCGCAGACTCATGCTCAACAAACTTTCCCATCTCCCTTTTCACCGTGTCCATGTGAAGTAAGGCACGAGGATGAGAGTTCAGTCCAGCAGCCGGTTCTCTCTCATAACAACACCACCACACACACGTTTAGATAGATACTATTCCTTTGAATCTACGATCACACATTCAGCCTATAGATCACACTCAGCACTGTGAGCTGACTGAAAACGCTCTCAATGCTTTTAGATGAGATATAAATAGAATAGAAAACATAATACTCTTCAGTTTGATATAGAATCACATGTGGCCTGTTACACATTCAGCTGTCAGATGACCATAAAGAGGCGAGAATAAATATCTCTATTATGCAATGAGGATGAAGAGAATGACCAGTTTGTGAATATGACATGACTCATAAAGTAAATTTCATCTTATATGACGGCTCCAGTGGTCTTGCTGCAACGTGCAATCATGGGGCTGCTCATGCAGAATTGCTATTTGGCAACAGGTAAACGTTGCTATTAAGCTCAAACAGCATTAATGGAAATATCTGCTGGAGCTTTTCTACCTGGATTCAAAAATCATTTGATGCAATGAACAGGGCTCCCCAGGCCTCAGGTACTTCAGGGTTACAGTTTTATAAAGGAATCAGTTAATCAGATTATATTTATATATTTATTGTTTTGAAAATGTTGAACTTTTGTCGATTTGTTAGTCTCTCAAGAAATATTTAATGAACTCACAAAAAATGTAATTTTGGCTCACAACTGTCAAATGTGATTCAGTGCATGTTTAAGAGTCAATTGGCTGCTGCTTGTGGTTGAAGCACACCAGTCAATGTCTTAAAGGTCAGTAATGACATGTTCATATTCTATGTGGCAGATGTATTGTGCATCTGAGAAAGGAGAGAGGGCAGGCAGTGGCTGTGGAAAATATAATGTGCATTGATTCTCAGGAGTGTTACTGATTTGCTTTCTTCCTGCCTCCAGGCTTGTCTCTCTCAAAACATTTTAGCCTGGATGTATCAATGCAGCAGCGCCCGCTGACAGGCCTGGCTGAGACTTTATTTCCAAAATAATCCACAGGCTGGAATTGAATAGGACTGAGCGGTGCTGCTGCATGCGGGTGCAGTCATTCAGGACCGAAAAGAGAGATGCCACAGCTCCCCCTGTGCTCTACAGGGCAAAAAACCCTGTGGGCATTTTTGCCCTTATCCAGGTGGAAAGTGATGTTTTGATTCAGGGACAATTATTCCATCTGTGACTGACCATCTGCTGAGTCACACAGAAAGCAACACAGTAAAGGCAATTCAGCCTGTTTAAAAAGGATTTAGGCAAATACCTGTAACTCATACTACAATATAAAGCAGACCACATTTGACTCATTGTTGGTGAGAATCTGACATATTAGCATGAATTAAAATGAATAAATGTTGGATCACAGATGTGGCGCTACAGCCGCACGGCTCGTTGCCTTGGAAGCACTGACTGAATGTGGCATTTACCACAAGCAGTAACTTTGTTGTGTCATGACTGTTGACTGGCCTACTTCTGTGACAGCAGGAGAGAGGACACGTCTGCTGGTGCACTCACCCGCTGCAACGGCCGACCACATGACAAAGAACATCCCCACTGCAATCCTCTTCAGCGAGGACGGCAGCAGGCCGCGGCGCTTCAGGATGGGGTCCACTACTTTGTCCTTAAGGGGAATCAGCATAAGGATGAGCACTGCGTCGAACATGGTGAGCCAGGCGGCCGGGAAGCGGAACGTCATCTGGGGGGGATCCGGGGGGAGAGAGATGAGGTGAAACAGTGCAAAGAGCAACAAAGCATGAAAACTATGGAGGATGTCAGTGCATTCCACCACAGCTCACCAAGTGCCTCTGAGCACGTGTGTGTGTGTGTGAGAGTGTGTGTGTATACTTGGGTCTGGATATTGCTTTGGCACCCCCAGGTGGTCAAAACCAAACATAATGAAATGAAAAATTTATTCAGTTCACAGTGAAGAAAGCACACAGTCAAATCCATGAATTATTAGTAAGTAATAGAAGTGATGTCGCTGTGTTTTTTGTTTATCTATTAAATGTGTAAGTGGCAAACAAGACAAAGTGTACTTGACTTAATTCAAAATAAAAATTTTCAACTCATATTTAAAGCCATTACCATAAAGTGTAATCTATGAAAGGAATAATTACACTGTGCAAACAGACTGGGAGACATATCAATCAGAGAGGGAATCCATTGTGAGCATACAAAGTATCTACAATTGAGTGAGCAATGAAAGACTGCAAACTGCTGGAGATGTTTTTGCAATTCAAATTCCAAGTGCCATCGGAGCTCCTGATGTGTCTCTGGTTTAACACTTCTGATAGCATCATTTATTCTCAAATTGAATTTCCATTTCTTGGAGTCACCGCTGGCAATCTATACGCAGCTCCTTAGAGAGTGTTTTCTTTCCTTGTTTGCACATTATCATATTCAAAATGATAGAGAGCGTTAAGGAGACTTTTCCTTCGCCGAGGAACGCCTGGCATGAATGATAGAGGTGTCCCTACAGGCCCGGGTCGCGGCGGCCATGATGTTCTGCTTTTTCACTTCCCCATATGGACGATATGCATTTGTACTGTGCCCATATATAGTCTGTATGATAGCTCCCTGGTTAGGTCATTTAAAAAAGGCACATTTCTGCTTTAAAAAAAGAAGTTTATATTTTGGACTATTCTCTAGTCTTTGCTTTTTGTAAAATACTGGGAAGTTTTAATCTCTTCTGGCATCAAATACATTCAACTGAAACAATGTGAGAAGGTAAAAATCACTGAGATTTTTGTGTGTGTGTGACTTTGCTTTGTATATAAAGGTCACAAGTCAAAAAGGTTGGCAACTACTTCTCTATATGCATCACATGGTAGATACACAGATAAAGATAGATGTACTTTTTTATGGTACCATGGAGATGAATAAGAAAGAGTAAATTAAAATGTAATTCAAACCACAACTACTGTAAATAATCAAAACATTTACTGAACGTTCACAGAGACCTGAAATATGTGGCACTACAGCTGAACAGTAATCTCATTACATAATCTAATAAGTAATTACAACACATTCACCGGTGCCTCTCATTCCCAGTTATTACTATTAGTATGGGCCCTGTGTCCTTGAAGAGACAGTATTTGTTCATCTTAGTCATTGAAATGTGTCAGGTGAGGTGAGGTGTGGGAGCAAATCACAGAGGCATCTAATCTCACTTCCCTTTTGATGTTGAGAAGTGTCGAGACTGGTAGCAGAAAAGGCTTAGTTCTGTTTTTTGAGATACTAAACAGCTTGTGAACAAAAGAAGAAAAAAAAAATACGATAGAGTTGTGAAACACAGTTAAACTCTGTGGAATGTGAATTAACAAAACTGTGTCAGACAGTGTCACAAGTCTCAGTGCATGTCAGTGTAAAATGTATGTATGTGTCATATCTATATGATCTATACAGTATGTATGGCATTTGTTCTTTAGGTTAGACTGTGTGGTTCAAAGGTTTCACTTCACATTTCCATGAAGCCACTTCACTATCACTTTCAGCCTGTTCAAAAAGACGTGCTGTGCATACTGCACTTCCTGCTCTATTCTAATTTCCCCAGTTTTAAACCTTTGATTCTTGAGGATTCATGAATCATGTAGAGTCACTGAGGGCTGTTCATTCATCAGGGCCCTCTGGAACATAACATACAGTCACAGGTACAGCAGCAACACTGCTCGGGAGAATCAGGCGGAGGTGCTGCTGTGGAAGTGCAATCACAGCCAGGTTGCTAATCTGCGAGGTATTAGTCTGTAAAGCAAAGTTCTGACTTAATCCCCCAGGCATTACCAACCTTTGCTGCTGCCTCCAGCTGTTGCCTACCATTGTGTGTCAGTGACCCACTGACTTATTTAGTTTCAGCAGTGAAATCTAGTTCAAACCTACTTTTGTAGAGGCAGGTCAGAGCTCCAAACAGTGGCTGCTGAACATTGGCTGTGAACAACTAAACACACTGTTAAGCTAACAGACGTCACCACACAGATGCTTTTTTTTTTATTAAATAAGAAACAGGTAGCTGGTGGTTACCTGGTGAAAGCCAGCAGTGCTGTTAGAGGCACTATCAGGGATCCTCAGATGGAGGCTCTGCAGGATGTAGGTTGTCTGCATCTGCAACACAATAAGGAGATTAGAGTCTCAGCATGAAGTAACTCTCCACTTTATGGCACAAAGCCATCCTCCTCCAATACTGAGAGGGACAATAACCTGTCCTCATATTAACACGTGTGTGGATATCTACGTCCTGAAAGCTCATACTGCCAAATTAAATTCCTTCCTATTTTTCATCTTAAGTGAGAGATGGCTCATGCATTCGGATTCGACTGATCTTACCTGGAAGTACACAGTCCAGTATGGGATGAGGGCTAAGAAGACGGGGAGGATTTTCACCAGGGCTTTCACTTCCTCCACTTTCTCTTCTGGAAATTTTCCTCCATAGGTCACTTTGGCGCTGTCTAGTAGTGTTGGTTTGTTGCTTCATAGGAATAAAAAAAGGGGGAAAAAACGACCTTTAAAAAACTGTTTAAAACTACAGTGAGACTGGTAGCACAGAATAAACACATAAATAAATATACTAAACACTTGATGTGTGAGCTTTAAGCAGCCTTTTTTATGGACATCTTACCCTTAAATAACAGCACTTCTAGAGATAGGAAAAAAACTTTATTCTAAAGCCTATAATCCCCATCTCTGGAGAAAATGTCTTAATAAGGAATTCTTGAAAGGCTGCAGGATTGGCCAACTTAAAATATTCAATGTCAAGTTTCTGAACCAATTGTGCTACTTTGGTTCAAAGTCAAGTAACAGCACTTCAGAATAACTTCGCACCACAGGGAATGAAGATGAATGCCTGGGCCAGTGGGGGAAAGAGAATTATACAGGGGGATCAAAGGAGGCTTTAACATAAAGGTCTACCAACAACACCTATGTTATTCAGCTGATCAGAGTCACCATCGCACAGAACTTTGCCACGAACAAAAATACCTGCTACACTGATGGAAAGAGCCTTCCCACTGAGACTGATGAAGGCTTTGCTGCACTACAGTTACTGGGTGCATGCTGTCATTGCAGGAATGAATTTACCACTTCTATTGCCTGACACTGCAGTTTTATGTTATCTCTCTTTCCATCATGCTCTAAAATGACTGACATGCAAAGGTGACACGTCACGCTCACCGAAGCAGGCTGGGCTCCTTTGGTTTCTGGGAGCAGCAGGCGAAGCCCAGGATCTTGAACATGTCTGTGAAGGCGCTGCCATCAGCAGGCTTGGTGATGAAGACCGTGCGCCCCAGGAGGAAGACGAGGAAGGAGACCCCGAGGCACACAGTGGGAATGATGTAGCCGAGCTCGAAGCTGAAGTTCTGCTGGATGTAGGCCACGCCGCCCAGAGACAGGATGGCTCCTAAGTTGATGCACCAGTAGAACCAGTTGAAAAATCTGCGCGTGGCCTCTGGTCCCCTGTCCTTGACCTGAAATCACACAGTGCAGGATGATGGCAACCAGCCCAGGCACTGTCAGTTAGTACAACATACAGGGAGAAGGAAAAAATAGACTCTACTACTAGCAGCATTTGTTAGCTATAACAGAAATGAGTTCGTCAGGAAAATAAGTCGAGAAAGACCAAAACTTGTGCATTTTAACAGCAGGTGCATCTGTCAATACAACGTGTGAATATTTCACAAAGACCAGCTTGAAAGATCTATAATCAATACATGACAGAAAAGGCAAACTGACGTGACAAAGAGGAACAATGATCACAAGCTGAAAGTGTCACATTTCAAAGCATTAAATTGTGAAAATTGCTGCATTAGTGTGATAACTCAGTAATTAATAGTGGAATCTGTTGCAGCTCCTCTCTGTAGCCACATGAAACTGAAGAGCAACAAGAGATCTGTTTTCTTTATGCAGGGGAGGGATAATCCAAACAAACAGCAGCCTCTGGTTTATTATTTATCTGCTTACTGAGGCTTCCAGCATTCTTACAGACTTTGCTATGATTGCCGACACCATTAGCTTACCAAAACAGCAATAAATTCACTTAATGTCTATGCAAACAAATATTATTATTCTCATAATAGCACGGATCCATTCCACATACAGTTACCCCTGAGGAGGAATAGATTTTATCAATGGGTGATGGAGTGGATATGTCTTTTATATATGAGCACAAAAGATGCAGTGGTACAGCCACAATTAACTATTAGGGAGATAATGTCACAACATTTACGAGCTGATGCGGAGCATAAATCTTTCTGGGGTTCCTCGCTGCTCAGCTGTGCAGCCTGGTTACAAATCTAATCATCATGCTCAAACTGACCACCTGATGGCCACGTGTTACCAAGAACTGCATTAAAAGACTCTTTACAATAAAACACACACAGGCTTTTTCTGAGACAGACTTGTGCTTTTGTAGCTCCTACTGCACATTTAGTTTTGACACAAGATCAATCAGAGTAAGTGGTTGTGTTCCTCCAGCCATTAGTCATGTCAGGACAAGACAAACATTTAATTTACTATCTTGTTTCAGCGTTGATCCTCCATCAAATACAGAATATGATGAAAAAATATTGCAGTTTTATACAAGAGCAAAGCTACAGCTTCCTTCTTTCTGCAACCTGCTTCATTTCATACCCAAACTTTCAAATCTCTCCTGCACAGCTGCATCATCAGCCCCAGTGAAACGGTAACTTTATGATTACTGTGCTCAAGTTGCACATTAACAAAAAAAAAACAACAACATTGACTACAGCAATTTTCACACTGCACGAGGGTGCAATTATTTCTTTGGGAGAAATCAAGCCACATTTCCAACAGGAAATTTCCAATTTTACTCAAACCGAGCACATTTCAAGTATTAACAGCTCCCACCGCCACTTAATTAAGACTTTTCAGCTGGAGGAGAATTAGTGAGAAAATTGTGCCTTTAAGTGATGCAGTTCATTTTACATCTTCACTACTCATAAAAAAGTCACGTTTTGCCAGGTTGTATAATGACTTTTCACTTAATAACTGGCACCACTAAAATGTTGCTGATGTATTTCCTGTCTTGATGTTTTTCTGCTGTAAGATTTACCAGTTTCTGTGTTTCTCTTTTGTTTTCCCCAATGTATGGACTTTACTTGATGTTGTGTTTAGTGTGTTTGAACATGATCAAAGGGAGCATTGACAGAAATGTGAAAATCCTGTAATGAGCGCAGTGGGCTCAAGCACTAATCATATTCACCCCTCCGGTCCCCTTTGAAAGATTTTACTCACTCCTGGTTAGATTATTTTGAAAAACAAAGAACCCATTGATGAACCTTTCCATTTCTATGACTGACTCTTGTAGAGGGATAATCTGATATTATTTTGTCACCAAACTGACAGATGTGTTGTGTTCACTTCTCTTCTTCATTCGAGTCATTGTTCTTGGGTGTTTATGCGTATGTTAGTCTGAGTGAGGAGGAAGACAGCGAGTCAACTTTATAGTAGAATACATAGAAGTGGCCATGGTAATCAAGATCACGCATGTCTAAGCGAACTGTCACGGTGCACCAGAAATCCCATGACATGTCTGACCACCATGTCACACTGCATACCAAATCTTTTACAGGCCGATGTCAGGTCTTATTCAATGAACTCCATGTCTCCTCCTCTTGCATTCTTTGTTGAATGCAGACTCTGAGATCTGAAAGTAATACTGTTCATACTCTACCTGATCTGCCCCAAAGGGAGTGATGTTGGACTTGACAGTTCCTACGCCAAACGCAATTAAAAACAGTCCAATGTAGACTACAGGGCCACAATATGGGGCCCGGATGGGGCAGGTGACATTGCTTGGAGGGGTACTGTTCGCACTCAGACACTCAGCAGGTTGCACAGGAAACGCCGCCTCCTCTCCACACAGATGTATCCTGGTGTCTTCATTGGAAATGAAAGGGAAAAACAGCATGCCGATAAAATACAGGATCAAACTTGAAGCAATCGTCCAGAACTTGCCGAGGTATGCATCTGCCAACCAGCCTCCGAACGGTGAAATCAGGTAAGTGATCCCCATGAACATGAGAGGAGCCTGGCTGGCCTGAGTGCCCTCCCAGTAAAAGGGGCTGCCGTTGAGAAAGAGGACCAGGTTGGATGTGATGCCGTAAAATGCAATCCTTTCTAAAGACTCAGCCAGCAGGATGGCTGCACAGGCCAGTCTCCTGCCCTGGAAGACTGATGGTGCTGAAGGTCTGACCCCAGAATCTGAGTCCAGCAGGGGGGTGTTCTCACTGGCATCCCTGTTGATGTTGTTGTTAGCCATTCTCAACCAAATTAATGGCTTTGGTTCTTGTGGGTTAGTAGGTCAAAACCTGGAAAGGACAAACAGGGAAGGTTAAACAGGTCAGTCAGTCACAGTCTGCACAAACAGCCACATCTGAATTATCCAGGCAAAACTTCATTTTCATATGTAACACAGGAACTCAAGTATGCTAGCTTTAGCATAACAACTAGCACAACTAGCTTGGTAAGAGTTTTGTTTTCACATTACCTTTAATTACTGAAATACAACCCAGAGGTCTTCAGTTGTCTCCATTAACCTGGATGATGTTCGCGGCTCAGATGTTGACTTTGTCTCGTCTTAAATCGACTCTTGGTCAAAGGAGAACTGGAAGTCAACAAAAACCAGAGTCACAGTACAAACGCGTGACAGGAGCTCCGTCAACAACCTGGCAACAGTTGCGCTGCTGCGCATAAAAGATCTACAAATGAACCGCAGCGGAAGTGTCCTGTGAAACAACGCGAGAATAGTCCCATCCGTGTGATTTGGAGGTTTGATCACTTAGCGCACGCGTCGTACCACCGAGAAGAGGAAGTGATCGCGCGGTTGTTTTTTATTTTTGTCACCGCTGATTCTCGCATTCACAAAATTATCTCGGCACGAGTCCGTCTTTGTTTACTTGACTCGGTCTAAAATGATCATCTCGACACAAGATGCTAAAATGGGTCAAGCAGTGCTTGTGCACATTGTGCCGCCGTCACTTGTTTCCAGGGGATCATTTAGGCGACGGACTTGTAAACATGTCAAACGTGGGTCCGCTGCCAGCTAATGAGCTAACGAGCTGTAGCATCACGGTGCTCACGGCTAATTTTGGCTCCAAGTGTTGACCTGCAGGTTCAGTACATGTGATAGGATGTGCTCAGGTTAGCGAGCCTCTTGAGACAGAGGCTCCGCTTCCTGGATCCCTCCAGCTGCCTTCCACTAATGTTCACATGTTAGCTAGTTAGTTCGTCAGCTCAGCCTTAAGTGAAGATATGAAAATACTCTTTCTTGCTTGTCTCAGCCCCAAAACTGGGAACCGCACTACAGCTGAGAGAATCAGGTAATTTACACTGTTGCTAAGTGAAGCTACAACAGCTGTTGCTAATTACATTTAGCATGCGAGGCTAGTTAACTGTTAACCGGGTTACTTCAAAATAAAGTTTTTTTTTACAGCCTGCTGGCTTTATTTAATCAGCTGTAACATGACTCAGGAGGTGAAGTTCAAACCGGAAGTAGCGAACAACAAAAATAAGGAACTAGTAAAACATTTGATGACTTGCTGAGTTAAAGAACACTTTTGAAATAAAAGTTAATGTTTGCCTCGCAGACGTCATGTGTCTCTTTCATTGTAGGTGCCACATTGAATCAGCAGGACACACTTGTGAGCTCAGGGATGCAGCGGAGTTTCAGTCTCCTGCTGAGGTGGCAAACCTGGTATCTCAAAATCCTCCATTTGAGGGTGCACTGGCCATTCATCTGTTCAGAGCAGGCAGGCTTCTCTTAGGTAAACATGCTCCCTCTTGTATGATCTGTCTAATTATCTCTTCACCGTCAGTCACTTGTGTTTTGTCGACATGATAGCAGACCTACCAGTACACTGCTGCCACAAATGTCAGGACCTTTCTGTTTTATGCCCAACCTTTACACCAGACATCCACGTACCCTTTGGCGTTATCTTTGGCGGAACAGACATAAATGAAGATGTGAAAGTTGAGCAGAAGCGTGTGGTTATGGAGCAGGTGCTACAGAAAGCCAGGTGATGTTGCTGCAAGCTGCTATTTTAACCCATTTAATTTTTAAATGGCTCCAAATGGGCTACATGAATTTTACCCCTTCATTCAACAACATATCACACAAACCTTACCTCTCCTCTAAAAATGTTTGCAGTTATATAGTTTGCATAAAAACAATGTACATCATGATTTTTTTTTCTGTTATACATATATTTATATATATGATGACTACTAGTAATTAGACTCACCTTATGAATGTACAATGTTTCTAAGACTTTTTAGCATTTCATAGCAGGAAAGGTGCAACTAATAACTTTTATGAATTATGGATGAATTCCATTTAAGCGCATAAGTTCAAGGCCCTGTTATTCATTCATTTAAATTCATATCATTTAAATGGTATGAAGCAATTATTATTAATGTTTGACCAAGTTATGGCTTTGTGAGCATGACAGGAATGCGACAGCACTGTTCTCCTAATATATCAATAATAAACACTTGATTTTGGTACCAAATGTACTGTTAATATATCACACCATGTTTTACTTACTTCCTTTTTATAGAAGTTTGATGTGGAGGTCCTCATCCTGAAGTTCACCCAGGAAGTAAATGTGTGCATATGAAATCAATACAACCTCTAATTTGTGATGTAATTTTCAGTCTTGGACGTACTAACAAATCATTTATGGCTTTACAAGCTCATAACAAAACTGTTGTGTTTGACCAGTGGGAATTACATCACTGTCACATCAGTGTAGATGTGGTCTGTTTACATGTAAGAATCACATCCATCCTTTTACTATTGTTGTTTTTACTTTTTTACTATAAGAATTGCATCACAAATTAAAATATTAATTTTGGATCATATTGACGAGAATATAAATTATCTATCTGTGTGTCTGGAGAACGGGCATGAAAGAATGAGGCTGATCACATGCAAGCCAACCCCAGCTGTGCAGGTGGTGTGTCTTCTCCTCCCCTAATTTAATATTGTAACGTTAATGTGCACACAGGCATATCAATATGTCGTCCTGTGCCCTGGCCTCAGACCCCGGTGTCTCTGTGATCATTATAGTGAAAATAGATGGTAGGACATCCATCGAGTAAATCTAAGGGGATAATTGCCTTCAGGGAGAACTGGGGAGATCCAGGTCTCATGACTTCAAACATCTGAATCCACGCACCTCCTGCTGTTAGTACCCTCACACACAAACCTTGATCGTGAAATTCAGTCACCACTCTGAGCCTGCTGGCCCATTTTATAACGCGCGCTCTCACACACGCGCAAATTAATATCTCCCCACTGTTTTTTGCTCCATATTCCCCTTTGTTTTCCTCTTTGTATTCTTGGTGTATTCATCCTTAAATCCTTTGCTTCAAACCACAAGCAGTTTTTCTGCTCTCACGTACTCTGTCTCAGCCTGGAGACTTTTGTGTTTCACTGTTGTTACCGCTGCTTTTTCCTCTATTGTTGGGAAAATTGTCATTGCTTGTAAAAGGCTAAAACTGGAAATTCTTCCGACTGAAAAGGCTTTCACTGGGGTGATAATGATGTGGTTTTTTTTTTTTATCAGGTTTGCCGTTGCATTTACAGACAAACTGAAAGAAGAGGCAGAGTTGTTTTTGGTATGATTATATATTTTGTATTTTAATAATACTGCTACAGTAGTTTATATCAGATTCTTGCTTGTGCAGTGTGGCATATGTTCACTACCAGCTCTGTTTATTTATGTTTCACTAGAAGCTTTGTCTGTGCCTAATTACTGGTTCATCAGTATGTTAATGACTGCCTGCTGTGCTCCCTCCCACTGTCATAAGTGATATTTTCACATAAAGAACATGTTGACCCCAGTATAAAGCTACCATGACAAATCAAGCAGTGAGAGCCAAAGTTTTTTCTTCACGTTTTATGGCACATCAACAGACAGCAGGAGCCTGACAGCTTCAATAAATAGACCAGAAGGGCTTTTACTATACAAACACAATATCCTGCCCTGTCCCATAATAGGTTGGCATTAAAACAATATTACCGTGTTTTATTTTCAGATTAGATTGCAGCCGTAGGCTCCAGATTGAGGCGAGTGGCATGCTTTATCTCTGCCATTTAGTGCTGACAGCAGGCAGACAGGACAGGCACTGAGAGGCATCGCCACGCTTTTTATTGTGACAGAAAACACACATAGGGGATGGATCTGGTGTGATAACATCCAGTCAATTTCCTTTCCAACCCCTCTGATTTATTTTGTAGCAGCCCCATTTTCTTAGCAACTGCTTTCCTGGCTCTTTTTTTTCTAAGTTTGGATTTTGATTAAATATGTTTGGAGCACAACGAGCGTTAATTGGCTGTTTCTATTGTTTGGCATGAAGAGAAGCACAGATAGGAATAATCAAATGTAATTTGTATAAACAAACACGACAAATAATTACTGATTGATTTAAAACAATTATGTATTTACAGTTCTTGTTTTAACCGGAATCCTATGTTTTTTTCTCTGAAGCTGTCCCAGAGCAGTAAAATCTATGTCCAGCCTCAAGGTAAGCTTGCAGGATGACTCTCCCCGCCGGACGCTGTGCATCCCTTGAAGTGTTGCATTAATCAGCTTTGACATTTTTTCCTTCATTATTATGCTGTCTGCAGTACAGAGTAGTATTTGCTCTTGCCATTGGCCACCGTGCCATGTAGGACAGCCCAAATCACTCTTCCATGTTGTTTCCCACCAGTAGTCTTGTTTGGCAAATAGTGTCCCTTCATAGATTAGAAGAGAGCCTTTGGCCGGCTGCATGACTGAACCCGCACAGCCAGAGCTTATTTTTCATGCTTGTCACCAAATACTGATCACACTGAAGTACTTTAGACATGGACCACACAAAATACATTAAATCTATGTTACATACTGGTTAGATCAGCAGTGGCCAAACATTTATATCATAGTGTTAAGATGCTAAATGACCCCTGGATCACAGGTCCCCTCCACTGACTGACTTCTTAGTAGCAGTGAAACTCATCACACTCAGATTCTGAAATAAAATTCATAGTTAGAGATCCCACATATTTAAAGAGCATTTTTACCTCACACAAAATGAAACAGCATAAACTGATTTGTAAAATATAATTAGAATAATAACTCATGAATAAAGGTTATGCAGAATATAGGATGTAATTTATGAAGATCAGAAAGACAATTCTCAATCTATTTAACTAGAAACCTTGTTGATCGTTAGTTGCATATTGAATGTCTGTATTAATGTACAGTAAAAGCTTACAGAGAGCACTGCTCCTTTCATCTGTCTGTGTTTATTTTAAAGGTATTCAGACGGAAGTGACGGAGAAATTTTGCTGGACTGAATTCTTGAGGAGCTCAGGTACTGTTCCTGCTTCACTTGGTTTTAATTCCAGTGAGTGTTTGATGTAGGACCTGATCGTCCACAGACTTCACTGTGGACAGTTGTCAGGTTTGCTTGTTTTTTTGGCTTAAGTAGAAAATATAAAATTCCTAGTGTAAGCGATTCCGAGGGTCTGTGAATCATCCAGAGTGAGAAAATACAACAGGATTTTTATTGTTATTAGTTGTTCAAATCACTGTGAAAAGCATTTGTCACACTGTGGATATACTGTGTTTTATTGGTCTTTAACAACAACCTGTTATTGACAAGTAACATTTTTGTATCCAGGCAGTCAGGTCCAAGCATTGTAAACTTAGCTGACAGTTCTGTCTCATCTGATTATTCAGGTTATGTCTCAAACTAAAGCGGAGGTAGTCGCTCAGTGGGACAGACGCTGGACACAGTGTTCGATGCAATAAACAGGACCTGCACATTGAAAAACAGGTTTTATTGATGTCGTTTTGAGGAGCTACACATATATATGGGCCACATTTTTCACTTAACTGTTTGCAGTGTTGTACATAGAAATACGCACTGTTGCCTCATGCATCCGCTCCACAAACAGCCTGCACTTTAAATTGGACATTGCAGGATGACGTCCATCCCGGGTACATTAGCGCTCATAGAGAACAGTGTTGGCTACAGAGAGGAGCAATTGATTAATAGCTCTCCAGCCCGGGGCCATTTGTCACCACGCTTCACAACCGGTGCAAGTAATACTAATTGCCAACAGTCACTTCTCCATTTGGTTCACTTGAAATTGGAGTCACTACTATTGTGCTGCTCCTCCGATGTGATGAGACTCTGACTCAGAGTTGTTGTTCGAGCTGTAAACATTGTTCCAGTTTCTGCATATGTGCTGTCTGATGGTGCTAATGTGTCTGAGTCATTTCTTTGTGGATGTGGGTCAGGATTTATTCTTCCTGTCACAGTGTCCTCACCACTTTAACGAGACAACACACGCTCTGGATTTTTATTTATCTTTGGTGTAATAAGGACAAGAACTGCAACTAACGATTGATTCTATTATTGATTACTCTGCGGATTCTTTTCACGATTAACTGATCAGCCTTCATTTGCCATTATAAATGGCAAAGAAAAGCAGCAAATCCTCACATTTTAGAAGCTGGAACAAGGAATGTTTGACTTTTTTGTCACAATATCAGTTCTTAACTGGACCCAAGAGTGAGATACTGACGGATGTGGATCAGTAGAACAGATTTATTAAACACAAAAAACAAAAGGGGGCAACCAAAAATCAGGAAGTCCAGGTGGTATGGAGTTGCTTCAGTGGTTGAAGGAGGTGGGTGCTGAGGCTGGATGGCAGAAACATGCAGAGACACTGAGAGAAAAAAGGAACACTGGAGGCCAAGGATATGCTGGAGAACAGGAACGCACTGGGAACGCTAGAAGTACAAGGAATACTGGAGAAGCAGAGACACAGACAGGGAGCGTGGACGTATGAAGAGAGTGAGGGACGATCTGGCAGCTCGCAGGTGGAACCAGGAGCTTGTAAAGCTGCCAGTCATCAGTTGGAATGAGGGACAGCTGTGAGAAGGGAGAGAGGGCCCAGCACCTGGAGGCCACACCTCCAGCACCTGGAGGCCACACCTCCAGTACCCGGAGGCCACACCTCCAGCACCTGGAGGCCACACCTCCAGTACCCGGAGGCCACACCTCCAGCACCCAGAGACCATACCCCCAGCACCCGGAGACCACACCCCCAGCACCCGGAGGCCACACCTCCAGCACCCGGAGACCACACCCCCAGCACCCGGAGACCACACCTCCAGCACCCGGAGACCACACCTCCAGCCACTGAAGCAAAGCCTGAACAAAAACTAAACCCTAAACCAAACACAAGAGAAACAAAACCATGAGAATTTTTGCTTGAAAAAAAAAAACCTAAAACAATGAATCAGTTGTCAAAATAGTTAGTGGTTAATTTCTTTTGATCAACTGCTCCATTAATCGAGACCTGATCCTGCAGCAGTCGTTGCTGTAAATGTGCGTTTGTGGGATGATTGAGCTGAAGTTGTCATAAAGCAGAAAACCTATTTTTCCCTTGTGCAGTTGATCTCAGCTCCACCTCAGTCACACTGCACTGATACGTTTGAGGAAAACTAAACCAGACTGAAGTGACTCCTGCAGGAACTTGTGTTCTGTAATTGTATTGTATTGACATTGACTTTGTGTGTAGCGCAGCTGAGTGAAGGTGTGTGGAGGTCGAGTGTTGAGGATAAATGTATTCTGTGTGTCCAGCGTTGCAGCGAACATAAAAGAGGCGAAGCCGCCCTCCCACCACACTGAAGATATACTGTGTGTGTCTGTGTTATCCTTTGGGTGTCATTTACCCTCCAAAGGCAGCGGCTTCAGCTGGGGGATCTAGGAGCTGTCAGCTCTTGAAAGCCGCTCGGTGTGTGTTGTTTGTGGCCCCCGCTGTGTGTCCTGTGTGGGAGGGCTGAAGGGACACATGCAGACCAGCACGATAGAGTGAGCAGCCTGGAATCAGTGGAGGAGGAGGGGGAGCAAGCAGGGGGTCTGCTGACACCTCGTCCACTTCCTGGTTCCTCAAAGAGTAGTATAATTGCTGGAAGAATTACGCAGGAAGTGAAGTGTGTGTGAAATGGTAATTAAACAGGGACGAGGTGAGATGAGGTGAGATGTCATGAGTAATGAGCGAGCGGCAACCTCCGCCGCTGAAAAATGAAGCCAATGCGAAAGTGCAAAAAAGCTGCAGTTCCTCGAATAACCACTAGAGCAGGCTGCAGAAGGGAGTCAATTACATTTGAGCCCCATGTTAAAATGTCCCATTTTACCACAGAAAAAAACATATTTACAGCCTGGTTCAAAACATGGCTCTAGTCTCATAAGCTGTTTTTCTACTCCATGACAACTCTGGGGGGGGCGAATTTTTTTATAAGGCGTTCATTTAAAATATACAGCATACATCATTATGCACAATTCATAGCTGTCAATCTAAGTGGCGCCACTTTGATTGACAACTAGCCACTGACGGTCTAAAGGGCGTCACCCCGGCTAATTCTAGTCACTGAGTTTGTGAAAGAGATCGTCGTGGGGTTAGCCGGCTAGCAACGATATTTAGCATTTAACCTAGCTGGTTAGCCGTAGCTAGTTTGATTATTTCGAATAAAGCGGCTTTTTTCAGCCAATAGCATTCATTCGACCCGCCTCAGCTCCGCCCTCGCTCCACCTCTTTGTCCATATTTGGAGTAACCGGAGGTAGGCTACCAAGATGGCTGCGCACTACGATTTGCTTCATTTTTGCTCTTCAGAAACCTATGGGTGACGTCACGGACACTACGTCCATATTTTATACAGTCTATGGTAATGAGCTGGTGTCATCTCACAGGTGGGAACATGATCAGGGAACAGTGTTGGTGCCACAGAGGGACGAGCTCGCTCTTTATGTTACCATGATGAGTTTTCAGACTGTTACATTTGTGGACATTAGAAATAGATCACTGACACCAAAAAAAAATTCAATCTGCTTTTTCCAGCTAAAGATATTTGAAATCCATCTTCCTGAATCCTCGGCTCACCGCCGAGTGTGAGGGCACAGGCACAATGACTTCCTCTCAGCCGTCTGCTGCTCCTGTGATCTGTTGTTTGTGTCAAGCTGCCAGGCCAGATTATATATGAGATGTTGTGTCATGCATAATTCATTTTGACTGACCAAAGTGCTGCTCTCACCTCTGACACACCTGGTGTGGAGACAACCTTTAACTTTGCTTTCAATATGGAAACCAAAGTCTGCTGACTTCTCGGATTTGTGACGATCACCTGCGATTAGGCCGCAGCCTGTTTTCTCTTCGGAGCTCGTTAACTGCTTTCAAACCTCACGGTAGAATGGTTGATTATCAGGCCTCTTTAACTGGAGCCGCATGGTGCTAATTGGCTTAATACATCTCACCTGAGTAGCTGGGTGATTTTCTTAGTTCACTTCTTTGCTGTCATGGTTTTGTCCCCTCCCTGTTCCCTGTGTCAGACACACAAACATACTGATTAAAGCATTAAGGGATTGTTCAGACTGCCCTTCTGAAATCAAAGCAACAAAAACTGTGTTTTGCATAGAACTCACAGAGCTGCAGAAAGAGCGAGAAAAGATTGCTGCTGACACAACAGATGATTTGTACCATTTGTTTTTCTCCCCTGAGGAAAGATGAATTGCTTTTTCTTTTTTTCCCCCTGTCTTTGAATTTCTTGCTCGTTTTGACAGGTCTGTGCTCTGGTATGATTCCAGCTATCCTCCATTATTTGTTCCGAGGTAGTGACATGTTTGTTTCCCTTCGCTGATGTGTTTTCTCGTCCTGCGAAACGATGCGAGGAAGTTCGATACGTCCCGCAGATGGAAGAGCTTCTTTGACAATCGGCTCCCAGGATCAGGGTCAGTGGCCGGACTCCACGCTGTCATTTTAATAGCATTAAAAGAGCTGCCTCAGCCTCCTGATCTGGACTTATCTGGCAGCAGGGGATTGCGCTCCACTGTCACTGTGCTGTAAGCATGTGCTCGTGTCTGTCTGTGCTATTATTTTCAAAATGGCTGGTTTGTCTCAGACACTTTCAAAATACTTATTTTGAGCTTTTTTTTGTACTTATAAAATCGCAGCTCTGACGGCAAAACCATCGCGCCGCTTATGATTCATCTTATTGGGTCATTGTCAAGCTTTAAAGGTCGAGGATTAAAAATGTCTTTGCTGACACTTGGGTGACCCTCTAATGTTAAATTATCCTTATAAATCTGCTTGTTTTGGTGTAGATTAATGTTCTTCTACTTAGCCGGCAGACCTCGACCTCCAAGTGTTGCCTTTACTTTAAAACCAAGACTGTCTGCTCAGGCGTAAAGAACTCGGCATAATGGCTTTAAAATTCAGCGTCTCAACTGTTAACATGAGCTTTATCTTCCACTTGGCAGTTCACTGTTTGATGGATGACCTTGAAACTTTGTCCTCAGAGGATCAAACTTTTCCTCCAGTGTCACCTGCAGGTCAGACTCTTGGATGGTTTGGCCCAAAGTTTTCTTACTGACGTTCACGTCGTTCTTCACAGTAAATTTTAATGATTTGTTGATCCTTTAACTTTTCATGTAGCACCATCATCAGGTCAAAGCTTCAGTTGCTTCTTGAATTTGTTTACTGACCAAAACACCACCTTCAGAAATAGAATATTCCCATCAGCCCCTGCTGTGTTTGGTGAAAAACAACAGATCGCATCATTCTAACACACCAAACTTAGACATTGGTGAAAAAGAGAAAAAACCCTGTGCTTCAGAGTTTGAGATGTTGTCGACTGCGAGGACGCTTTTCGTCAACACGAGCCTGATGAAGCGCTGAGCGAAAAGCGCCGCTCTCATCAGCGTTAATAAAAGAGCCTTGATTATATTTTTGCGGGTTGAGTGTGAGTTTCTGATTAATCTGCGGATCGGTCCTGAAAGTTGGACGATCGGGATGAGGAGCTGATTTAGTGCCTCTCAATTAAAGCAGGCTCCTCAGCATGTTTGACGTTGTTAGCCTGATGTCGGGTTAGCTCGTTTTAATCCGGGGCCGTTCACTGAGTAAATTGTCCCCGAACGCTGGCTCTGTAGCTGCGATGCTGTGTTCCACACTGATTAGGCTGCAACCTTCCAGTGTTTCCAGCAGACTCTTTCCCTGCTGAGTGTTACAACTCTGATCAGAGAATTGTGCGAGCACATTAGTCACTCCTGTCTTATTTTCCTCATGACCTTGGGTGATGTATTGCTTTCATTATCTGCCGATGTACTGGGGATGTTCATTATGCAGTGTTTTGATATTGTGCCGCTGTCGCTCTCTGTGTCTGGCTCCTCTCCAGGTGTGAGCAGCGAGCGCGTGGATGAGCTGCGCGTCTTCCTGTTGGTCTGCGGCCTCAGAAGAGTCAAGGACCCCCTCTATCTGGTGGAGGTGTTCTCAGGTACACCGTCTCAGCATTATGCCTGCTATCTGTTCTCTGTATGTGCTGATAATGAAAACATGAAGCTGAAAGGCTGAGTCACGTCGTGCAGCCTGTAGGCCGGCAGGGTGTTTCTCGCTGGCATGTTTTCGTCCTGTTCAACCTCTCTGTCAGGTAAAACCCCACATTACGCTGCCTTGTGCCTGTACTCCTGTAGCACCCTGTGGTAGAGGCAATGGGTATGTCATCATCAATTAGGAATGAAGTTGGATCTCTGCGGTTGAGTTTCAGCTAATTGAAAATTTATGTGAAAGTGCAATGAGATTCTTCTGACAGCTCATGTTGGCTCTACAAAGACTTTTTTTTATCTTGTTCACTCTTGCCGTTGTGCTGTTTATTTTTATGACGACTATCTTATATATCTGATGTGTATCGAATATATTCAGCTGTGAGAACTGGGCCTGATCACATCAGCAGCTTCTTTTTAAGATCCATTCATTTTATGTGACTTTAATAGCACGCAGTTATGGTAATAAGACGGCACTAGAGGGCGTCAAATTGTGTATTAATATTTCATCCAGATCGGAGGACTGGATGTGTGGACTGTCACATGGCATGCCCTGCAATTAAACAGTGCTTTCCTCATGCTTATAAATACAACATATGCAAGTAAAAAGCAACTGTGCTGCCTTTGAGAAAGCTGCTGCTGTGATATTTCTCCCCAAACTGCTTTTGTTTACATCTGCCTCTTTGCTCTGTGTCTGTGTGTCAGAGTGGCACTGTGAGGATCCACTCAATGTGCTGGTCATTATCGGGCCAAAGGTAAGCACACGTTCATTATACAGATTCTCTCCACGCCGCCGTGTGTCTTCCTCTGTCACTGTGTGTGTGCTGTGGAAATTACCTCGAAACCGAGCGACCTCTAATTGGATGTAGCAGAGATACTGGCTTTAGCTGTTTAGCTGGAGTTAATGCTGGGAGGAAATGGCATCTGCAGCAGACGGGGCGAGGGTCAGCAGCAGCAGAGGCCCTGTGTCTTTTCACGTCTAACCGGCTGACTGCTTCAGATTAGTACTTGCCTTTGACTACTGACCTGTGCAGAGCTAGCTCGTTGTAATGCACATGGGTGGGCAGATATGTGGACATGTGCTGGTGTAAATTACAGTCACAGCAGTGGAGCGTCTGTCCTGTGTCAGAGACATTAGCTGCACACACACAGGCAGCGAAGTTTCACGTCAAGCAAATGAACTTTTATAGCCTGCTGTTATTTATGAGATTCATACATCAAATCAAAAGCTTTTTGTGAAACATTCACTGTAAATGTTTTTAATTCAACTGATTTCACCTTGGTGTCAGAATCCCTCTCAGCTTCCTGCCACAGATTGAAGTGGCGTCTCATCCTCCAGCGGCAGCCTCACTGCTGCTCTGTAGTTCTCTTCCAATCTGTCACTCATTGATTTCTCTCCATGTTTGTCTTCATCTTCTTCTCCCCCTCACTTGCTTTGATACGACATGAGTGTACAGTGTTTTAGTGTCTGTTCTTTCTTTCAAACAGTGGTGTCAGGCAAAAGGTATGTTCTGCTTCAGTTTTGCTCAGAAACAACTCAATTAGACATGGCCAGGGGCTTATCCGCGGTCGCACCGCCGCTTCCTGCGCTGCCGCGCTTTGTTGTCCTTTGATGAAACGGTTCAGTGGAAGCAGAGACGTGTGATTCATCTCAACACTCCTGAATCACACAGCCTGTTTGTTTATCGGAGAAATTGAAAGCCATAAATTTTTATTATTATTATGATAAACATATTTGTATGACCACCAGATTTCCCCTTGATAATCACAGGATTCCACTGTAAATCTGAAACCTATGAATAGATTCGATAAAGTCTGAGAAAACAAACACGAGTTAGACTTTGCTCAGACTGTCATTGTATAAATCCACAGCTACTTCATTCAAGCAATAAGCGCTCTGGCTGCACAGCATCTGTCATTAAGAGGAAAATTCAGGTCAGTTTGTCAGTGATGACACATCTCACTCCTCTGCAGCTGGGCTTCATCGAGCGCCGCACTCTTCAGCTTCTTCTCTGTTGAATCAATGGAAAGCTGATCCTAAAAATGTAACTTTGGATCTGTCACATTATCGACTCATTTTGAAACAAATATTTGCTGCTTATGAATAAAAAAAATTGTTGCAAGGTGCAAAACATCAATACAATTATGACAGAACAGGGAAGGTTTGACACTTGTACGAAGGAAAACGTTGCTGAAACCTTCCTCTTCTGACTGGTCACGTCTGATTCAGCACAGAGCAGGACAGAGTCAGCACAGGGCTGGGATCACTTGTTTGTTGTAATTCAGCCTTTATCGTGATCTATCCCCTGCTGGTTTTACAATGTCCGCTAAATCCCAGATTACCCCAGGATACAAAAAAAAAAAAAACGTTCTCAGCACAGATTCTTTGATTTTAATGCACATGTGCTTTACAGTAGATTCCATTTAGAAATTCCATGAGCTATAAAATGAAAGAGGAAAAAAAAGTAGCAGCTTGCTTGGCAGCATCTTTGACCTAAATTGCTATGCTTTGACTTTTACTGTGGGCAGGCTAATGCACGCAAATCCCACACTGCAATTAATCAGATTGGCCACCCACCCCACCCTGACCCCAATCTCTGAAAATACAGGATTTTCAGAGAATGATTTCCTCATGATAGAAATTATTAATTGTGTCATTGTTTGTTTTGTCCTCTTGATTAAGTCATTGCATCCTTGATGAAAACAGAGCTCTGAACAGTCTGTTGTCTTTGTGCTGTGTCGGCCTCCGTTAGATTGATCCTGTGCTGACTGCTGACGTGGAGGCTGTTGTTCAAAGGTAAACCTCTTTTTTTTTTCTTCTCTTTTCTTCGTCAGTTACACATCTCATATCTCGTAAAAGAACAGTTAATCTGACAGTCTAGCTGCCAATTCTCTGCTGTAGTGAGAAATTTGAAGCTGCCTTTTGCTTCTGTTCGTCCCATGTGGCACAAGAAACTATCAAAGTGAATGTAGCTCACATTTATTTTGATATAATGTGAACAGAATGAAAATCTGAGGGGAGCGCCGAGATCCTCTTTTTTTTTTTTATCTGTCCTCCCACTCTCCAGTCTTGGCTGATCATTCAGTTTTTCGCCAAGGGCCTTCACCACAACAAAGGTCTTTGCAGCAGGAAGCTGCCCTCTCTGGTTAGGACTTATACCTGGACTCTCTGTGCATGTCACACATAGCGCAGCCGTGTTTCCTGCCCTGAGCTTGTCACTGCCCTTTAGCATCATTCACGCCTGTGTAAGCCCTGAGTCACGCAGAACTGAGCTCTGCCACTGCTTCTGCAGAACAGCAGGGGTCTTCCTGGCCCAGGAGAGGAGCCAACAGGAGCTTCACGCAGCCATGACGCGCTGCTTCGCTGTGGTCAACAGCTCCGTCTCAGAGGGCATGTCAGCCGCCATCTTGGAGGTAAACATCTCCCGGACTCGTGTGCAACTGGGTAACAGTTCAGCTGCTGAGCACCACTGTGTCTTTTTATAGCTCGTGCTTCGTGGTGCAGAATAATATTTTGGTGATGAGAATTTGATCGACTGTACTGAGAGTTTTCCAAGCAAAGCCATTTAAAAGTTCAAACAATGTGAATATTTACAGGAGTCCTTATCTCTCTGTTTCTCTCAGCTACAATGTTATCTGACCACTTCAGGGACAATTACACAAATTAATTGCTTGACTCCAGTCTTCCCATTCCTGAGTGAGCAAAACCTGCAAATCCACTTAATCTCTTTTAAACATAGTCGATTAAGGCAAACCACAGTAGGCTTAGAGTCTGATTAGCGTGTTAGCATATTTCACTCAACAACCTGCTGAAGGTATTAGCTGATCCACATCGTTAATTCTGTAAGTGAACTGAGGCAGTGAAGAGCAGAATGTACGTCTGTGCAATGTCCAAGGTGTTTAGCTGCTTTTCTCCTGAGGAGTCTGTGAGGGGGGTAAGTTTGGTCTTTGATACATGTGATGAACCAGCCGTGTGACATCCACCTGCCATTTCTACATCTTGAATCTGTGCCACCTCTGAGTGCTTCATCTCTCTGCTCCAACAGGCCATGGATCTGGGCGTACCCATGTTGGCCAGGGACATCCCAGGAAATGCAGCCATAGTGCGGCCTGACTTCAGCGGTCTGCTCTACTCGTCTCCTCAGGTACACGGACATGTGTTCAGCTTCAGCACTGACCGTGTCGATGGGCTGCAGAGGGGATGAACTGCACATCCACTGCAGCGACCAGCTTCCTCTGTCACCTCAGCTGACTGCCAAAGCACTCACAGCTGATAAGTAGCGCTGAAGTACCGTCTCAGTCTGACTGAAGACGTGTACGTCCTCTGCCGCGTCTTCAAAAGTCTCACGATTTCAAGTCGGAGAAGTTTACATCATTTTGTAAAAAACTTTGTACTTGTGCTGAAATTCTCATCATTAGTCCAATCTGAGCAGACAAAATATAACAAAAGGAGCTGATGTTTCCTCAGGTACTCGGATCAGAATCAAAAAGTGCAACCTTCAGGGACCGAGCGCAGATAGCACATTACCACACAGTGATGCAACACATAGCAGGATACAGGAAAGCAAAGCGGGGAGTTCCCATGAGAACCCTTCAGTCTGGTATTTAATGAGGTTTGATGCTACAGGAGAAAGACATAGGTGAAGACGCCGTGCTGTAGCGTGATGTTGTCGTGGCAGTGGAGATTAGTGGTCTCTGGAGGGAGGGGTCACGTGTGCTGGGCTGAGCTGCCAGGAGGAAACTCTCACAGATGGCTGCAGCTACTTGGGCTGGATAAACCTCGACCTCGGCCAGAACCGACGGGCGGCCAGTTCTCCTCTTTCAGCCAAAAACTTTTCTCGCGGCGGATCGCACTCAAGACTATTTTTACATGCTTTAATAATCCTCTCTTATGTTTGATTGACAGTTCTTCTGGTTCTTTAAGCCTTCAGAGTAATTACATGGGGAGTATAGGTATCAAGAAACGCGTCAAAAGAAACAAACACGCGAGCACTCGAAAGCTTTAAAGAGAAAAATGGCACTCTGCGCCTGGCTCTATAATTTGCACTAACAGTGAAATGATTATAAGCATGCTGCTCATAAGTTGAGCTTTAATCCTGTTGCTGAGGATTTGTAGCTCTCATATAGCCATACAGAAGAGCTGTTTCCGACCAAGAGGCTCTCCAGACATAATCACATCACTCGAGTGAAGTGAAGTACAGTGAATTGGCCTGCTAACTGGCAGTGGCTGAAACTGGCTGTGCCCGGCCGCTCTCTGCTGCGGCGAGCGCTGGCTGCTGGGTTTCACGAACATTTTAAGGCACTTTCGCCTCATTTTATTTGGAGGCTTCTCTCTGTCTGCAGCCAGGACTCAGGATGCTATATGGGTACGACACGTCTCCGTCGATTGCGCCATCATTTTTATCCTCGTCTCTCCCCCCCCACGTCCCTGTGACAGCTGTTATGGTGGTATCATTTAAGTGTGGCAGTCAGTCACTTTGTTTTCTCCTTTCTTCACCAGCGAGTGAGAGGTGGCAGCTATTAAGATAGCCTGAAAAGGTCTGTTGGACAGCTGCGTGTGGATCTGGAGCCACAAATATCTCCATCCTTTGGCAGCCATTTTTCAAGCGTTTACTAATCAGTGCACAGGCTTTTATCTGAGTTTGTTCTCTTGCCTTGGATTATCTTTTTATGCCTTAAAAAAAACACATCTTCAGGCAACTTCAATGGAAAGATTTAAGTGGCGTTTGGCAGTGAATGAGACACGTTTCTTTGCCTTTATTCTCGCCAGGAATTTGTGCACCAATCTCAGAGGCTGGTGTCAGATCAGGAGCTGAGAGAGAGGGTGGTGAGGAACGGGAAACTCTACGTGGAAGAGCACCACAGTCTGAAGCAGGAGCGGGAGACGTACCAGCGGCTGGTGGACGCTCTGCTCTGAGTGCAGGTCGCAGTTTACACCCCCCCACTCTCTACACTGTCTCAGGAACTCCAACTTTACAGGGCTTCATATTGGTGTATTTACCTTATATACAAATATTATCCCAGGTGTCTTTATACCCAGCCTTTTACATGTAATACTTTTTTAAACAAAATAATCCTGTTTTATCTGCACTGCCAGATTGACACTATGCTGCAGAGCACTGAACCAAAGACCTAGAGCAGGAATGGCCGTTTGTCTTATTAATATATTATGAAATTGATGATGCATTTATTTTTGGTTTAATATCAATATAGAAAGATGGATTCTCTGTTTATTCGTTCTAATTAATAAAAGTGGCAAACGTCTCCGCTGTTTGTTTTTGACTGGCTGCTGCAATTGGGGGTTGCTGTGAGAGTGGCCTCTCTGACGCCCCCACGGTCCATAAAACATGATAAAACGCCCACTGGGGGGCCGTTCCTCTGGAGAAAATGTGATGCAGGGCCACAGAGGCTGCCCTTCATGCTAAAAAATTAGTAGTATTTAATAGTTAGATTTTAAATGTTTAGATGTAAATTCTAGTCATAATAAAAAGGTTTGAACCTCAGCCGGGATCTGGAGCTGTTTCACCATAAATGCATCAGGACTTTGTGCGTGCCGGTGCCCCACCGCGTGCAGCTGGTGCCCTTTTCATCTCCTCCCCGCCCTTAAACTCTGCCGCTGTCTGCAAATGCATGATCGTTGTAAAACTCCCTCTATTAAGGCAAAAATGATTGTTTATCATACTTAACAAAATTCTGAAAGTGCCATTAAATCTTGATTGTGCATTGCAGGCTGAGCTCATCTGCTCTTGCTAAAAACAGTCCCACTATTCCTTTTCCCTCCGGTCTGTGCCACCACATTCATTTTTAATAAAGTGCACTGGTTGGGTTGCACACATTCAGTTTTCCAGCAAAAACTCAATTTGTTTAAAGGGCAGAGGGGCAGGAAAGGTTCCTGTAATTTGCCGTTACAAAGGTTGATTTTGGCAACACACTGGGGCAAAAGCTGGTTTGGAAAATGTGAATGTTTTGGCCTGAGTTTTTTTTAACACAGTTCTGACACATTTTTGATGCAACTGTAAAATTAACAACTTCACAAAATGTAGACAAAACATCAGTAGTTGACCTTCAAAAAACTTGTAGGGGCTTCACATTAAAATCAAGTGAAAGACAATCTTTAAGATCATAGTGTTTTAATGAAAAAAAATCTAATGAAAAATTAGATCAACTTAAATTTACAAAGAAAAAGTTCTTGGATATTACATAATAGAAAACACCCATTTCAGTAAAATTATGTTTAATCAAAGCCACATTTTTGGTGAAACCCATATCTGTCACTTGTGTTTTATAACTGGGAATCATTCTGTCGTTATTTGGATAGTTTCACTGTGTCTCTTTATATACCAGCATGTGAGTGCAAAAATTTAGAGAAATAGATATCCACATGCAGTATTAACATTTGGTGGCTTTAAACGTCGTGTGAATAAGAGTCCATCTGGATCGACCATCTGAAACATGAGCACACGCATCCACACTCCACTGATATTAACAGGAATATACAGTACATGTACATGTAAAAGGCCTTGATAGGTAGTGAAATGTAGAGGAGGGCAGTTCCAAAATCACATATTCTAGTTGTTGGAGTTAACAAAGGCATTGAGGTGATCAAAGCCACATCTACTGTACATGTGAGGTCGGATCAGGTTCTGTATTATAACTGTTCCCCGGGCTCTGCGATGGGCACTTGGGGCTCTTCCTCACAACTGTCCTCTTTCCCTACCCAGTGGATGCCGTGGCCGTTCTCTCTGGGCGGGAGATGTGGCGAATGCTGGCGCTCCAGAGTGGAGAAGGTGGTGAACTGGACCCTCTTCCTCTTGCTGGTGGGCGAGTGGAGGGACTCGCTGTGCATAGGTTTGCTCCTGAGGGAGCCCATGCAGCTGAGGGGCGAGTCTGTGACCGAGGCCAGGCAGCTGGGCCGTCGGGAGAGAGTGGCAGTCTTATCGGGCCCGATGTCTATCACCGTGGTCGTGGTCTGGGAGTCCTGCTGGACCGGACTGCCCGGCACGCTCATCACCAGCTCGGCGTCTGTGCCCAGCCACACCCAGTCGTGCCTGTGCCCCGTGGGCTCCTGGCCGTGAGAGGGGGGCTTCTTGTGCCTGAACTTAACAACATATGAGATGCAGTTAACCAGGAAAACCAGGATCGCCAGACAGAAGACGCCCAGCAGAGCGTACATGCCGATCTCCAAGTCTGTGAGCGGCCTGTTGGCCAACATTTCCTCGCCGCCGATTTCCACCTCCGTCCCCTGCCCGGGCACCTCCACCTTGGTGGGGAAGTTGTTATAGTTTACCAGGTTCCCAGGGGCCTTCACGGTGCTAGTAAAGCTAACACTACTCATATCCTCCACTATCATGTTGTCAGAGCCGTATGCTTTGCTGCTGTCGCTGGGGCTGCTCATCATGCTGATATTCACCCCGCTGGTAGGACTGCTGGGGTTTCCCGAATTGCCCGTCTTGCCCACTCCTCCGAGGCTGCCGCTGGTTAAGAAGGTTCGTTCTGTAGATTTGATGGTGGTGGTGATCTTCTGCATGGCGCTCTCCTCTCTATCTGAGGTTGAGCTGCGTGATGGAGGATTCTGGGACGGCCTCCTCTGCTTCCTCGCACCGTCCGCCTCTTCGCCATCCTTCCCGTAGTCGCTGCCCTTGTCCTTGTTGCTAACGGTGCTGCTGTCGGCGCTGCTGCTGTCGCCACCTGGGCGCCGGCTGTTCACCTGAAACTTGACCTTGAGGCTGCCGTTGCCCACAGCCACGATGCTTTTGCGTTTGGACTTCTGGCAGGCCTCACAGATGGACATCTCCACTCTGACCAGGACTCCCTCGCCTTCGCCCTCTGCCACCACGGTCGGAGGCGTGCCCTGCACCGACACCACTCCCTGATCGAGAGACATGGCCATCACTCGGTAATAGGCAGGGTCGTAGATGTCGAGAGGCGTCTGGTTGCCGTCACTGAACTGCAGCCACGCACTGATCAAAGCCTCCTGAATAGAAAATAGCACAAATTGTGATTGTGCTTTTAATCTGCGGTTCATCTTTGAAAAATGTAAATGGATTAAGACTGTTACCTGTTTGGGGCTCTGCAGAACCTCCTGGGTGGTTGTGGTAGCCAGGATGGCTCTGTTGCTTCCAGGACTGAGCTGTAAAGTCATGGAGAGGCCTGTAACCAGTTGGACCCCCAACTCTGTGATGGTCACTTTGTCATCCACCACTTTGATAGTCGTCTTAGCCAAGATGGCGTCAGACAGCGGCGAAAACACCTGCAACCAAACATATCAGATACAGTGAATTAGAGACTGTATCAGACTGTATCTCTGCTCAGGCCAAGGCAGTGGTTCAGTTTATTACCTGGATGCTGGTGGTCCCCAGGTCTCGCCCTGACAGCACCCTGCCTGCCTGCAGCCGTGCCACTCGAGGGTCCTCCACCTTCATGAAGTATCGCACCAGCCTTGTGACGTCCACCTGCCAATCGGAGCCCAGGAAGTAGGCCTTCGGGTCCCGGGGGTCGGCCTGCTCTGCCACAAAGTGAGTCAGCACCCGCACCAGGGCATGCTGGAACTGCAGCATGCAGCCCTTCCCCTTCCTGTCATCTTCCTCGCTGTTCCAGCCGCCTCTGGGTGATGAGCACAGAGACACACATGCAGGTCACACCTGTCACACGGTAAACGCTTTGACCTGCTACACTCCAATCACTCAGCCCCATCTCTTTGCTTGATTGGATCACATTGAGATATTGCAGTACATTATGTAATGGAATCAAAACCCTAAACCCTTGGAGAGATATGATTTGGATTTGTATGGGCTAAAGGATGCTTCTGTAAATCCCTTCTAGAAACCAAATAAGGCGAGTTTTTACGTTAAACAAATGTTTGGTTTGTGACCCACCTTTTCGAGGTCAGTATTGGAACCCTCCAGCTTTTGATCTGGCTCAGCTCCGTGTCCGACACCTCGATCTGGAGCGGGAGTCGAGGCATCCACACGTCGAGTTCGAGCTGAGCACTCAGGTAGCTGTAGGTGAAGTTCACCATCATCTTCACCTTGCCCTTCGTCTCTTTGCCGTTCACGAAAACATAGTCGCACCTGTCCGACACCTGAAGAGGAGGAAATGATATATAAAGGGAATAATCCATCACAACTTTAATATTTTGTCATTCTAATTCCCAGTTAATATCAAGAAGTTTGTGTAAGTACGGTCGTGTAAACAATCTATATCAAACTCAGAATGGGACGGTTGTCAATGAAGGAGAAGTTCGTCATCCAACCAATGACAAAAAATAATCAGATATTCTCATAAAAGTCACTATTTTAACAAATAGCCCATTCTTACAACAACGAATGGCCTCGCAGCAGTTTTGCACTGCATGTGTTACCGTGGTAATGTCAGCTGGCTGTAATAAACCACTGCGATGATCACCAGTCCGCAGCGTTAGGAAGAGGCAGCATTGCAATTTTATGTTAATCAAAATATCGTGTGGTGCAGCGCTGAACATCAGTCCTTCACAGCCAAGTGCATTCATTACACCGTAATTTCAAAGGTGACCTTGGCAAGTTTGGGCAACTGCTCAAAGATCTCGTGGACGTATTGAGAAGCGAGTCAGGAGCTTTTACTTGGTCCCCTCAAACAGCCACTGCTTTAAACAAATTGGATAATTAACGCAGCATTGAAATTCAGTCACCAGCTCCTGGAAGTGCGCAGGGGGAAAAACAGTGACTTTGACAGATCGCCTACGGAGGAATACAAATAGCAGATAGATCCCTGCTCTCGTTCGTGTGAACCCCACAGTTCGCGAGATGACGTGCTGTCACGAGGACGTGCTATTTTTGAGAGGATCTCGGGTCATCGTCGCATCTGAGCGTCAGTCATCCTGCAGCCGCGACCGGAGCTTCGGAAGGGCCGCATCACTGTGTGTCATCCTGCCGCTAACGACGACCCCCCCGACCTCTGCTCTGCCAATAATCCTACGCTTGATTTATATCCAATCAGCAGATTTACAATAAGAGGCTCTGAAGCCCTCGAACAGTTGTTACGGAAAACTTCTAATGCAAACATGCAACAATAGACGACGGCTGATTTAGTTCCAGTGAAGTCGTCTCCAGTTCTCGTGTTTTTAATTCGGCGTGGAGGCAGTCAGCCAGTCATCCATGATCTGAGACACTTTGCTCATTTCTTCTTCCTCAGAGAAGCGTCTTCCAAGAGCTCCGCTCAACTTCTGTGAGCCATGTTCAAATAATACCGTGACGCATCGGTTCAAAGGGAATGCCAGTTTAATGTGTCGGCCGCCCACTCGTCCGAGTCACAATCTCATCCTGCAGCCAAGAATATCCCTCAGTGTTTCTGGAGTCAAAATAGATATTTATTTAAAATGGGATTTGACTTTCATTACCGGGTGCAGTATTAAAGATCCGTCAGAAATGAGAAAATGCTGAAGTGCAGGCTTCACTCACACAACTGAGACTGTAGTTTCTCTGCAAATGGAACAAGTGAAATAAGTTTTAATGAGTATGCAGAATCATTATGTCTGTTGCAAAGGGGTAAATTAAGTTCAAGCGCTACGCTGAGTTCAGACCTGATGTAAATCAGTTAGTCGAATTGCTCTCGCACGCCATAAAAAGCCCCGATTAATCAACCCAGGAGACGTCTATGCCCAACGTGTCCCTGCCTCAAATGTTCAAGTGTCGATGCTTCAATCCTGAACTGACAAAGAGAACGTCACTCTCTCCATCACTCACACGCACGTTTGAAAAACCTCCCCATCACGACAGATTAGACTTTGTTTTGCTTTTGTTTTGTCACACGAGCTGTTCGTTGGGGGATAAGTCCTTCGCCGTCTATCACTGGCAGATTTGATACTCTTCAGGCACAGCAGAAGAGAAAAGATATGGGAGTCAAGCTGTTAGACTAAGAAGATTAAAGGGAATATTTGTGACTGAAGCTGCTCTCTGGTCAGCAAATACACTGAGAGCGACAGTAAGCTCAGGACAACGGCAAAGACGGCTACATTACAGGGCTGAAAAGAATGATTTAGGCCACATGCAGCCTCTTGACATCCTGGTGTAATCCCGCTTTCCTTATAACTGACACACATCTACACTTAATACATGAGCACGTACTGTATGTACTGTACCGAGAGCCGCCAGCAGCTCAGCACAAGCCCACACTTATTTATTGGATGTGTTGTTTGCTGAACCTGCCGGGGGACGTATCCGACCAGCGGAAAACGTATTAGATGTCCAGAATCCGCTGCATGTGTTTATTCTTTGTTTACAATCCCACTTTACCCTTGAGTAAATACGTCCACAGCCTCTGACCTCAGGGGCCCCGGGGCCCGACTTTCAATTCCATCAGTAAACAAAGCGGGTTTTTGGCCGTCTGCCGCGCTCAGGTTCACGGGATAAAAGGGACGAGTCACGGGACGGGCCGCGGCGGCAGACTGCGAGGTCGTTTGTGTGGAGCGATTTAGCTCAGTGGCTGTTCATTGTCGCGGTGATTGATGGGCCATGTTGCCGGGGCTCGGCTAATAGTTTGTTTTACCGTGTGGAAAAGAGGCAGAGAGCAGAGGTGACTTTGGAAAAAAACTTATTTGTCAGCATCTGTCCTCACACAGGAAACCAGCCTGGGTCCGATGGACTACGGTCCCCCCAACTGCCCCCCTGTCCCTTATCCTCACTGTGGGACAGAAAAAGACGTCTCACATTTATTGACTGTTTACTACAAATGACTGAACGTTTTTACACAAGAAGAGGTTTTAGAGCAGCTTCATACTGTGCACGTTGCACCTGGTATGTGTGGAACCAAAGAGGAAATGAGTGGTGGAGGAAGTATTTCAATCTTGGGTCAATAATCCAGTTATCAAGAAGAAATTGTGAGAATTGTTTCATCTAGAAAACATCGATATTTATAATTGATTTTTGCAAAGATTGATTGTTTAAAGATGCTGTATTTCCGTTGACTGTCTCCCATGACATCAACATTTTGTCTTTTACTTTCCCGAACATCGGAGCTTTCTTTCGGGAGAGCTGGCAGTGGCTGTTTACAGTAAATCATTCTGATGCTGAATGATTGATGTGAGCTCAGGGTTTGATCCTTCCGAAATCTGGCTGGATCGTCGGTGGAGGTCAGATTGAAGACGCAGTGAAGCAGGTCTGATGTCAGTCGAGCAAAAAATGTGGGAGGAGAACGGTTTAGTTAGTTTTACAGTTTGTGAGAAAAACAGAGTGATGGACTTGATCATTCCTGACAGCTCGAAGAGTCTGAGCATTTCTGCTCATTGGGCCTACGTGTTGATCCAGGTTGTACAGTAGCAGTACATGTGATGGTTGGCTGCTGTAGCGCCACCATCAGGACCATCAGCCCACAGTGACGGTTGAGGCCGTCTCCTGTAGAACTGTTGGCAAAGTCGTGTTTATGTCCATGCATGTGAAGGCAGATTTCCTCACAGGAAGCAGAGCAGTAATAGCATTAGCAAACACAAGAGGAGCCAGCAGCTTCTTCCCAGCTTCTAATTATGCAGAAGAATGTCCCCTGTGACTCTTTATACTTTTACATATTCTATCATTAGATTATTATTCCTCATGCATTCATGTAAAAGCAGGATTTTCCTGTCGGACTCCGTTGAGCCGGAGCTTGTTTTGAACAGTTTTTGTACAGGACTAATGATTCTTTTCATTCTGGATTCTGATTAATTTCATTCTTTGTCCAAGCATCAGAATTAGTACAATTATTACAAGATTAAAAGCAGCAATTCATCACATTTGTGAAGCTGGAAATGTTTTTACATCAACATAGCTGACAACTTTCTGTCAATCAACTAATTGATTAATCAACTAATTGATTAATCAACTAATTGTTCCAATTGTACTTGTTTAAACTGTCGTAGTCTGATTTATTACAGAACATGTTTAATAGGCTGCTCATCCGTTTTGTATGAACTCATCTTTGTAAAGTAACTAAAGCCTTCAGATAAATGTAGTGGAGTAAACGTTTCAGTCTAAGCTGTGCAGGAGGAGGAGGAGAGAGTCAGCATGTCAGGAGGAGGAGGAGGAGCAGCTCCCACCTTGAGGACGTCTTCATCCGTGGAGCTGCAGTCGGTGTAGTCGGACACGTCGGTGACGACTCCGTCTTCCTCCACAGCCACCGTCCTCACGGGCATCACCACCTTCTTTCCAGTCAGAACGGCTGTGTTCAGGATTTCTGTGTCCTGCAGAGACGGAAACCAGCCTGAGTCACCACATGTCTCTTTCATAAAAGAGAAAACCACATACAATCATTTGATCTGTTTTTAGGTTTTAGACGTTCGGCTGATGTTTTCATGTTGTGTGGAGGGTTTTAGGGAGTGGGAGCGCTGTGGGAGGAAAGTGGAGGAGGAAGGTAGGAGAGAGGGGGCGATGAAGTGTGACTCAGTGACTCAGCAGTCCTGATGAGGTCAGAAGGCCGGACCCCCTTTGGGAAGCTGGTGGGAGCGGAGTTAAGGCCGGGTCGCAGCCGGGTCACTGCACACAAGTAAGTAAGAGCTAATGTTGGACTTTTCTGCACAGACACGTCCCACAGAGCGACGTCCCAGCAGGTCAGACATGATCAAATAACCAGGCTAAAAACAGTCTCCGGCCTGCTCTTGGCTGCTCCGTGTTTCATGTAAAGGAGACTCATCTACTCATCAGAGGGTTGGTGGTTCGATCTGATCCATCTGTCCACATGTCAGCGTGTCCCGGAGCGGGGCCCCGGTGGCTCAGGATGTCAGGTGACCTGCGTGGTCGGGGGCCTCCGTCGGTCCGTGAGTGCGTGTGAATCAGGCGAGTTATAAATGGATCAAAATGCTCTGTGAATGCAGCGTGTGTGTTTGTCTGCACACAGGAACGATCAAAGCATGGAAGTGAAGCAGATGGGCGTCCTCTGTAAAAACACCCAGTTTTAAATGGAGTTAGCATGAGAGCAGCGGAGCGCCGCCCGCTCGACTTCCGTGAACGATCGCTTGAGTCAAATTCAAGGAGACACTCGGCCACTCAGAGCAGCAACACGGAGCAGATGGATCAGAGTCCCTCGACTGTAAAAACGGGTTCAAATGAAGCCGTAATAACCCAGCATCCATTTTTTTGAATTGTCATTACATTGTAGTTAAAAACCACAGATCTGAAGCTCGTGTCAGTTCTGCCGTTAAACTGAAGGATGGAGCAGCAGCAGGAGCCGCAGTTCACAGAGCAGGACTAAGAGTGATCAGTCAGTGCTAATGTCCCCTCGAGCCAACCATCAAATCTCCTCATGTTTGGCCCTCCGCCTGAGGTCGGCGTCTAATCCACCAGAGAGATGAACCGTGTCAAATTCACAAATCAGGACACTGTAGCGTATCCTCATAACTTCAAGCACTTCACCACCATTATGATGGAAATGCAGCCGAGAGAACTGTGAAATATAAGTGAGCCAAAAGTAAAACCTCAAGTATAATCACTCTTAACTTTTAATTGTATGAATTACACATTTCATCAATAATACGTGGTTGAAGGAATATTACAAAACAAAGTACTGGCATCGTGTTTGTCATCATCGTCTATTGTTCCTGCGAACAGCTGAGTCGTCAGTGACCCCGGTGACACAGAGCTTAGGTTCAATGTTGTGATTCAAAGTCGTTTACAGTCTTGTGTAATGTTCCGTATTTAGTCGTGCAGATTATATCATAGATTAATTATAGAGGTAGCATGATAAAGAGGCCGGCGGCACCGAAATAGAAGCAGCTGCTGCGAGGAGAGGATGACCACGTCCCGCACGCCAGAACAGAGCGCAGCAACACAGACGAGACGTCAGCGACTGTAGCTGACAGTCGGCGACGCCAGGTCACTCCCGCTCAAAATAGAACCCATTTACTAAACAGTCCGCAGCGTATCCGGGCGTCTGCGTGTGCAAACCTGGCAGGAATGGATCCGAGCAGAGTGCCTTTCATGATGTTTTCATGCGCCGAGTGTTGGCGTTATCGTTATTCTGCTGGCAGAAACGTGGTTTAATAAGGACGAGGTGCGACTGTCGGCGAACTCACCATGACCAGAGGCGCCAGGCCCACGAAGTCCCTCTGGGTGGTGTAGATCCTCATGGCTCCTTCAGTCTTGGCCACGTTCTTGGATGCGGACGGTAGCTCCAGCTTCCAGATGATCACCTGACTGTCCAGAGGACTGCTCAGCTCCTCCACCTCGAAGTCCATCTGCAGCACCTCCAGCAGGCTGCTGTCGAGCCTGGGTGGGGAGCACAGCTGGTTAGAAACTGTTGTGAGCACGATTACGATTAAAACACGTGTGCAGAAAAATGAAGCCAATGCGGAAGTGCAAAAAAGCTGCAGTTCCTCGAAAAACCGCTAGAGCAGGCTGCAGAAGGGAGTCAATTACATTTGAGCCCCATGTTAAAATGTCCGATTTTACCACAGAAAAAAACATATTTACAGCCTGGTTCAAAACATGGCTCTAGTCTCATAAGCTGTTTTTCTACTCCATGACAACTCTGGGGGTCATTATGCACTAGCCACTGACGATCTAAAGGGCGTCACCCCGGCTAATTCTAGTCACTGAGTTTGGGAAAGAGATCGTCGTGGGGTTAGCCAGCTAGCAACGATAGCTGGTTAGCCGTAGCCAGTTTGATTATTTCGAATAAAGCGGCTTTTTTCAGCCAATAGCGTTCATTCGACCCGCCTCAGCTCCGCCCTCGCTCCACCTCTTTGTCCATATTTGGAGTAACCGGAGGTAGGCTACCAAGATGGCTACGCACTACGATTTGCTTCATTTTTGCTCTTCAGAAACCTATGGGTGACGTCACGGACACTACGTCCATATTTTATACAGTCTATGGCAGAGACTGATATGTGAATGCAAAACAATGCTCGATGGATGTAAGTGCAGCTCTTCCTGTCTTCCAATCATGTGATGGAAGAAGTGTGAGCGATCTAATTCACTTCTTCATAATGCAAATAAGCAGCAGAGAGACAGAGTCCTTCCATCACCGACACTGATGCTTAATATGATTATTTCACAATCGGGGTTTTCTATTCTCTCTGTACAAATTGAATTGCTGTCGACATAATCATGTCTGAATACAAGTGCTGTGCTTGTGCCGCAGTGCATCCTGCTCTCCAGCCTGTGGCTCATTGTTCTCCGATCGGGACGAGTCAGAGCAGATCCAGATCTGAGGCCGGTTGAGCCCAGAGGAAACCGCATCAAATGGCCTTTTGTTTTATTGTGTCTTTTGTCTGACGGAGACACATCTCGCATTCGAATGCTCCACGTTTCATTTGATAAATAGCACTAAACAAGACTAAGAGTCTCGGGGCCTGCTGGCGGCTCCGTGAGGCTGCACCCAGGCGCTGCCGCGCTCGCAGCCGAGCGCCACCGTCAGCATGCTAACACGCCTCCAGCACGGAAACCCGCTCCGCTCTCCTTCAGGCTCCTCATCTCTTTGATGTGCTCAGAACACATCAGCGGATGAAAACCCCCCAATGTTTCTCATCACATGTGAAACAACAGGAAGGTGAACGGTCACATGATTGACCAGAACCAGACACGTTTTTAACCACTGACAGGAAGGAAACATGACATTGCTGCTGTGACACATTGACATCTATTAAAGCATTATATCGACTGCAGTGACCAGAGCATCATCCTCAATATATGGATTCAGTTTTTACTCCAATGTTTTCTATCAGACTTTAAATCTACAGTTATTTAATATTCAGGAAACTATTGAGAGAAAAGTAGAAAATAACCCGATGAAGGTTGATTTCTGGAGATTAAAATTCACAGCGAGACGTTCTGAATTTGCCCCTCATGGATAGAAAGTGTGGAGATTTGGAGGACAGGGACGTGATCCCAGCGGTGGAGACGAGAGCCAATCCCCTCGTTTGTCTTTTAACTTATTGGAGGCCTCGGCTTCTCCAGGCATTTTCACAAACTGAAACAAAAAAAAAAAGGAGGGAGCTGAATGTCTGTGTGCCGGCCGTCCTCTTGAGTTGCCGGTATTGCTAAATGTGAACTGAATAAAAGGTGGTGTGAGGACAGCAGCGTCCTGCATGCACAACAAAGTACAAGCCTGTGGAAGTTATATTGGCCTCTCAGTGGCAGAACACAGCGTCCTGGCCCTGGATTCAATTTTCTCTCATGGCCCAAGTTGGAGTCCTGGGTTTTTACTTCTATTGAACTATAGAACAGATCTAAAACACGATCAGTATGCACACACCACTGGACATGATCAGACCCGATGCATCTGTGCGTGCATGTCATTAACATCTGTGTCTGAGCTGAGGCCATGAAAACGACCTCTAACCAGCATGAAAGCCACAACAATTGGAGAAACTGCAAATCATATTTTGTTAATCCTCCATTAAGTTCTAAACTCAACAACAAAGCGTGTGGACGTCCTTCTCTGCCCCCCCCCCCCTCACTCAACGCTCCATTATATCTGCCCTTATTAAGGGCAAGACGGATATTTAATTGAATAATCTCAGCATATTGCTCAGAGACCTGAGATTAAAAGATAATAAAGGCATTCTGCGCAAATATCAAAACAAGATATGCTCGACTCTCTCATGCCTAGATCCCCTTAAGTATGCATTAACACAGATATCCAGATAAGACAGGGGAGGCTGCCGTGCTATTGACGCCCTCGGTCGTTCTTGTGCCGGGGAACGACGCTCCAACAACTTGTTTTTACGGCCGGCAGTCTGCCTGCGAGTGTCGCTGCTTTAATGTGAAGATCCGAAGCAAGCTGCTGCAGCAGAGGATAAAAAAGCTTTAATGTACAGATACAGCAAATACTTTTAGAGCTCAGTGAGACAAAGCGTCCGAAATCCCTGCAGCAGCGGAGCGACAGCCGCCGCTCGGCAGGGGTTCTGTTGGTTTCGTGACATTTTAGAGGGGATTAGCCGAAATGACTGAGTGAAAGAATATGTTCACCCGTAAAGAAGTTGTGATAAACAATGTCCTAATCCACAGGAAACGGGGAAAACAACTTAATGAGGTCAAAGCAATAATGACGAGCTCGGATAAGGTCAGTGTTCGGGCTCCGTTTAAAGCAGCCTATTGTTGTTTGACCTCTGTAGAGTCGCATGTTCAGCTTCAGTTTCAATGTATCACTGCACTGAGTTCGTCTTTGTCTCATTACATTAAAGCAAAGTTTGCTTCTATCTCTACTTTTATTTGTTTGTTTTTTTCATCCTGGGAGAGTTGGCGTCGTACACTCGCTCTTTTCCCGGCGATGCCAAACCGTGCACACGCAGATTAGAGCTTTAGTTTAACAAGCGTTTCTTGGAGCTGCTCTAGAGGCAGAAATAATTACTGTTGGAGTTCAGTCTCAATGGATCGGTTTCTGGGAGCAGTGGCGAGCTGGAATGGCAGAGAAATATTAAAATAGGGTTCACAACAACAATAGAAACAGCTTTCTCCTGAAAACATGCTGCGTTCAAGACGGTCGGAAACACAGCTCCTCTGGATGACTGTCGGCCTGTCGACACAGCTGACACCCAGGATCTGTGAAGGGTCCAGTCCTGTTCATGCATGGTCCCCAGAGGACGGACCCTGATGGCCTTCCTAAGCTTCTCATAGCTCAGTCCTTTGGTTTCAATGCAGCCTCGACTGTTGGACGACTTTGTTACCTCGGCCAAGGAGGTTATGTTTTTGCTGGCGTTGGTTTGTCTGGAGGTGATCCGGATCACCGCCAGGATTCTGGAACTGTGCTGCTTGGCGGAGGTCTGGACTCTCCGAGTGCTTTTCTAGTTTTTACTGTAAAATAGAAAATGTCTGCACGACAACAAACTGAACTTAGATGTTTCACTCAGGAAAAACTGGTGTGTGTCCTTGTTATATTGACTGATAATGACAGAGGGGGGGTCACACTCAATGAGCAGGTGTTGAAGCCTTCGTCTGCTGTAAATAAACCTTCATCATCTTGTCATTGAGTGTGATCTTCCTTCAAACTCAAACAGTCAATATGTTGAACATTTTCACTGTGACTGAGTTCGCCTCTTGTTGTGAGAAGGTTACAGCCAACGTGATAGAAAGCAGCAGAGGTTTAACTTCAGGCAGAGAGTTAAGACGCTATCGTGCAAGGCGGAGGGAAAGTCCTGTGTCCTTTTTGACAGAAGGTGTCCTGTAATCTCCGGAGACGCAGGCCTCGGTTCGCTGACAGAACGTGAGAGGACGACGGAGATTAGCTGCTCGTTGGGGAAAGGCTGCGGCCCAGTTTAATGAGGTTACAGGGCCAGTTAAGTGCTTAGTCAGAGAAGAGCTGGGTTTGATCAGAGCGACCTGCAGATGTCATGTGAATGGTTTGAAGATGCCTCACAACACTCAGTCGCAGGTTGAAATATATTTTACAGCATGCTAAGAATTCACGGACGAGCACGGCTGCTTCAGACACACGTGGGCGATGAAGGAGAAGAAGCAATAGCTGTTTACAAGGGGGCAGCTTTACGGGAGCACCTGCAGCCGACCTGCGCTCACGGAGAGGAAGAGTCGTCCTCCCGGGACCCGGCGCAGCGTGAATCTGCAGCCAGCCGTCGTCAGGCTTGTTCCAGACAGATGGTTCGTCTTTTACTCCACAGGTGCAGAGACAAATGCTGCCATGTTTTACAGGATATACATTACAATGGTGCCACTTTCACCAGCTGGAGACCATAGACTGTATAAAATATGTACGTAGTGTCCGTGACGTCACCCATAGGTTTCTGAAGAGCAAAAATGAAGCAAATCGTAGTGCGTAGCCATCTTGGTAGCCTACCTCCGGTTACTCCAAATATGGACAAAGAGGTGGAGCGAGGGCGGAGCTGAGGCGGGTCGAATGAACGCTATTGGCTGAAAAAAGCCGCTTTATTCGAAATAATCAAACTGGCTACGGCTAACCAGCTATCGTTGCTAGCTGGCTAACCCCACGACGATCTCTTTCCCAAACTCAGTGACTAGAATTAGCCGGGGTGACGCCCTTTAGACCGTCAGGGGCTAGTTGTCAATCAAAGTGGCGCCACTTAGATTGACAGCTATGAATTGTGCATAATGATGTATGCTGTGCTGTGCCCCCCCCCCAGAGTTGTCATGGAGTAGAAAAACAGCTTATGAGACTAGAGCCATGTTTTGAACCAGGCTGTAAATATGTTTTTTTCTGTCGTAAAATCGGACATTTTAACATGGGGCTCAAATGTAATTGACTCCCTTCTGCGGCCTGCTCTAGTGGTTATTGGAGGAACTGCAGCTTTTTTGCACTTCCGCATTGGCTTCATTTTTCACGTGAAGAACTCCCTTTGGACCTCTCGAGCTCTGTTTGTCCATTTAAATAAAAGCAATTTGAGCCTATAAATATGTGACCGATTCCTCAACAGAACAGACACAGACGGATCACAGACACTGGAATGTAATGTGAAGACTTGCCTTTTCCCCGGTATGGGAGCTTTCCTCTGACAGACCACGGCGATGGCTCCGTCTGCCCCCATGTCCAGAGTGATGTCCCACAGTAAAGAGTTAGTGGGTGTCGCCGTTCGAAAGGTCACACCTTTCTTTACAGTCGCTCTGTGGGAAGGCAAAAAAAGGGAAAAGGTCGTGACTGTGCTTAAATTAACAACCAGTGAAATTCAAGACAATGTAGGGTTATTTCACCAAAGTTCATAATGTGAACACAAGTAAACAGTCAGACGTGTGATTTAAAGCCACAGTGAAGGAAACACTGGTCTCTCTGTTCATCCCTGTGTGCGCTCATTATTGAAACTGAACAAATGGATCATTAGTCTTCGCGGCCTCTAATTTGTAAATGGAGAGCATTATGCAGTTGAACATGTAGACCCTCCCGGTGGGCTTCCCCGGCATAAGCAGCTTGCAGTAGGTCAAATGTTAATGAGATATTCTTCTACGAGAATTGTGATCAAGTCGGGCCGAGAGAGGCACGCATGTAAAAATGCAAAAATATTCTGTCCTCTGCTGCTGCAAATACTATTAATCCATCTGGTCAACTCTTCTCGCCGACTCTTCCTGCTTCTTCTTAAAGCTCCGATAAGACCCCTGAACACTCGCTACCAGCTCAGACTAGTCGTCTCAAACGCAACAACATCCTCGTGTAATTCTATGGTTTTCATCTGCATGCAAAGCCGCCCGGTTTATCTCCGAATCTTGGAGATAAACACAAAGTGCTGAGCGCATTACGAGTCTCCGAGGAGGTGTAATCTATGATAGGAGCAACAGCAATCGGAGCACTTCTCCTGCTCTGGGCTCGGAAGGTTCGGGCTTAGAGAAGCAGGCGAAACGAGAGGAGACACGACTCCCTGTTCGGCACAAAGAGAGAGAACGGCCCATGCATTATCTCCTAATTGAAATATTTAAGATGACTGCTTAATGGATTTGTGGTGAGTTTTGTGCGCATGTTTTGCACCTTTGTGTGTTGGTGTCAGCTGGGAACGTCTCCGCCTTCCAAATGTACTCTGGAAGGAAGGTCTCGAACGGAAGCCTGAGCTGTAGAGACACTGTGTTAACCAGCGGCTGTGACACCGACAGGCCTCCCTTCATCCCGATCTGAAGTTCAAATGCCTCACAGGTCAAAGGTCACAATCAAAGGGGGATGAGTGAGCATGACCTGCTGCACACGAGAGCAGCTGATTTGTGTGATTAACACAGGTTCGGAGGCTGAAAGGTGAAACCATCTGGCTGCAAAACAAAAGGTCCTTTGGTTCCACAGCTGTTTTAGAGTCAGTGGGATTTTTTTTGGCCACAGACCATTTTATTGAACGTAGCCTTTCTGTTGCAGCAGCAGTGTCTCAAAACACAGTGAACTTAAAAACTGAGAGCTAATTAAATCAGTCGTGTCTCTGAGAGGTTTCCATCCAACCAAGCACAAACAGAAGCCAAACGCTGTGTGTGAGCAGAGTAAATGAAACCTGTCTGTGCTGTGCATTAGAGTGAGTGGACAGAGGGTCAGTCGGTCCGTTGTTATCAGTCAGAAGGTTCCCAGGAGGCAGCGGGGCAACAGCGCCGGGGACAAACACTGTCGCAGACAAAGGTTCGATGTAAAGAGGCAAATCGCTCTGGTTGTGAAAGATGAAAGAGGAGGTGATAACAGGAAGGACCGTCCTCCATGTTAATGACTGGACGACAGAAGAATCACTTCTCTAATCGACTTTGAATTGAAGTCCACACAATCAGTCAGGTGAACTATTCAGCTCTGTGGCAATTACAACTTCCAATGTGTAGGCAGGTGCTTTTTTCATGGGAGGGAAATTATTTCAACCTGTTGTTTTTGTTCTGTGCTGAAAGAGAACCTGCTTTATTTTATCATTTCCACATTCCTACTTTTTGCTTAAACTAATTATTTAGGCTGAGGCTGACGGTTATGTCGTTAGTTTTTCAGGCATCGCAGTAAGTATGTCATGGATTAGGTCTCTTCGTTGATTTTGGTGTTTTTTTAGTTTGTTTTCTGTGTATTTGTAGTTTCATAGTTTAGGATTGTTTTTCTATTGTTTTTGTTCAGGTTTTGCTTCAGAGGTGGAGGTGTGGCCATCAGGTACAGGAGGTGTGGCCATCAGGTGCAGGAGGTGTGGCCTTCATGTGCTGGAGGTGTGGCCATCAGGTGCAGGAGGTGTGGCCTTCAGGTGAAGGAGGTGTGGCCTTCAGGTGCTGGGGGTGTGGCTTTCGTGTGCTGGGGGTGTGGCTTTCATGTGCTGAGGGTGTGGCCTTCAGATGAAGGGGGTGTGGTCTACAGGTGCTGGAGGTGTGGCCTTCAGGTGCTGGAGGTGTGGTCTTCAGGTGAAGGAGGTGTGGCCTTCAGGTGCTGGGGGTGTGGTCTACAGGTGCTGGAGGTGTGGCCTTCAGGTGCTGGAGGTGTGGCTTTCATGTGCTGGGGGTGTGGCCTTCAGGTGCTGGAGGTGTGGCCTTCAGGTGCTGGGCTCTCCCTTCTCTCAGCTGTCCCCTATATCACTAACAACTGGCACTTAAATCCCCCTCTCCTTCACCTGCAAGCTGCCAGATCGTCCTCTGTTTTCTACTGCTCTGTGGTTCCTGTGTTCCCTGTCTTTTTCTCCAGTGTCTCCAGTGTCTCTTGTGTTCTGTCCTCCTCTTCACCTGCATGTCCAGCCTTCAACCACTGAAGCAACTCCCCTCTGGTTTGGAGTTTTTCTGTGGAATAAATCCCAGTCACCCTCATCTGTGTCTGAAATCATGACAAAGTATTGATGTTTTGACCTGATGATGGCGCTTCTTGGAAAGTTACCATAAATTATGAGGAAACCTGGAGGACAGGTGATCCAGTAATGACTTGTGAACAGCAGGTCCTGCTGCGATGAAACACCTTCGTATTGAGCCGAGCGGAGCAAAGTTCAGCTGATAAAAAGTGACAGTAACAGTAAGAGTTTTCTGAAGGACTTTTCTCTCCATCAGTGCCAATTGTGTAAAGAGAAATAAACCATCCCCAGCGACTGGATGAGGCGTTTTTCTTCTGAGTGGTTGGGGGCAGGAGTCGGTGTCCACGGGCCCCGAGGAGGCAGCGGGCCGGGGGACGCGGCGGGCCGGAGAAGATGGATGGCTGCAGAGACCGGAGCTGACAGTGTGTGAGAAAAGCAGCTCTCAGGTGCTGCACCTGCCATCCATCTCACTTCTGACCAGGCGAGGCATGAGTGGCACGACTGTTCCACCGTTTACATGCTCTTCATCCACTCACTCACACACACACACACACACACACACACACACACACGTGCAAACGATTACACAGATCTGCACACACACTGTCAAACACACTCTGATCTCGCCCTTGGCCTTTTCCAGTCAGTTCCCTGCTCCTGTTTATTTGTGCAATGCTGTTTTCTTTAAACCTATTTGAAGGATCACAGAGTCGACAAACCAAAGTGAAACAACGAGACAATACAAACCAGTCAATGCATAATATGATGAAACAGCCTGAATGTGATCAAAGACGAACACGATTCCTCCTCCGTGTGGCTCCACGCTCCGGCCCAGATGCATTCCATCACCGGCCGCCGGCGAGATGCTACATAGGGTTTGTAATTACTGCCCTGATATAATTTGTGTTCCCATCCTGGGCTTTGTGGAGGCGCGGGGCGGCGGAGCCACGGGTGAACCCCGCCGCCACCGCAAACAGATGCAGTCGTTAATTATGCAGGCAAATGTCCACCGTTTAGCCAGTCTGATGGTCGGCCATCGGCAACGTGCTTATCCTACTTATGGAGCAGTTTAGGGAGCCGGGGAGACGGCGGTGCCAGTGCCGGTGCCAGATGGCGGCACCGCAGCACTAAACACGGATGTAAAAGTCCTGTTTGTCACACAGATGAGTGATTAGGTTTCCTGCTCGAGGAGCTGGCTGACACGGCGTCCTGTAGACACAGAGGCAGCTTTAATTATCGCCGCCTTTAAAAGAACAAGACAAACTATTGAGCTTCATCGCTGACTGAACAGCAGTTAAGAGGAAGACGAGAAGAAAAATGGCCAGCTCGCACTTCACGCCACTCAGCTCCCCGAGCGTACGCTGAAGGGGCGACCTAATTACCCTTCACGTGGGCGTCATGACGACGGTACCAAGCTCTATCTGTGACCTTTATCAGACTGAGAGCGGCAGCTCCGCTTGGCTGGAACGCACAGGTGTGGCCGGGCTTTTTCCCAATCGACCTCAAATTTGTGTGTCCCCTGACTCGGGCTATAGACATCAATAACAGGTTTATCATGCTGATGAGAGAGTGTTAGGCGAAGCTTAATGGGACATTCAGACAGTGATAAAACACACAGACAGCTGTTGAGGACCGGATGCACGGAGCTTGTTAATGTGCTGATGAGCTGGGGGAGGGGCAGCGCTGGGAACCCACTGTGGGAGTTAAAAGAACAGTTAGTGAATCACGGCATGTTTATGGCATGAAAAAAAACTGAATCTCAGAGTTTAGTCTCTGATGCGTAATATACAACCCAGATTCCAAGAGAGATGTTTAAAATGAAAGTAAGACCAGGATGAAACAAGTTTCACAAAGTAATCCTGAGCCCAGGTAGTAATCTCCTCTCTACAGGCATGTGTTTGGAAAAGTGGTGAAAGGAAAGAAGAGAGGAAAGGGAAGGAAAGAAAAGGAAAGGGAAGGGAAGGAAAGAAGGTGAAAGGAAAGTAAAGAAATCGAAAGGAAAGAAGAGGAGAGGAAAGGAAAGGGAAGGGAAGGAAAAGAACAGACAAGCAAAGAAGGAAAGGGAGGGAAAGAAGAGGAGAGGAAAGGAAAGGAAAGAAGGTGAAAGGAAAGAAGAGGAGAGGAAAGGGAAGGGAAGTAAAGGAAAGGAAAGAAGGTGAAAGGAAAGGAAAGAAGAGGAGAGGAAAGGGAAGGGAAGGAAAGAATGGGAAAGGAAAGAAGAGGAAAGGGAAGGGAAGGAAAGGAAAGGAAATAAGGTGAAAGGAAAGAAAAGGAAAGGAAAGGAAAGAAGAGGAGAGGAAAGGAAAGAAGGGGAAAGGAAAGGAACGGAAACAAACGAAAGAAGAGGAAGGAAAGACAGGCAAAGAAAGAAAGGAAAGGAAAGGGAGTGGAAGGAATAAAGCGGAGAATGAAGGCAACATTTCTGCTATCTGCTTTTTGTTCAGGAACATGTGTGACGGCATAAATGAATTAAAGCAGCAATGATTAAAAGTGGCAGAATGAAGAGGGGAAATCAGGATTTCTGTTTTGGCTTCATTGCCTCAGCAAAAATTAAGAGACAGAGAGCAAATTAAACCAGCTAATTTATTCAAATACTCGGTCGACTCCGGTTAAAAGACGCGAACGCTCGGGTCTCTAATGCAATTTAACAATTCTAAGCTGCTCCTGGAAACGCAGACAGGCCGTGAAACGAGGGATGAGACACCTTCAGCTTCCTCTCTGAGCCCAACACCTGAGAGAAACGTCGAGAGAGTCAACTTTGAAATGTGACGAGGAGACGGGTTCATCCAGGCACAGCTGTCCGCTCGATCAATATTTACCTATTCCTGGCCGCGTTCACCATTGATCTGAGTAAGTGACTGTCTGAGCGCATGAACGCAGGAGCAGCTGAAGACGGAATTAATAATCCATGAGCGTCTCACCTGCTCACCTCCACTCGACAACGTATGAACGAGTCAAGGCGGAAGTAACTGAAATGATTTATTTTTCACTGAGGATCGATTGTGAGCGCAGTGTTTCTCAGCGTGTGAGGAAACGCTGTCGCCGTCGTCCAGGAGCAAACACACTTCGGGATTAGCCGCCTTCAAGGACGCTCTCGTTAGCCGAGGACACGTTAGTGGGCGTCGCCCAACGACACTGCAAACGGCAACGCAGACGTTTTCTACATGACGTGCAACCAAACTGCATGTGAAGGATTTATGACATGTTTTACTCAAGATCCAAATCTACACAAATGAGACGTGTCGGGGAAACGCATTTCACGCCTCCTGACAGTCCATTATTCACCGAGCAGATAGTGTCGAGAATAATAATAAAATAATCAAGTTAGCGTAAATCTCTGCTCGTCCGCTCTGACAGGTAACCTCCACTAATCCGGCCACGCCGCCACGCTGCTCGCTTTGATCTCCGCCCCGGTGATGATAACAAAAAGGCTTTATGTTGGACGACCATGAAAACCATCAATGAGGCGTCGAAGGGAGACGGAGACGTTTAGTTCAAACCTGGTTTTGAGGCGTCAATCTCCCATGTTGCATCACTTCACCATGAGAACAGACGTGTTTTTCTCTCTTATGTTCTTTTGTATTTTCCTCCAATAAATCAGGAGTTTGAGACGTGAATTCTTAAAACATTTCTTTAAAAACATCTGGAGAAAATTAGCTTCTATTGAAGCTGCCGCTCTGAGCTGGAACCACGAACTCTCTCGTGTCCGGTCAAACATGGAACGTTTAATAAAATGAGAAGGGAGCCTTAAATTAAATGGAGCTATGCTGTTAATCCCCGTGCTCTTCATACATCCAGCCCAGCAGCCATCTGATCCGGAGCATACCCTTTAAAGCGCGGCGATGATGAGTCACGAGCCGCACGTGATTCTGTTTGATCCATGTCAACCTTGATGACGAGCACTCTTGAAACGGGCCTTAATGTCATCAGGCCGTGCTCACTCAAACATCTATTTTTCTAATTTAACTCCAATAATCTGCCACAGTTCCCGGAGAGACGTTATCGTATTTTCAGAGAAACGCCATAATCCATGCTAAATCTCATTTCCTCCAATATTCACTTATTTTTGATGGCACAGGATTTGCGGCAGAATTAGAGGAGAGGAGTAATACTGTGAGTGAAAGTTCCCCTCCATGAATTCTTATTGACTAATTAATTTGGACTCGAAGCGACGGCAGAACGTCTGTATGATAAAACATCAGTACAGTGAAGCCGGAGCGGCTCTGGGTCCTACCTGAGGGTGAAGTTGGTCAGCTGAGCCGAGCTGGCCATCAGCACGTAGAAGGTGGCGATGTCGGTCTTCTTCAGCGGTTTGGACGACGTCCGGATGACGATGGCGTTGCCGAGCTTGAGCCGAGACAGCGTGGCCATTCCTTTGGGCACCTGCAGGAGGCGCACGCTGCCGATCCTCTGCATGGGCGTGACAGGAACATACTCCGCCTGCTGCTGCTGCTGCGAGCCCCCCCACCGGCCCCCGTCCGCTGAGTTACACTTCCCATTCAGCCGGGGCTGAGCCTGGTAGTACAGCTCCACCGGGTTCCCGGCAGACGGGTCCTGCCGCTCCCTGCTGGTGCCCTCCGACCCCGGAGCGAACCAGCTGGGCGGAGGGGCCAGCTCGGCCATGCAGGTCCCCCTCTCGCCCCCCATGGCGCAGGAGCCCCTCACCTCCTGCGTCTGCCAGAAAGCGTACACGGTCACGCACGGCAGCTCGTCGGCGTTCCCCTCCCCCCTCGCCCAGTCCCTCCCCGCCACGTAGAACAGCACCCGCACTTTGGGCTTGGAGGAGAAAACCCGGGGCGTCAGCATGAAGGCCTGGATTTTCCAGTTGAAGGTAAAAACCTCCGGAGCGTTGAAGAGCTGCACGGACTGGACCAGATCCCGAGGCACCAGCTGCTCGGTGGACATGGCGCCGTAGCTGGCGTTGACGGCCGGCTGCCGGCTGGCTCTCAAGATAACAAAGGGCTGCGAGTGGCTCTGCATGCTGGAGTTCCTCATGAAGTCCTGCCCGGCCTCCTTCAGGAAGAGGTAGTCGGTGTCTCGCATCTCATAGCTGACCGGCAGGAAGGCACTGGACACGGGGCTCTTACTGTCCGTCAGCTCTTTGCTGCTCAGATCTGCAGGGTGAAAACAGGAGAGTATATGATTTCAAAGCAACAAGAGTTCCACTTGAAAGCAAAGCAGAAGAAATGAGTTCAGCTCTTTACATGTGAGAATAAAACAGTTGAGCAGAAGAGTCAGCCGAGGCCGACCGATCGACGCAGTGAGGCATCGGCGTATTAAAGTAAAAGGCACCTGAGCTTGACCTGAAGGCGTCTGTGACAGAACACAGGAGGTGAAATGATGTAAACTACAGCAGGAGAAGCTTCAGACTGTTTCAGTTTCTGCAGCAGCTGAACTCTGACACTTTGATAAAGGACTGAACACAAAGTACTGAAGGCTGAACTTTATGTTTCCAGGCCGTCCGTTGGGTTTTTCATACTGTCTTTGAACCTTTCTGACCCCCTCTCCGTCATCACAGACAGATCATATGTGAATGTAATGTGTTCATTTCCTGCACACTTTGCTCTTTGTAACCTGTTCAATGTCACATGATGTTCCAGAACTTATCGCCTGACATGTTCTGATGTCATGTTTCCTCTGCCGTCGGCTCCAGCTCTCATGTCTGACCTGCTTTCTCTCTACAGGCAGGAAAGGTGGGATCTGGTGCATCTGGCACAAGGTGGAAATCAACCATCAAAAACTGGGATTAAAATGGCTTTTCAGATTGAAACAGGCAGCCGATCCTCTGAAAAAACAAGAAGCTGATTCTGAAGACTACAAGAGAAAAACATCAGAAAACTGTTTCTCAGTCAGATTAATGCATCAGCTGCTTTGTGTCGGACAGCGTACGATTACAATGATTAATGGCTGACTGTTAAACACTGATCACAAGTGAATAGAATGACCTTTTTCTATGAGCGAGTAAAAACAAACCAGGAGCATAAACATTCTCTGATCTGGTTTAAGAGCTTAGCGGTGAGTGTTCGCCTCGGCGGGAGCGAGCAGAGGCCGGGGTCGCTCGGCCGGCACGTGGCCTCGTTACGCCTCCATTCTGATAGAATTATGAAGATTATGGCCGCTGACCTGAACGTGCACCGTTTATCTGGTGTCTAATTACCCGACTTGGTGAATTAAGGACAGACCAGAATTATGGCCTCGGCTCCGCCAACCAGGCTGGTTTCAGTTCACGTCCATGTCTGTCAGGACTCACATGTTGACACAGAGAGAAACAAGCTTCCTCACTCATTCAAAACATGGCTCTAGTCTCAGAAGCTGTTTTTCTACTCCATGACAACTCTGGGGGGGGGGGGCGAATTTTTTTATAAGGCGTTCGTTTAAAATATACAGCATACATCATTATGCACAATTCATAGCTGTCAATCTAAGTGGCACCACTTTGATTGACAACTAGCCACTGACGGTCTAAAGGGCGTCACCCCGGCTAATTCTAGTCACTGAGTTTGGGAAAGAGATCGTTGTGGGGTTAGCCGGCTAGCAACGATATTTAGCATTTAGCCTAGCTGGTTAGCCGTAGCTAGTTTGATTATTTTGAATAAAGCGGCTTTTTTCAGCCAATAGCGTTCATTCGACCCGCCTCATCTCCGCCCTCGCTCCACCTCTTTGTCCATATTTGGAGTAACTGGAGGTAGGCTACCAAGATGGCTACGCACTACGATTAGCTTCATTTTTGCTCTTCAGAAACCTATGGGTGACGTCACGGACACTACATCCATATTTTATACAGTCTATGGTGGACACTCATGAGTCACCAATTCAGGATCTGAGCAGATGTGAAATATGGCCTCTGTCCTCTGTTCCTGAGTTATGGAGTTGAACATTGGCCAGAAAAGTGGTTTTGCAGAACTTTGTCACAGTGAAGTTGACCTTTGACCTGTTGGATATAAACTGTCATCACTTCATCGTTTTATCTAATTATCCTCCTGAGTTATGGCCCAAAACCTGTTTTGTCCTTTGACCACTGAATCGAATCAACTAATCAGTTCACGCTTAAGTCCAAGTGGACGTTTGAGCCAAATTTGAAGAAATTCCCTCAAGGCCTTTCTGAGATAACCTGAAAACAGAAAGCCTCTGGTTTCGGAATCAAACACTGTCCTTTACTCAGTGAGTTCTAAAAGAGTAGAAGAAGCTGCATGAGCCTGGTGCCACATGGTAAAAAACAGCTTTAACAGCATCTCAGACCCAAACAAATCATCACCCACCAACACAAACAGTGTCTCACAAAAGAGACACAAACACTCGACAAAAGATGTCGGACGGATCAACGACTGTCTCTGAATTATTGATGGTTATCGTCTCTTTTCAAGTCAATATCAGTCGCCGTGTCCCTCGCGCTCGTCGACGTCTGACGGCTCCGTCCATCACGGCCTCTTCTGCTTTTCATCCTCACTCAGCCGCTCCGGCAGAGAGCCTGTCAGGACGGTGACAGTTCACACAGCCACGACTGCACTGTGTGTGTGTGTGTGTGTGTGTGTGTGTGTGTGTGTGTGTGTAGGAAGACAACGCCGTCTTTCTTCCTCTTCCACACACAGACTCGGTGTCAGTCATGTTGGTTGAGTGGGCGGGGCTCTGCCGGAGAGCCCGGCCGTCCTGGCTCGGCCCGCCGGCGTCCACGGCGACAGATGTGCTGTTTAATACCAGCTCTGGCAGCAGCTGCGGCTGGACGCAGTCTGACCTGGCGAGCGCATGGCCGATGGAGCCGCAGAGCACTTCACATCCCTTCACATCACCTGAGCTTGTTATTTCACGTGCTTTACATTTCATAAGACCCGCAGGACGCAGAGTGAGGCCTCCACGCCATCGATCCATCAGCATGTTGTTGATGTGTCACGGCAGACTGACACCCCGCTCCTCTGCCAATATTTCACACATCTACCAAGTAGCCAGTGTGAGCAGAAGGACTTCTCTCATCACGATGAGAGTCCTGCCCTCAGCTGATAAACACCAGAGCAAATCCGCTGCACCAGCTGTTCCAGCCTCTCAAATCAGTCACTCTGAAGACCCTGAGCTTCTCTGCCTCCTTGGCTGAGTCAGAAAGCATCAGTGTTGCCATGCAGATGCTCGGCCGGCCTCTAAAAGCCACCTCCAGGACTGCTCTCCTGCAGGCTGCACACGCCGGCTGCTCGCTGCCTGCGCTCATGTTGCCTCTCTGAATGTAGGTTAGCTGGTTGCTATGAGGAGGAAAAGCACCGGAGCCCTTTATACCAGCCTTTAAATCACATGTTGTTCATCAGGTCTCGCCGCTCTGTGTCCAAATGGAAAAGCTCCCTGTATGAAATTAGATCCAGGTTGTTGTTTTTTTTCACATCATTTGAAACCATCTTTGAGACAGAAAATGAACTTCAGGTAGAGATTTTCTTTTTAATGAAATGGAGCTGTTCATGTGTTCAGTATCCCTCAGTTGTGATCTCAGTTTTGAGCAGCAGACACAGAGCTTCAGTGTCGTGCATTAAAGCAGAAGTAATCCGGCTATTTAACTCTGACAAGTATCGCACAGTAACTGAGATTAATTCTGTGTGCATCTGCAAAGTTTATTTAGGGATTAAGACCTTTGGATTTATTTCAAAATAATGTTCCTCATCACCAGTTTCAATAAAAACACTGTTGTATCTAATGAGCTACATTCTGCCCCGCAGTGCTCTTAAGCCTCTATATATTCAAATCTTTTCAGCGAACTTATTTTCGGCGTCCTCGTCTTTTTGCACTATTTCTCCGCTTGTAATCAATCTTTGTATTATTCTATTAAAATGCACAAAGCCCGAGCAGCCACTTTGAATTCTAATTTGCAGTAATGGCTTTTACCATATGTGCAAAACAGCTTGCAGAAGTGAGTGGAATCCCAGCAGTATCACAGAAGACAACAATGGATGTCTGCATTTTAATCAGTAATTGAGAGATTAAAAGAGCTGTTTGTGTCCCAAGTTTCTCTTTCGTGCGAAGGTTTCACAGTGTTTTGTTTTGTTAGCGTTGGGGGTCACATATCCTGAAACACACTGATTATAAATGGATAGAAATGTTGGCGACGGTCCAGATGCTAATAAGGCTAATTAAGCTTGAAGAAGACAACAGCGTGTGTGACTGATGTTAACACGATGTATTTTTAGCTTTTGACTACCTGACCTTTCCAATACATCCCTTAACAAAGCACCATAGAGTCTCATTAAGGTCGGACAACTTGTGGAAAAATGGCTCCTTAAATACAAAGATTTGAGTCTTTTGTGGGACAGTCAGACACAGAGGGAGGAGACACAAGCACAGCAAGTGGCAGTAAGTGTTTTTCAGCATTGTGGTTAATTATCAAAGGTTGTGATGAAAGTGGGAAAACTATGATCCCAAAAGGTCTGAGAGACACATTGTGTGTTAGAAACATGAGGCCACAGTGTGAAGTCTGCTGCTGGAGCCTGATTGGACCATTGAAACTGAACTTGAATTTCTCAAATGAGCACAATGCTTTTAACTTAACCCATAATAATCAGGTATAAAGTGTCAAAGTCGTCAGTGGTGGAACATTAATGTTCTGTGGTCAAGATTCTGAATTGTTGTTGTTCCTTTTACTCCCTGACATGATGCTGAATTATTTCCTTTCTGGCCTGTTCATGTGCTTCTTATCTCTTGGTGCAGTCGGATCTCTTGACAGCTCATTCTCATCGTGCATGCTGCAGGAAGCGCTTTACACAAACATGCAAAGATGATGATCATATAGTGTCTAACGCTCTGACGGGCCGGGCAGCGAGAGGCTGGAGGAGACGTGAGAGAGAGAGCGAGGCTTAAGCCTGCGCACTGATTGGTAGGGATTGCTGTGTCCAATGAGACTCTTAAAGCTGCTTTAAAAAAAATCTGTTTTATCACAATTTCTCCATTTTCTGTCATCTTTTTATCCGCATGAATCAGCCGGCCTGCGTGGAAACAGCCATCTATCAGGCACTTATAGGCTTTGCAGTAAATGCATTTGTGATGTGCTTTTCTTTTTTTTCTGCTTTTGCCTTATGGAAGTTGGGAATTCAAATTTGTCTGCTCCCTGTTTGCTTCGTGCTTCGACACCCAGAAGGGAAAGTAAAGAGTACAAAGCATTAAGGCATGACTCAAGTTGTAATTTACCCATGAAGACTTTAACTCCTCACAAATTTCCATCCTGAATGTTTCATCGCCCGCTCAGTGCTGTGACACCCCCTCGCCACAGATGAGACACATATGCTGGTGTTCGGCTCACTGGAACTCTGTATCACTGTGGAGGGAGATGTAAGTTTGTGGCACAAATGAGGACATTTATATATTATTCAGACTTGTGGAGAAGCCTGTTTGACTGCAGGCTGCGTGCAGGCCCACCTGCAAACCTCCAGCATGTGCACAGGATGGACAGATCTGTGTCTGGATTTTAGCTGTGATCATTAAACACAGTGTGAATTCTCCAACAGTCCCAGAGGCTTCAGGTTCACTCACTGGCACAAGCTGGTTTTATTCTCAGCCCTGATGCACAGTTCACATTTAAATACAGCACAGCATTAAAGCAGTAAGTCCCCGCTCACTCACCTTGTGTGAAAACTGCAGTGATGGTTGCAAACACTATCTGTAAGATGCTCCAGCTCTGGTGGGAAAGGCTCATGTTGGCACCCGGCGCGGCTCGCGAGCTCCAGCCAAGTTCCCCAGTGGTTCGCTTCGGTCTCAGCACCTCGTTTCATCCATGTCTGCAGCCCGCACACTGGACATAATCACAACCTGTGGGAGCGCAAACTGCGGTAATCCGAGCCGAGAGCGACGAGGACGGAGCAGATGGAGACTGTTCATCTGCGCGCTGTGCGTAAAAGTCGTGCGTAAAAGTCGTGCGTAAAGATGCCGGAGACGGTGTCCGGTCCGGGGGGGAGCGGGTCCGGAGCCGCCGCTGTGTGCCGGGGATCTGCTCACAGGAGGATCTCAACAAGTCCCGCAGAGCGGCTCCTGCAGACTGTGCGCTGGTAAACGGCTGTTAGCGGATCACTGACTGTCTTGTGCGCAATCCTCAGGGCTCTGAACTCATCATCTGTCACCGTTCATCCGCTCAGGAGCCGCGTCCAGTGCGCAGCTGGGAGGATTAACCCCGCACCGCTCGGGGTGGCATGTCAGGAGGAGACGGTCAAACCTGATGTTGTCTTTACTGATTATTGATGCGTGAATGTCTTCGTGTGCAGCTCGGTGTCAGACGGTGAAGCCTCCGGTGTTCGGAGGAGAAATGTTCAGAGAGACTGGAAACATGGAAGTTACTTCAGCAACATCTCAGTTTATCTGCTGTCTGTATGTTGTCAACAATCACTGACAGCAGATCAGACAAATGCAAATATAAGAATAAAATCCTCTCAATGGTAGAAAATAAAAATTAATACTTTCCTGAAATCATTTTTGTCAAACCTGATATTTGCTCTCTGGATGGAACAGGTGACTTTGGCTTCACCTGAACTCCCATAGTTTCCACTGTGTTGGATTATTCACCCAAGATGATGCCTGATTTTCCAATAAACTGCAACCTGTGCTTCACACTTTCAATCCAACCAGGGCAAATGAGGATAATTAGGACATGCTTGCATCACACTTCCCTCATTATTAATGTTCATGCAAAATTTAGAGCTGGGTTAAAAATGACTTTTCGTCTCAACACAACCGAACACTGCTTTTTCCATGTTGCACATCAAAACACACATCAGCTCTAATTCCTGTGATGTTTGGGTTCTGATGGTGTGTGAGCGGTGGAGGGCATCAGCATGTGGGTTATCAGTGCCCTCTGATGGCTGAGAGCAGTCTCTGTGTCAGTGAAGCGAAGGTGAGTGACTGACTGTTGCTTGCAGACCAGTTGCATCAGAAATGATTGGCTGTTTGACTCATTTTGCCTCATTTTGTTAACAGAGAACCTGATGAGTGCAGCTCAGATTCATGCATGTGTCCGCAGAATATTTCTGTGACGCTAACACACATGTGTCAGTGGAATGAAATACAAACAAACTATAGCTATATTTTGAAGTGAGAGGTCGAGCTCGGTGCACACGCTGACTTCTCTCACTCCGACAAAAGTTGTCTGTTGGCAGACTTGTAGTGCTGAATGTAATGGGGCTTTATTGACTAATAAAGAGGATTATCCAACATATCAACACGCAGACTGTGTGACCGAACCTCGCAGTATCTGGAGACGGGAGCAAGTTGCCACAAGCTGCTGCTGTGAGCTTATTGGAGCTCCTCCCTGCCACTGCAGCACTGTGATAAGCAGCAGCAGCAGCAGCAGCAGCAGCATCTGCGCGCTGGGGTCGCTCCAGCCTGCTGTTGTGCTGCCGTAGGATCATTTACAGCCGCTGCTATTTACCTGCTCCTCACATCACACACACAGAAACAGCAGCCACACTGCGCATTAAGAAGAAGATTTACACCCTGAAAAAAAGCTGGTGCTGAAGTTGCTCAGAAGAGCTTCATGAAGAGGACGAGAACAAACATGCAGACACAGATATTTCATGTGATTCAGGCGTTATGAAGTGGAAGAGACACATGTTTTCTCTGCTGTGTAAATGAAACAGTTGGCTTGAGCAACTGGCAGCTGATTGGTCGAGCAACCTCCCAACCCAGCCTTCATTCAAATGGACATGCTCATGGAAGGAAACGGCCTTTTTAACCACCTGATTACACTACTATATTATTATATTATTATATTATACATGTACATGTATGTTATACTCTTGGATGTTATACATTGTATATGCTATATCATACTACTATTACAGGCTATATTATATTATTTTATTATATTATACTACCATATGCACTCTATCATTATCATTACCATCAGCATACCATACTCACTGCTGCTACACTCAGGTACACACATACACGTATGCATATTTTCTGTTAATCTCCTAGAAGTGCCTATTTTGATTCAAATTCCTGCTACCTCTACTGCCTAATTTATTGTGTCCTTTTTCAGATTTTATATATATATATTTTATTTTCTATTCTATTTTATACTTTGTATTCTATATTTAAACAGTGCAATATATGAGAATGCGATGGAGATGCCAATTTCCCGGAGGGAACCTCCCAAAGGGATTAATAAAGTACTCTGTCTGTCTGTCTGTGTTTGTGATGTAGAGCATGAGAGGAATCACTGGTCAAAGGTGTCATCATTTGAAATAACATGAAGCTGTGCAGATTTGAGACCCTCCTCTCTATTAGAAGTCTCGTGGAAAAAACATATGGAGAATATGTTAAAGGAACAACGACGGCCTCCGGATCCGCGTCAGGATGCCGCAGCAGAGCGGGGAGAGCGGCCATAAAGCGGTGATAGATGTCGGTGCCACGAGGAAGGGAATGTGTTTTCAATGTACATCATCCTTCTGTTTGACAGATAGACGGATGCATTTAGCCACACGCGACGCTCCGACGTTTCCATTCTCATCTGCACCGCAAACAAAAGGAAAACGAGTGCAGGCACATTTGCATGTGTTTACAGCAGCAATGTTAGTGAGCATTTAAGGTGGAATATAGGTAGAGTGTGTGTGTGTGTGTGTGTGTGTGTGTGTGTGTGTGTGTGTGTGTGTGTCTGTGTGTGTGTGCGTGTGTGTGTCTTTCATTATCTCCTCTATGAGCTGTTGTTGCTCGACTCTGCTGGGTTTCAACAGTTTTTTATTTTTATTTTATTTATATTTATTTTTATATTTATTTATTTTTATTATTAAAGTATTCCACAAAAAGTTGTTCCTCACTCTCACATAAACCAGGTGTCAAAGGTCACTCTGGGTTATGTCCCAGTCATGAGTCTCCACTGGTCGAACTGTTGTTTCAGCTTCATACTTCCTGTTCAGACATGACAGTGTTATTATCTGACTCCTGGCGACAAAGCCATTAAGCTTATTTCACCATATGTCAAAATATTCCTTTAATAATTCATTTTTAAAAATGGACTCTCACCTGATCAAACCGTTTATGAGAATATTTTCCCTAAAAATGAGCAAAAGATTTTAGCAAGTCAACAGTCGTTGTTATTCATAGTTTATTAAAGATTTATAAAGCATCAGAATAGTTTATCAGCCAGAAATAAAGCCATCAGTTACACACACACACACACACACACACACACACACACACACAGGCCAATGACTTATACATTACTGAGAGTCTTCAGCAACCGTGAAAATAAATTCATCCCGTAGACAAATCTATTGTTTTACAGTCTAGATCTTGAAAATTATCCATGAATCTTGAATCATGAATCTTGAATTGTAACTAACCTGATGGTTGTGTTCAATTGTTGGTTTGTATTTGTTTTTGGTTTGCCCTTTTTTTTCCAAGTTAACATTTCAACAAGTGTTCACAGTTCTCACAGAATAAATCAACGCCTCTGCAGATATGACTCAAATCAAATCTGCTGCAGGTTTCTGATGAACTCATGAGAACATCATGCTGAATGTTAACACTCATTATTTCCCCGAATGTCCCTGCAGCGCTCGCCGGGGGGGGGACTGTCCAAAACAAACAGGACACAAACTACTGACATGAAAAGACCCTGATGGCAACACGAGTCTGTCAGAGGGACAAGGGCAGGCGTGTTGTTCGGTGGAGAACTGATGTGTTTTACAGGTGGTTTTAGTTTTGACCAAACACAGAAATAAACTAACCTGTCACAGTTCTGCCTGTCAGGACTGATTTCCTGTTAGTTTTTGATCTATTTACATTCAGCCCTGGTTGTGTCTTAGTTTTGTGTCTTTGCTCTGTGTCTAAGTTCATGTCTTAATTCCTTCAGTCCTGTCAGTCTCATCATGTCTTGTCTTGTCTAAGTTCTGTCACTATTCACCTGCCGAAGCCTCTCACCTCAGGTCTCTGTCCTCTCCTTCACCCCTCCTCTGCCTCTCCTCACCTGTAAGCCCCTCCCACATCATCCTGTCACCTGTGTTCCCAGCTGCAGCCAATCACTAATCAGGACTCTATATAAGTCAGTTCAGTTCATTTATCCTTTACTGGATTGTTGTTCTCATTCTCCTTCATGTTGTTCTTCCTTTGTCATGTCCTGCCTGATGTTTTTGTGTTTGGATTGTTGACTTGCTGGACCTGACCTCGCTGTGTGTTTTTTGGTTTTGTGTGATGCATCTGAGTCCACAACCACTCATCTTGACATAACCTGTATAAAGATAATATTGTAATGCAAATGATAAAATCTGACAAGTGTAATGACACCAAGTGAAGCCTCGGATCAAACAGAGTCGTCTTAAAACCGCCTCAGTGTCGACGTGCGGCCGCGGTCAGGAAGCCTCTGTTTGTGCCCAGTAAACCTTCAGCCTGTGATGAAGGCAGAGCCTCTGCTACACTACAGCACATTTCTCCATGATGTTCTGCAGGGGCTAAAACAGCATCAGACACATTAGTGATAAGCTGGAAGCTCCCTCCTGTTAACTAACAGAGGAAATGGCTTCTGTGTCCTTAATGGAGGCGGGGGGGGGGGGGTCTGGAGGCGGCTTCACATGCCTGCGCAGCCTCCGCCGCTCCCACGCACGCTGCTCTCCAAACAGTAATAGCAAGTCTGTAAAACTTGAAAGGTACAAAGCAGAGACCTGAGCAAACACCAGCTCAGAAGGCTCAAATCCACCCGGGAGCCCGGCGGGCCTCTCCTTCCCAGGGTCCTAGAGGCGACGTCGTTTAGACCATAGACTGTATAAAATATGGACGTAGTGTCCGTGACGTCACCCATAGGTTTCTGAAGAGCAAAAATGAAGCAAATCGTAGTGCGTAGCCATCTTG